>JARHVA010006626.1:0-42500 GCA_037957365.1 Torreya grandis | reverse complement strand
AATCTTGAGTCATATTTGGGCTATGCCCCATTTAAAATATATGGTGAAATATTTTCTTCTATGTTGTGTAGCATGCATCCTATCATTTCTTGGATTATGCAAGATTATTGGAGTTGTGTAGAGGTGCTCAAAATATGGAGTTACATACATTTTCAATGCACCCAAGGTGAGTGTTAAGAATTGCATGACTACACTTAGATCAATCTTGTTCTAGATTGAGAAATATATATTAAAAATTTATATCTATCAAAACTTGATAAAATAGCCCTAATGCATTATTTTATCTAAAAAGGGCACTAAAGATAATTTTTTCTGGGCACATACCATTAATGAATAAATATAATATATTTTAATTTCAATATACATCAAATGTAATATATTGTTAAAAAAAAACCTATTACAAAACACCCTACTATTTATTGTTACGTTATTGTTAAAACATTAAATACATGAAATGAATAGATAAACTACAATTTCATTGAAATCAAATTTAAACCTAGTGGGAAACTAGTCAATTGCATATTATGTGTAAATCAATTTTCCATTCACACCAAATTTTAGTTAGAAAACAATATATTTAAGGTGTTTTATTCTTTCTTTTTTCTCTTTCTTTTTATAAATGTTTTTTTACATCAACTCTAGCCATGCAAACTTGGTGGAAAGACAAAATGATTGAATTTTTAGTTCCCTCAACTTTTAGTTAGCTTATTTCAAGATTGCATCATCAAAAATAGGCATACGAGTTTGGTTTCATTTGCATTTGTAAATATTTGGATGACACAATTATTTATTTCTAAAAAAAGAGTTATTATTATTATTGTTGTTGTTGTTGTTGTTGTTTTTTTTGTTGTTGTTGTTATTATCATCATCATCATCATTATTATTATTATTATTATTATTATTATTATTATTATTATTATTATTATTATTATTATTATTATTATTATTATTATTATTATTATTATTATTATTAGTAGTAGTAGTAGTAGTAGTAGTAGTAGTAGTAGTAGCAGCAGTAGTAATAGTAGTAACAATAGTATTATTATTATTATTATTATTATTATTATTATTATTATTATTATTCACAAATAAGATATTGAATTTTTTTAATAAAAATAATAAATATTTTATTTACGAAAATTGTATATAAAATAATATTCTACATGATAAAATAAGTAAATTATCATCTATAATACAATAACATTAGAGGGAGTAAAAATCATGAATTATTCCTTTGAAACCCAAATAAAAACTAAGGATGCCAGTTATACCTTAGTTCTTATCTCAATCACAATCTATCATTATATTTTCTATGTCATTATATGTGTCATATCCATATAGGGGCTCCTCACCACATCAAGGATCATCTTCATCAAATATTCTTCAATCAAAACCATCGAATATCATAAATATTTTATTGACATAAAAAGAGATCATTTAAAAATTATATAAGTATTTGAGAATAAAAATTTGTGAAATAATAATGAACAATTTATTTTATTTTACGATGACAAGTAGTAGGAACGTACTTATGAGCATGATAGGTGTTGATAAATATTTAAAAGTAGTGACCAAATAACTACTTAGTCTATGTAATGATCCACTAATTGAGAAAATAAATATGAACCCTAAATATAGGCAAAGTTATAACAAGTGTGATAAGAATGCTTTAGTTGTATCCAAGATCAATCTCAAATTTAAAACAGTCTTAATCTAGTGATAAAGAGGAATAGAATAAGGTTTTTTAGGAGTGAAACAATTCATCCAATACATTTCACTACTTTGATGCCTTTTTTAGAAGGCATATCTCTTAAGAGTAAGTGCACAGAGTTAGGGGATAATTCCATGTAAATTTTAGGTAGCATGATCATATTAATAAATAATATGATCATGTTATTTAATTAACATGATCATGTTATTTAATTAACATGATCATGTTATTTAATTAACATGATCATGTTAATATATAATGTGATCACATTAATAGATAATGCAATCATGTTAATAGATAACATGATTGCATTATTGTAAAAATAATAACATGATCATGTTAGTGTTGTTTTGCACATTAAAAAAAACATATAGATGGAGAAAATCTTGGTTAATAGGTAGTTTAATCATATTATTGATAATGCGATTACATTCCTATTATTTTTCACATAAAATAATGTGGGAGTTGCACATGAAGGCAACTTTGTCTAAAATCTTATATTTACTACTCATACTTTAAATTTATTTTAGTAAATATAAGAAATTATGGTTACTCACCATTTGATAGAGTTGGTCTCACAACTGCATGCCTTACGATTTGGAAAATAAGTTTTCAAAATCCAATCCAATCAGTACTTGAGAATTTTTAGGGTTTAAGTATTAAACCTAGGGATTTTAGGACATAATTTTTTTAATTGATGTCCATTTTTCATAAACATATATTCATTTTTAAGGTTTTTGTGCCTGCCAGATTCAATCTTGACATTCCTAAGAGTTTTAATTTTATCAAAATTGAAATTGATGTAAAGTGGTGTGATTGGGGTAGCATAGGTTACATTGATGACCTACATACAAAAAATGACCACTTTGTGTTAATTTCAATTATTCATCATCCATCCCTCATCCCTGGTCACTTTTTACTCATGCCCTATCACCCCTAATCACTATCTCATCATTATTCATTTTCCCTAATCACTCCCTCATTGACCCTCACTACCCCTAGTCATCTCTAATCACTCCCTCATCATCCCTAATCACTCACTCCTCATCTTTCACCATTCCTCATCACTCCCTCATTAACCCTCACCATCCCTCATCATCTTTAATCACTCCATCATCATCATCATCTATAATCACTCCCTCATTGGCTCTCACTATCCCTCATCATCCCTAATCATTGCTTCATCATCCCTAATCACTCCTTCCTCATCCCAAATCATTCCATTATTAATCATCACCTTTAATCATCATTTATAATCACTCGCCCATCATCCCTAATCACTCCCTCATTGACCTTCACCATACCTCATCATCACCAATCATTGCTTCATTGTACCTCATCATCTATAATCACTTATTTTTCATCCCTCATCACCCCTAATCACTCCCTCATTAATCCTCACCATCCCTCATCCTCCCTAATCACTCTCTCATCCTCCCTAATCACTCAATCATTTACCCTTAACATCCCTCATCATCCCTATTAACTCCCTCATCATCTCTACTTAGTTCTTCCTCATCCCTCCTCATCCTTAATCACTCCATCCAATACCTTGATGGTGGTACTTTTTTGGGGTTTAACAATGTTATGAACTACATGTGGAGAGTTGAGTGCTATCATAAAATATAGGACATAGTGATCAAAATGATGTGGAGGAAAATTTGAAACATAAATATTTAACACCTATGAAAAAATATGGGCCTATTATAAATTATGTAATTCATAATTGAAAATCCACTAGAAAAAGAGAAGCAAGTAAAACCACCATGGCACCAAAAATGGGTAGTAAATACATGAGGATCATAAAGCTATGTGATTTCCTAAAACCAATCAATTACTTTCCATATGAGGACATTTTATGATCCAAATAATTACATTGAAGGCCTTCTATTTGTATATCTATTGATTGAGTCATAATACTAGAGAGTGGAAAAATAATTCTCAAATTATTAGAACAAGTAGTCCAAGATTAGAAGTGATGCTTAATTAATAACTTCAATATTGAGTCCAATGAAGAGTGTCACACTATGAGCTATCTACTTGCACATCTTAAGAAGTGGGTACAAGGTATATAGCACTATAAAAAGCTAAGTAGATAATATATTATGAACCCAATTATATGGTTGGTACCAAAAATATCTCTACTTCCCCCAACAAAAAGTTATATGAATTAAAAATATTATTTCATTAACAAATGTAGATCAATGGTGAGCCAATACACTTCATCATTTCTAATGGAAGTCAAAAGAATTTAATTTATCCTAAAGCATATTTTGAAAAATTGAAATTGAAATTTATAAATCATCCATAACCATACGCTAATGTATGGTCTAGTGTAGGCCTTGAGAAAAGGATCACCTAGTAGTGTCACTTGGTGTACAAAATCAAACTTATTAAAGCTGCAATCCTTTGTGACATATCACCATTAGAGGTGTGTGATTTTTAACATGTGTTAAACCATATATTTACCATTGACATGTATTTTATGAAGTAAATCCTTGAAATTTTATGATAGATTGTCATGATCTGCAATACCATATATCATAGTTAGTTCATAAGATTTTAGTCATTAGTGCCAAGAAGTGCAAGAATCTTGTCAATTCTAGTAAGAAGTATACACTTTATGGTAATAATTAAATGTAATAACATCCTTATGTCACCATATCATAGTGTGTTTTATCCAACAATAACAAAGACAAAATAATTGAACCATAAACTATATGAATATAGGGATATATTTCATTCACCTAAATAAGTTCCTATATACTGTAAACTAAACAATATTACTAATTTGATCCCTTAACTACCTCTACCTCAGACCTCTTATACAACATATCATTTCTAGAGAATGAATATATTAAGTAATAGATCCATGAAATCATGGATAATGGATACATCATGCCCAAATCATTGCCTTACAAAAGCCCAATAGTGTTTGTGCCAAAGTTGTGAATCGATTAAAAAAGTCTTTACAAATAAAATTAAAGAAATATTATCCTAATTTAAATATTAATTAATTTTTATACCATATCCATGGTGTATAATTATTTTCCAAAATTTATCTTAAGTTTGGGTATCATCATATTCATGTTAAAGCTCTAGAAATTTGAAATATAGTCTTAAAAACAAAGGAAGGATTGATTGACTAGTTGGTTATGCCTTTTACGTTAACTCATGTAACAAATTAATTTATTTCAATATGTTGAAATTCATCCTTAAGCCCTTGACCTATGTCATTTTTTAAATCTACCTTGATGGCATCTTAATCTTTAGAAAACATGGGATGAACATCTACACCATGTTGAACTAGTGTTTCACATTTTTTAGAAACATATATTTATGATAACATCAATAAATGTTAATTTTTCATTTAAGAGATAAAATATTTGGGATGCATTACACACACAAGGAGTGCATGTGTGAACCTGACCAAGATTCAATTCATACAGGAATGGGAAACACTAAATAAATTTTCATTTGATTCAAATCTTCTTAGAATTAGAAAATTATACAAGAGATTTGTCTTTAATTTTTATCTTTTGAACCAAACTACCAAAGGTTGAACTGAATAAATTTTTTTCTAGTCAATTTCACAAAAAAGATAATTCGATGAACTAAAATTCAGACTCTATTTTGTGTTATTACTTATGTTACTTGACTATAAATTTGGAAGATCATCCAATTCATTCAGTAATAAAATTGACTATCACAAATGGGTATTGAAAATACAAGTCCTAGACAAGATTTAATTTATATTATAATAGATTAAACAACATGTGATTGGAATTAAAGATATCTTTAGAGTATATACCTATATTAGATGGTGAGGGAGTGATTAGGAATGGTGAGGGTCAATGATGGAGTGATGAGGGATGGTGAGGGCCAATGAGGAAGTGATTAGTGATGATGAGGGATGAAGAAATATTTATTAGGGATTATGAGGGATGAGGATGGAGTGATTAGGGATGGTGATAATCAATGGAGTGATTAGCGATGATAGTATCAGGTGATTAGAGATTATGATAGATAATTAAGGTCAATGAGGGAGTGATTAAGGATGAGAAGGGATGAGAAGGGAGTGAATAGGGATGAGAAAGTGATTAGGAATGATGAGGGATGAATAATGAGTGATTAAGGATGATGTAGGATGGGTAAGGAGTGATTAGGGATGATGAGGGATAATGAGGGTCAATGGAGGAGTGATTATGGATGATAAGGAAGTAGTTAGAGATGATTAAGGATAGTGAGGGTCAATGATGGATTTATTAGGGATAATGAGGGATGAGTAAGAAGTGATCAAGGATGATGGAGGGATGATGAACAAGTGGAATTAACACAAAATGGGCATTTGATGCATGCAGGTCATCAATATAACTTACACTACCCTAATTACACCACTTTGGATCAAGTTCAAAGTAAGCAATTTTTAAACTTCAATTTTGATAAACTTAAGACTCCTAAAAATGCCAAGAATCAATTTTAAAGGCATAAAAACCTTTAAAATGACTATATATTTACCAAAAATAGATATCAATTAGAAAATTTATGTACTAAAATCACTAGGTTTAATACTTAGATCAAAAAAATGCCTAAGTATTGACCAAATTAGATTTTAAAAAACTATTTTCCACATCATAAGCCATGAAACTATGAGAGAAACTCTATCAAATGTTGAGTGACCCTAATTTCTTATATTTACTAAAATAAATTTAAAGTATAAGTTTACATTTAGAGTAGTAAATATAAGCTTCTATCCAAATTTTCCTTCATGTGTAACTCCCACATGCTTTTATATCCAAAATAATAGGGATGTTATCATGTTATCAATAAAATAATCACGTTATCAATAACATGATCATGTTACCTATTAACCAACAATTTCTCCATCTACATGTTCATTTCTTTAATGTGAAAAACAACACTAATGTGATTGTGTTATATATTAATGTAATTATACTATTTGAATTTATATTCAATTCATGTGCCTTTTGGATCGAGAATGGCTAAGATTCCTAAGCTAAATGCTTAGGCTATCAATGTACAGTCAAATTTTAAGAGTTATGATAAAAATAACAAAATTCAAATTCAATTACCAAATACACTAAGAATTTCAATGTGAAAATTTAAAAACTTAATACCATCATGACAAGCACGCTCTCCTCTTTACAAAAATATGATTTTTATAATTTTTGGAGTAATTTAAGGTTTCAAACTATGTTGATTTCTAGCTATACCCTTTTTAGGCCACTACATGCCTATACATGTTCATGTAATTTTTATTTCATTTATCCAAGTGAAAAACAAGTTATATGTCACAAAATAGGCCTAATTCTACACATTAAAAAAATTGATTTTCATTTTTTTTGAGGTAGTTAGGAGCATTGCACGGATGGTTGTCCATTTTTTTTGTTAGTTTTCAAGATTGATATACTTGGAAAATTCATAAAAAAAAAAGTATTCATTGAAAAAATATTAAAAAATATAGGTCACAAATTATAAGATCTTATATAAATTTTATCCAAAGGGTTTCAAATAATAATAAAATCTACTTAAAAATGGTACATCGCAAGGCCATCTATCTACTATGTTTTCTATAAAAATAAGAGTTCCTCTTAAAATTTTAGATGTTTGGCCTAGTTATACTTAACCATTTTTTAAAAACTTTAGTGTTTTGGAAAGTAGACTCAAAATTATACATTTTGTGTTATTACACCATCTTCAAATTTAGAGTGTAGATATCTCAAATTATCTATAGAAGTTTAAATTTCTGAAATTTTAGGAAAATCATGTCCAAAAGTAGGCCACATTTTGTCCCCTAACTTTGTGTGCTTACCCTTAAACCCTTTTGAACTACACTCCCATTATAATTAAGAGTATTCAATTCTCTCTAACATTAAAGAGGGTTAGGTAGAATTAGGGACTTAATAGGGTACCTGAGAGGAATGGTTTTCCATTCTCCCAACTAGGTACTACTTCAAATTCTATGGGACATCCATAGGAGGATAGGGAATAAATTTTATTTGGGATGTTCCATTGAAACTAGAATATGAGATGAAAGAGTTGGAACTATACGATGTGTGCATTTAGAATTAAGGATGAGACTTAAATAAGGTCCTTCATAAATAGGTTCTTAGGAAAGAAATTATCCCTCAAATAACTTTATCATTAGATGCAATAGCTTTTTTGTAAATATTCACTACCCCTCCATTTCCTTTCTTGAAAAGGGTTTTTTTTTTTGGTCTAGTTTTGATATTCTGAGGACTATGCCTTTGTGAAGTACAATGGGCCATATTTTACTAAAAATTGAGGACTATTTGTGTGCCCATGGACTCCATTAGTTTATCCATTCTCCACTCCTATTATAAATTCCCCTCTATGGTTAATATCTTATAGTCTCCCATTGGTAATAAGAACTCCAATTTTCTTATTGGAATGCTTCATGATATTATATATTAAAAAAGATTATACATAAAGGTTACATAGTAAGGTATTAAATTGGTATTCATAGCTCATACTCCATGTTGAAGGAAAATAACTGACTCAAAACATAAGTACCAACAAAAAATAAGGCCACACTAAACACAACAATCAACAACAAACACTCATATTAAACACAACCATTAGTACCAGAGGGAGGGGTAGAGGATCATCCTTTAAAATCAAATTTACCTAAGTGAAAGGCTCTCTGAAATGAGGATTTAAGGCTACTACTCCATTCAAAATATATGTGGTCATATCAATATCTCAGTAATCAGTAGGTTACATCTAATAACTAATGCCCACATGAGAGACTCTATGAAAGGGAGTTGTGTCAAGTTGTCCATGCAATATGCCAAACCCCACCCTCCTAGATGAATATGAGGTGAAAAGTGATCAGAACTGGATGGAAAAATTATATACCTTCTAAGAGGTGGTGATAGTAGTTACTAAGGTGACCCATCTAGTGGTACCCATCTTATAGTGTAAGCGATGCTCCCTCAGTGATCAACCAGCTCTTAGAGGTGGTGGACTTCAATATAAACCTTATCAATTTGGACATGAATCTACATACATGCCAAATATATAATAAATACCTTATCATGAAGTTTAAAATTATATGAATAAGCATCATTATTTAAAATAATAATATATCTGGCCTTCCATAATTAAAAAAAAAATGATGGATTTGAAAGCATTCCATAGAAAAGTAATAGAATCTAGCTAGTTCGTCAAGTCCCCCAAAAGAAAAAGTTGCCAAAAAAATGGCTCAAGGTAATAAGGCTAAAATAGGCTATGGATCCATTTCCAAGCATACTAAGCACATGGGTAGAACTAGAATAAATGTTTGAAAGACTCAATTTGATGCCATGAAGGACACTTAGGTGGATCAATGCTCATGTGAGAGAGTCACTCTTTGAGTGATATACCTTGGTAGATAAGGAACCATAAAATGTGGGTGATCTTAGGTTCAATCTTGGTGTGACAAATTCTATCAAGTCTAGCAATCCAAGTTCTTGGAAAGGATTTATGTCCCCAAAACCTATTGATCTTACAAATATTAGGATAAAAGGGGCTCATGAATTATATAGAATACCTAGAGAATAATTCTTGAAATTGGTGTCATAATTTTAATGTGGATATTTTCACCAAGCACAACTAGGTTATAAACCAAGCTTATGAATCATGACATTAGGAATCAACTCTTGAATATGAAGCACAAAAGGTAAGTTCAAATTAGTTAATTTAAATTTCACTTTCAAGTCAGGCTAAGGAATCCAATCCCTAGCAAAAATAAAATTGTGAATGTTAATAATACCTTTCTAAAATAGTGTGAGGGTTTTGATTCTTGGAAATTTAGCTAGCAGAACACTAGTGGTTTTCATAGTTGGAGACCACTAGATGCTAGATCATTGAAATATAAACCTATATTAAAACCATCCCCCATCCACTTCATCTAATGTTTGATAGCTTCAAAGGCTTTCCATATGATTTTCATAGTAAAGGAGCCTTTACTTTTGATAGGAGTTGTAATGATGAGAAGGGACTGGAAACCTATATTTTTACAACTAGGATTACCATTAGGGGGCCTAAAAGAGATACAATTCCTTAGTAGTATTTTTGAGGCCTCATTGCCTTCAATGCTATGAACCTCCCATTTATAACATAAACATACACAGAGTGTGTACACATAATATTTTCAAACTTCATCAATTTTTTATGCTTTCTCTCTTTCAAGAACCCATTGAATCTCAATATCTCTAAATGAATACCTTAAAGAGTACACCAAAAAAGGGGTGGGAATACCATTGGTTCTTCACAATATTGTTGTCTCTTATACCACCACTTATAATCTACACAAACCTTCTCCTATACACTTCCATAAGCTTTGCATCCACCATTACACACTCCTTAAAGAAATGTACCACATCACACATCCCCTATCTAAACCAGAAACTCTTTTTGACATTTATCAAATAATGTTAACCTAGGTGGACCTTGTACTTAAATTATATTTACATGTTATAGGACACTGTTAGCTTTGGCTGACATAGTTTGAGACCCAACTTTATTTTATAAATTAACAATATAGGGTCACTTAGGGTTGACATTATCCACTAAAATTTTGGAAGAGTTTAAGATTAGATTCAACTATATATAAACATTATTTCTACCATTTATAGAGAGAGACAAGAAGAAGGACTTCATATATTATGCATTTTCTTATCCACCATTCTACTTGGAGTTATGGATCTTGTCTTGTGGAGAATTATTTTGTATGAAAAGATAAGTTTTGTAGCCTAGATATGATTTATACTTTTTATCCTTACATACCATAATAACCTCTTGCAAATCACCTAGGCCATGGGAGAGATTGAGGCTTGGCAAGTTTGTCTTCAAAGGTAAATATTCCTAATTTTGTTCCTCATTTTTTAAAGTAGATAGATTTGCATTTGTTAGCTTATACACTTCTTTCTATATGTATTTGGATTTATTAAACATTGTCTTAAGTATAGATCTTCTATGCATGTTTACTTTTATTTTTATTATCCCCATTTTGTGCCATAATCTTTAGTGAGCACTAGGTTATATTTTACTTTAATTTGTATTTACTTTTTGAATATAAGAAAACATAAGACATAGCTAAGGTTATCATATGGTGTTTCTTGACTAGAGGATTTGGAACCCTCTCTAATAATAATATTGTTGTAATGGACCCCTTGGTTATTTTTATCAAATCCATCTTGGTCATGACCCTATTTATCTAAATATACCAACAAGTGAAAGTGTGAGTGTGATGTATCTTATCTGAGCTAGGATTAATTTTTAGGTCAGTTGAATTTTCCCTTGTACACATTATAGTGAACCCAATGTTAATATAACCCTTGTAGGTTTTATTTCATGTATTCATTTTATTATCATATTATATATTTTATTTCTTTAGTACTCTATCAAAACTATTGATATAGTCTAATAGTCTATGCATAGATTAAATAGACAGTCACTTTAAAATGATTATGTTTTATTTGTGTACGTATTCTCTAAATACATGTAACCAAATCAAGCATCTTGACACATTCCTATTTTTAAACCATAGTTTTTTATACTTCATCAACCCACTCGACTCTATCCATAACTTATGTTTAGCATATAGGTATATCTACTTCATTGACCCAACTGACTCTGTTATTAAAATATAAAAATTGAGAAACATGGCATTAAATTTGTAAATTAAACATCTTAAAATTTATCAAGGTTCATTCTTACCTTCTCTATCATTTTTATTTTTCATTTACAATCATACTTTTTACATTTTTTAGTCTATAAAACTGTAACCCTACAATGAATTGGGTTGACTAGCTCGACACAGTTCTGTAGTATATTTTCTCTCTAGAATATTTGATCGATATGTTTTACTCTGTTCTTATATATCTTTCTTTTTTAGATAATGGAAACCCTATCAACTATGTTTTGTAATGTTTACATATAATATCACTTGAACTGACTCTGTACTTTTTAAATAAAGGATTTAACCTATTTTTCTAGTAATTAATTCACTTTTCATTTATGTTGTTTGAATGCTTAGAGTAACAAAGATAGACTAAATAAGTGGTTTTTCAATTTACCGATTTAGCCACACTACTTTTATCTTTTGTACAAACTTCTAAATCACTTAACACTAAAAATTGTTAAATATTCTCCTCCCAATGTCTACCAACTTGGATTTAATTAGCAAGGAAGAAGCCAACTTGGTTTTATATCTGAGTATAAACATGTGGTTGATGGTATATATTAAAAAATCACCTAACATGCTTATCACTACAATAATGTGAAATGAGGGGGTAGGACCCACTACCAAGCTAGTACCATCACCAATACGAATCCCTTTCAACTTAAATAACCTAAAACTATCCATAGATTGCATTTTAGTTCATTCTTATAGAAAACCCTATCACATTAATTTTAAAATTTATTATAACTTGACAAAATTTATGAATGACCACTTAGCCTAGCATTTACATTCAAGTTTTTTTTCTTGATCTTCAATCATTGTATTTTTTATTTCAAAAATTATACTAGCCAGTGTTAGTGCAAGGTTTGTGTTGTGTGCTACAATTATATCAAACACATTAATCTAATTGATTGTGTGCTTCTTAATTATTATCTTACAAAAAATTCCTATTTTCAAAATATAATCATCCCTATTGACATAGTCTCGTACAGACTGTTATTTTTTATTACCTTCATTACATAGTCACCCTATACAATTGTGTATCATTTTAGCATATTCATCTTCTCCCTATAGAGTACATAGTTGACATATACGACTGTGTCCTTTAGCCTATTATATTCCCTATCTTACATAATATTATCAATTAGTTCAACTCTGTATCTTACTAGTTGATCCTTCTTTCCATCAAATTTTTAACCTCTTTCTTTCATCATGAATTCAATGTTTGAATATAATATAGAATTAAATGAAGCAAACATGATGAGTTTTACAAACCCTAATAGGTTTTCCAAGACACAACTTGTGGTACCCATAATGGCTAAAAGCAATGTCCATGTTTACACTCACACTACCAACTATGGGGCTCCTCCCTATTCATCCTCAATCCAAAAACATTTTTTATCCATAGAGGATGAGCATGATTTAGACTACACAACTAAAATTCTCTTTTTCCTCAATGAATTACCTCAACATAGAGTAAAATACACTTCAACCATTTATAATATCATGATAGGTCCTCATATAAAATAACCTCCTTCACCCTGCCCTACCTTTTATCATGAATCTGGGGGAGCCACTTTATTTGCATCTCAACCTTTTATTTTTATTATGTCTCCTTCACACACCATGACTTATTTTATGGCTTATTCAACCTCTATGCCAAGTATTTATACTAACATTTTAGGTTCAACTTCTAGCGGGCCTCTTCAAAA
Source organism: Torreya grandis (assembly GCA_037957365.1). Classification (NCBI taxonomy): domain Eukaryota; kingdom Viridiplantae; phylum Streptophyta; class Pinopsida; order Cupressales; family Taxaceae; genus Torreya; species Torreya grandis. The sequence continues at coordinate 29,368 of JARHVA010006626.1, read as the reverse complement.
GACCCATCCACTTAACCATGTTAATAGTGCATCTTTTTCTACCAATGCTTCTCATTCCACTAGTTCTTATTTTGCTACCAATGCTACTCATGCCACTAGTGCAGCACATGCTACTACTCATAGTGTAACTCAAGATATTAATACTAAAACTAATGCATCACATGATGTGCGCACTAGTCAAAATGTTTCCCAAATGAACCAACTCCTATTAAAAACACTTAATCAATTTCATAACTTCCAAACCAATAATGCAAATCAGATTATGCAAATGCAAAACCATCTCATTCATCTTCAAAACCAACCTTAATAGGTTTCATGGGGAGAAAAAAATCTGAATTCACCCCACTCCTCTTAGGGATTGCCATGATAACCTTATCCCACAGCCACCACTTATCAATAAAATAATCAAACATATAAAAAATGAACATCTATTACCTCAAATTTCTAATATTAATATAGGAGGTATCACACCCATCATCACCTATAATGGATCCAACAATCCCACTTTGCATTTAAAAAATTTTGGTAACATTTATAAGTATTGGGTCAAACTTAACACCTTTTCCACTACCAAACTATTAACTAAAATACTTTCAAGAGATGCTTTAGATTGGTATAATAAATTAAAAACTCATTCCATCACTAGCCTCGAATACTTGGTTAACTCACTAGTCTAATTTTAAACTAGTGATCTTCCTAATAACAACTTAGCCCACTTTATAAAATGTAAACAACTTAAACTAAAATGACACAAGCCTTCATAAAATGATGGAATAAAAATGTCTAACAAATGTGAGCATAATATGGTATATTAAAACCTCTTCCACCTATTCACTAATGATGTATACCCAAAATTATAATATCATGTTAGGACTCTCTCTCCAAGAACCTTGGAAGAACCCCTCAACCAAGCTAAATGATAAGATCTATTCATGCATCAATTCCAACCATCTTAACCTAAAATGGGTTCTATTATGCTCATTAAAAAAAACCATCATGCAACTAATGATGGTGTTATTGAATCCTATGACATTATTCATAACACTCAAGTAATTATTCCAAAGAATACTATGGAGCATTTTCCCCCTACAAACAACACTCTTACTCCTTTTCCCAACCTAACCACACTAATATGCACAAATCGTTATCCCTATTAGAGCTTCAAAAATGTCTTCCAAGACCTCTACCATGAGATGTTGACCTGACTCATCCTATGAAATCATGGTATGATCCAAATAAATTTTGTTGGTTTCATGTAAGTTTGGGCCACTCTCATGATACTTGTAGATAATTATGCAATCATTTTATGGATTTTCTTTTTGGTTCAAGCTTTGATCATGAAACCCTTATTCAAAAGTTCAAAAATCATATGACATAGCATTTAAATCCCATGAAATGAAAAATAAACACCAAGCTTTAAACTAATCTAATGCACATCTTACTATCTACAAAAATCCTCTTCCCAACCACCAAGATAACATTGAAAAACCTAATCCTACAAACAATGTCAAAAATCTTGTAGACCTCACTACCAATGAATAAAATGTGGTTAATCTGAATAACAAGAGATGTGTAGTTTATTTTATTGACTCAAATCTAACACCTACACATTAAACCTCTCAACCATTCCATATCATTTAGGACATTTCCCCATCCCATATAATGGAATTGGGGCAAGAGGAATGTATAAGCATTTCATTACCACTCTAAACAATACAACTTGATTATACCTCTCATACCATTTTTTACTCTTCCCCAACATCCACACAACAAGACAACATACCCCAACCCTCTAATAGTATCTATTCTACTCAATCACAAGACAAAAATTCAACCAACCATCACATCACCACAAATAACCCAACCTATTTGTAATCAACCTAAATCAACTACACCCTATCAACACAATTTCAATTGTACCTCTAATCCTCCTTCCTAGGAGATCTTGCAACATTATGCACCCACATTTTTGAATCCTCTCATGGGTTATGACAAATGGTATCCCATTGCATAAATTTCTCATCACCCATCTCAAATACCTTTCTTATAATTAATGAGAAATTCTCCCCATCATCAAAACCATATAATGCAATTATTGTTTGAAATAAACATCCCACATCCTCCTCTAATAGGATGTGAAGCTACCTTATCTAGATCCAAAGATAGTATACTTTAATAATGTGAAGAGATGTCCATCCATGCTAATGAAATAGTGGACACTTATCTTTCACTTAAGCTCCCTATTGCTTTCATGATCCCCAATACATATTGCTTCATGTGGATGAACCTCCACTATTCATTAGCATCTAAATTGGTGATACCCAAGTTAAACATGCCTTATTTGATGAAGCTTTAGGTACTTGTGTTACCTCCCTTTATTTCATTAAGACACTTAGATATTCTGAATGCAACCTCAATTATACACATAACACATGTCAAGGATATGATAGAAGGAAAATTCCTCCTTTAGGTTGTGTTTGGATTCCCATTATCATTCCTCCTATCACCATCTATGTAAAAGTTAGGATCTATAAATTTATGATTTCTTACAACATATTACTTGGTTGACCTTAGACTCATCATATGAGATCAATCACCTCATTTGTATGCCAATGCATCAAATTCACCCATAATGGAGATATTTATAAGATTCAGGGAGACACAAACCCTTGAAATTTAATATAATTTCAAGAACATGTCTTTAAAATTCCTACCCTTAAACATTTTCCTAGTATCAAATTTAGGGAATCCCAGCTATTCAACTATCTAGTCAATTCCAATTTAGGTTATAATGGTCATCCTAAATTAATTAGGAATATTCCACCTAACCTCTTATATTTTAATGATGATGAGCCAGATGAGACAAGACTCAAGATCAAAACTTCTAATTTATCCCCTCATATCATCACCCTTAAGCTCCCTCATAGTTTATTTATCCTCAAGATCAAAACTTCTAATTTATCCTCTAGATATTATAGATACTATTCTTAAACTTGTTACATGGCCATCCTGACCTTTAGGTGAGCCTCATTTAGTTTCTCCTCTAGCCTTACCTTTATATGAGCCTCATATAATTTTTATTTCAGCCCTACCTTTACTTGGTGATGGCCTTATTCATTTACCACATCTTAATCCCATACCTATCCAAGAGGTAGATAAACATTATTTTGATATCAACAAAGTTATTAGTCATTGGACCAAAGATTTCTAGTTATATCAGTTACCTAGATCTTCTCCTTCCACCTCTTTAGCTAGTAGGCCCTCAAATCCTACTAAAAAACATATTTTTTTCTTTCACATGATAGATAATCACTTTTTCACTCATTACCACAAACTTAGGCAATATATTGACACATTGTGCCCAACCACTACTTAGAAAAAAGATAAAGTGATACCTCCTCCTAAGCTATTACCAAAGTATGTCAATAAATATGCAGAGGTATATTGTCTTTGGAAATAGTGTGGTACACATGATATGAATCACTATCAGGTTCTCTAACGTCACCTTCGTGACTTCCCATGATTGACATCTGCATTAGTTATTCTTTTTTCCACAAGTATCACATGCAAGAAGGCTCCTCCTTCTCCATAGACTACATTTCCTTCATACCCCATAGATATTATTCCCATTCAGACATCCATTCCTTTCCTAGAGTATCGTATGCATAAGATCCCTCATGATCATTTATCTTCACTAGAACACCTACATTTTCAATTAAGGAGATTCAAAAATAAGTCTTTGCACAACTTTTTATGAAGATTGATGAGACTTTAACTACCATCATAATTCATTTTCATAGATTTTTTTTGGATCTCATGGATAATATTTATGGTCAAATTTATCAGTATTTATGAACATGGCATGGTATTATTTCACATTGTTTTATGTTATGATTTGGATTGGATTTGTGATCCATTTTTTATATCTATTATACACTTGACTATGTGTCAAATTTGGATTCACTTATCTATTTTACATGGATCATTATATTATGCTTTATGTGTTTTATAATGTCACCTCTCTTATGGATTCCTATCATTCTTTTCATGAATGCACACTTATCCTTATGAGTTCACACTTTTATGGATTCTTTTTCTTTTACAATGATTGTTCGCTTTATTATCTCACACTTTATTCCCTTAGTATTCTATCTCTACCATATGATCAATCATCAAATGAGACTTATCATTGTAGTACTACCATATCTCGATCTACTTTGGATCTCCTTTCTTCCTTTATTTTATTTTCACATATTAATCATACATATAGTTGAAAATTGAGAATACATAATTGTTCATAGGTAAGACTAAGTGTTTAGTCATTCATACCTTTAGATACTTAGCATCCTTTAAAATAAAGTCTAAAGTTCATTCATGTGTATCATTTCTATCAATCATGTTGTTTATTACAAATATATATGAAGGAGGAATCATAAAACTGATAAAAAGCTAAAATCTAAATCATTTAAATAAAAGGCAATCATTCAAAAAGGCAACATATAAATTCAAAAGTCTAATCACACCAAAAGATGTGATTCATAGTAAATCTCCTATTCCTAGTTGAAACTCAAACTCCACAGTTAGCCTAATGATAGGTTTGAGGTCCATTGGGGTGTGGTAGGCTAGTAGATTGGGATAGGGGAATTAAAAAAATATATAATTGTTACCCACTTTCTCACACAAGTATCCAATCTTCATAGTAGATCAACAACTCTATAAGAGGTACTCAAGAATGAGGAAGATGTTTTGGGAAGGTAGGTCCATTTTAATTTTCTTCTTCCTATAATTATCATGATTTGATATTAGTATCTCACCTATTTTCCTATACAACTTTGTGCTTATTGTGAGTAGGTATCCTTTGTATTTTGATAATCACTAGACTCTTAGTGTCTCTCCTTTATACCTAGTATGCCTCATGTTTCCTAAAGTCTTTTCATAAGATGTCTATGTCATGCTTTTTACATTCCCTCTTTCAATTATAACAATCCTAATATATCCCCTTGAGAAAAATTATTTTATTAACTAATCATTCCTCACAGGGTTTCCCCTTGTGAATTATAATATAAGACCATGGATAGGACCAGGCCTTCCTCATACATTATCACATTAAAATCATATTTTAAATCATTCTGATAGTTTTTTCCATCTCATTGGTGTTTCCTTTATGAGTTGAAGTGTAAGACCATGGATAGGACCAGTCCCTCCTCACAAAATATTCCAATACCCAATTCATACTATAACTAAGTCAAATTAAAATTACATGCTTTAAATTGGAGGTAATTTGTGTTAGATTATGGTTTACACATAATTTACATACTTCCCATCTCAAATTAGTATGTTTTATGCTTACTTCATAAGCACTTCATTTTTATCTTCTTTTTTTTTAATTGTGTGTATGCTTACAACCATTTTATTAAATTTATCACACTTCCCATCTTGATTTAGTATGATTAATTCGAATTAAACTTACATTTTTCTTTTCATACCTCCCATCTTGACTTAGTATGATTGATTGACTTTATTTTTTATTTTTATACTATTAGTTTTCATGTGTCTTCCATTTCATTACAAATTTTAATACTTCCTAATGTGATATAGTATGAATTTTATTTTATTTTAATTTGGTGCAAATATTTTCATGGTTTAAAAACATTTATTACCATTTAGTTTACCATTTTGCTTTATTATGCTTATTCATCTTTTGGTTTTACATGTTTCCCATCATGATATAGTGTGTATTACATTTGTTTTGATTAAATTTTTTTTTCAAATTCATTTTTGACTTTTATTTTTAACCATGCTTATGTACCACATAATGATATAAAAGAAAACAAAGATCACATATTTTCCATAGCATATATAACAAAATAAAAATACATGTGTTAGAAAGGAAATATATCCATGCATCCACATACAAATCCAAGTAAAACTCATAAGATCAATGAACTATCAATATATATATATATATATATATATATATATATATATATATATATATATATATATATATATATATATATATATATATATATCATGTGTTTTATATAATATAAGTAAAAAATAAAATAGATACATCTCTAAGGCTATGTTCCATCCTATATATCAAGTGGCCTAACCATGTTACCCATCGACGCTTATGACTTAACCTTATAAATAATAAATTATAAAGAGGCAGTCTAGGATATCAATCTAGTAACTTTTTCCTATAGGTTGGCCACTTGGGTCTACACCTATTCTAGCTATATAATAGTTTCCATAGGTGTTTCTCTCTTGTGATAAGACCTAATAGGCATGAGTCTCTCTAACTCCTAGCCCTATGGGTGGATCTAAACCATCACCTCACACCTATAATTATCGTACAACCTCTCCCACTAATCTAAACTAGCTTGTGTGATCTGGAGAAGATTGAACCACATGATAAACCAAAGTGGTAAGGTCATAATGTGATATCACCCCATCTAAAATATCATGATGCACAACCATAATAAAGTTTCCCAATCTAATCTCCTTAGTAGCAGTATCTATAAAACTAAAAATTAAATATACATAATATGTCGTGTGTGTGTGTGTATCATAAATAATGATACAACTAGTGTTCTATATCAAAAACTTAAACTAAATCAAAACATCTATCAGTAGTGTCAGTATCGTCAACCACAATATCACCATCTACTTGTTCATGAGAAACTTCTCTATCAAATGCCTTTACATCAATACAAAATTGGTAGTCACCACCTAAGCTCACTATGGCCCTATCTATATTGTCCTCTTTAAAGATAAAATATGTCCTTCCACCACTGTAAGATCCCCTTACATGACAAAAAATACCTATTTATCCTCGTGTTGATTGTGTCTTCATATTTGATGAGCTCATGGTGGCCACTATCACCTTTATTATGGTCCCTATTGTGTTGCCACATACCCTACATCCACAACCAAGGTATAATATCTTTCATGCATCACTACCTCATTCTATTATGCGTAACTATCCCATGATCTACCTTACCGAGGCCTAATCACTAACATATAAACAAGTACCTCTGCACCTCCTCTCTCTCTAAACTCTCTAGCATGTCATGATTAATAGGCAAATACTACTATATCAGGTGTTGTATGTGAAATTCCTAACTATCTAGGTAAGTGATCTATTAGATGTGGTTCCACACATAAAGTGTAGTGGCCTGTGATCTACACATGTGTCAAACTAGTAGCAATAGTGGCCCAACTTAGCCATATAGCAATAATGTGAGTGTATTTATACCATAAAATTTACCCTTGTGTGATATTCTACAAATTTGGAACATGGGATGTGTCATGCACTACATGGTCCTGCATCCATCGAACAACTTGAGGTAACCTATCTCGATCACATGCAATAACCCAACTAGCCAATACATATGGAATCTCTCATAGATCCATGTACTTAGTATAATGGTATGGCCCATCATATTCTACCCCTAAGTCATCATCCCATACATGTTATACATGAACTAGACCCAAATGACATAACCTAGGTCATATAAGGCACCATAATCCAAGATAGATTGACACAAGGTTATTTCATACAGTGGTACTTTAGAATATAACTTATGACACAACACTCATGATATAAATCCATATCATGACCTTATAGATATGTAAAATGGTTGCCAAATAAACATCAAATGAGCTATCATGTAACCTAGGATAGATCTTATCCAAGCATGTTGTCCACTTGCCTAAGGCTTGTCTCTCATCCTATGATTCTGATGTATAACAAATCATTGACATCTTATCAATCGGAATTATAAGTAATGCATGGACATCCTCTAAGGTGATCACCATCTCTATAGTATCCCCCTTTAATTCCCATTTGAAAGTGTTGGTCAATCATTCCCATGCTCCTAGGAACCTGGCAAAAATATCAACACTCATCAAGATCTATCTTATCTCCATGATTCCTCCAAAGCCTAAGGAATCCAATCAATCTATATCCATATCTAACAACCACTCCAATAAATCTGGTAGCTAGGACCCATCCACCAGGTGCCAAAATCTATGGCATCTATGCAAAATAAAAATAATAGAAAATGTATTATATCTCTATGTCATAATAATAAAATACATTCTTAAATATTCTCAAAAAATTACAAATTAACTACTTCATTAGCTTTTTTTATTTTTTATTTTATTTTTTTGCTTTTCTACATAATTAGTCTATTTAATACTAAATCAGCCCTATCATGTTTTTGTCATACTGCATTGTCCTTCTAGTACATATTTGACCCATTCTTTCAAATACTATCAACCTATTTGATACTAAATCATCCCTTTCTAAGTTCTAGCATACTATATCAACCATCTAATACACATTTTACCTCATTCAACAAACTATATCAGCCATATTATACAAACTACATAAAAAAAAGTGTACCATGTCATCCATTTCCTTGTTTCCAACTAGATCAACCCACTACTACATAGTCAGCCATCTCCAGTGATACTACATCATCCCACTTCTATGCATTTGACCCCCTATATCTTTCTCATGTTGCAAGACTCTATTCTTAGTTTGTGATGACATTTTGACTGTTTACTCTAAATGCCTTAGGCATTTATTGGTCTAATCTTTTCCTACCCAGTACCCCATTTTACCCTCAATCTACTTAAAAATTTATTAGGGCCAATTTTAGTGTCTATATTTTCCTACCATCCAATTTTATATATTTAGCTTGATTTTAATTAAAATTCCTCAAAATTTTGAAATTAATTTTTCCCTTACTTGTGTTGCACCCGAAGTGGCTGTTATGTATCCTCCACATTGTATTTGTTGTCTCTTCACCATGGTTGCTCTCTAGGTTCAAAGTGGGTCTCTTAGAGTAATATTTTCTCAACATATTAAAATAACAAATGAATTGATTTACACCCTATTTATATTTAGTATTGAAAATTATTTCCCTATCAATTATTTACAACTAGATTTTGTTTTTCGACCATAACTTTATTTTTACTAGCCTTTTTTTTTAATCATACATAAGATGTTATGGAAACATTACATTGTATAGAATATTTTCACATATTACATGTATATTCTATAAAAAATAATGATTTTTTGCTCATTTTTATAGGTTCACCTAATGTTCCCTATAGTGGACACCTTCACATTTCTTTCATTTTCCTCTTCTACAATACTAAGGCAAGTAAAGGTATGTATTTTTAAATTTTGTCCCTTTCATTTATCTTATTTGCTTCTTACTAAAATTTATTTATATTTATCATTGTGTTACTATGTTTTTTTCCTGAAGTACCATCCCATGTTGCACCTACATGATACATAATGACCATAGAGTAGGCATATGTATACACATAATATTTTCAAACCTTATCAATTACTGATGATTTTCCTTTTGCATTAAGTCATCGAGTCTCAATCTCTCTAAGTGCATGCCTTAAAGGGTACACTAGGAAAGGTCTGGCCAGACCATTGGTAATTCACAAGATTTTTTTCACTTATATAACCACGTGCAATCTACACAAAACTTAGTCTATACATTTCCTTAAGATTTGATTCCTCCCTTACACACTCTTCTAATAAATTCACCACCTTACACATACCCTATCTAATCCAAAAAATATTTTTGAAATTTATTAAATAATGTCATCCTAGGCCAACCCTATACTTAAAATTATATTTGCACATTACAGGACTCTATTAGTATTGGCTAACCTACCCTGGGACCTAACTTAATTTTATCAATTAAAAATATAGGGTCACTTAGGGCTGACACTGTCTACTAAAATTTTGAAAGGCTTAGATTCAACTATATATACACATTATTTCTACCATTTCTAGAGAGAGATAAGAAGAATGACTTCATAAATTTCACATCTACTTATCCACCATTATAATTGAGGAACATTATTTAGGGTTTCAATACCACACTTGAAGATATGAATCTTATCTTTTGGAGAAGCCTTTTGTATACAAAGAGAAGTTGTGTATTCTAGAGATAACTTATCCTTGTTATCCTTACATACAACAATAACCTCTTATGAAGCATCTAGGCCAAGGGAGAGATTGAGGATCGATGGGTTCATATTAAAGGTAAGTATTCCTAACTTTGTCCCTCATTTGTTAAAGTAGATAGATTTGTATTTATTAGATTATATGCTTCTCTCTCTATGCATTAGTACTTCCTATAAATTGGATTAAGTATAGATTTTCTATGAATATTTAATTTTAAATTTTCTACCCCCATTTTGTGCCACAAACTTTGGTGAAAACTAGATTAGATTTTACTTTGATTTGTATTTACTTTGTGAATATAAGAAAACATAAGACCTAGTTAGGGTTATCCAATGGTGTTACTTGAATAGAGGCTTTAACCCTCTCTAGTGATATTATTGTGGTAAGGGACCCCTTTGTTAGGTCTAGTGGATCCATATTGGTCATGACCCTGATTATCTAAATGTACCAACAAGAGGAAGTATAAGCATGATTTATCTTATCTAAGATAGGATTGATTTTTAGGTTAGATACATTTTCCTTTGTATACACTCTTCTTATAAAAGTAAATAATTCACATGCCTCTATCTTGAGTGAGGAAACAATTGTCCCAAGTGACGTGATGGAAGCCCTTGGTATGTTTGTAATTAGACTAGAGAAAATCTCTAAGGATTTTGGCAAAAAAATAATAAGCTAATTTAGAAGGATCCTAACAAGAAGAATAATAACATAGGTAGAAACCAAAATCTTGGTAAAAATTTGGCACTTCCTTATTAAGGATAATAGTTTGGTAATCTAGTTTTTAACCTTTTTATCCACTCTTTTGATGACATACTACCATAACTCAGTTATATAATTGTCAAAGGAAAAATGGATGCTATGAAATTTAAACTATTCTCCACATGTAATCCATTTCCAATTATAATGGAGAAATCATTCGGGAATAGGCATCATACTTTGTCCAAAGCATCATGCATTATTCCATTTTAAACTAGATCCCAACAAAAGGTATCAATGAATTTCATAGCTTCCTAAAAGGTTCATTCTTATACTTCAAGTGCGAGTAAAGTATCATTTGTAAAGTACCCATTAATGAGATGGTAATAGCAATTGGGCAAAGAGATACCATGAACAAGACCTTGATCAACTCTAGAGGCAAGGAGATAACATAAAGTTTCTATGAAAAAAACATATAAGGCCAAAGCTAGAGGACATCCCTACTTAATGGAGAGTTATACGTAAATGTTTTCATAATTGAATCCATTAAAGGTAAGGTAGGATGAGGTATATTCAATAAAATTTTAGAGTAATAAAACAAAGAATTGTCCAAGACCTAGGTCATTTAGCATGGATAGAATAAAAGGCCACTCATTCTTGTCATAGGATTTTTTAAAATGAGCTTGATAAAAATGGTTCTCTGACAAGAAACTATAGACCATTCCATGCCCTCCTAGATGGAAATAAGGTTGTAAATAATATATCTTCCGCTAATGAAACTAAATTACTTAGGTCAAATAATGATAGGAAGAATAAATTGGAGCCAATTGGCCAAAACTTTGGTGAGGATTTCATTCGATACATTTAATAAGGTAATAGGCTGCCAGTTGATAAGAAGCTCTAGATCACCTACTTTGGATATGAGTTTAATATTACCTTGATTAATTAAGGCTTATTTTTACACTTGAAGTAGTTCAGGCCTTAAAAATTATCTTGTGACCTTATAAAATTCACATGTAAAACTGATAAGGCTCAAGAATTTATCTTTATTCATGCATTAAAGAGCCTTTATGAGCTATTATAGGCTCAAAGGAGAGTTGTATAGCTATTGTTTATATTATTTAACCTTATAAATAACCACATCAAGGAATTCCTATAAATCTTAAGATTTTTTATTCATAATCTCTTGTAATTGATACACTATTCTATAGTGATCCTTGAAGGACAAAGATATTTTGTGAAGGGAAGTGATTCTGGCTTGGGTTGTCTTGATGGCCTTGATCTGATCATACACCTGTTTGGCTCTAAGGAATTTTAATAAGTCCTTAGAGGCCTCATTTACATCCTTAATCCATTGCATCTTTGTTCATAAGTTCACCCCTTTAGTAGCATGGATTTTTTCCACCTTAATAGGGTGTTTGAGTGAGGTAGCAAGATTTTACTAAATTTTTCCAAAAAGATTGTTCTCAATTAGGGAGGAGACCCTTCAAAATTCCTTGAGAGTATTATCCTCACTACATTTCTTGATACCTACAATTTGTTTCCAATAGTGGTGAAGGAAAGTGGTTATGAGTAGAGTGGCTTCATTCCATCACTCAATCCAGCTAGTAGCATAAAGAGGGCAAGGGGCCAAATTCTATATTTGGGAAATCAAATGATTAGTGCCATCATGGATTAGAAGAGAAGTATTGAGGGTGAACCAATTACATGGAACCTTATATTTTTTCATGGCCCATTCCACTCTACAGGAGATAGAAGAATGATCAGAGAGAACCAAGTCATAATGGATAGTGACAGGTTGGCCATTAATGTTAGAGAAAGAGAAAATGTTTTTCTATAAAAACATATGATGGTTTATCTTTTTTAGCACACAGTGATCCCCAGCATGATAGTTAGACCACATAAACCAATATGTGTTATTAATTTAGTGTTATAAAAGGAGAGGGTTGATAAGACCCTATGTATTCTTTAAATAATACTATGGTCCATGTTCTCCAATGCACCAATGCATAGGCAAGGCACCAAATTTATCTTTGGAACTCTCAACCATATTAAAATCCCTATAAACAAGCCACGTGATAAGGGGATATTGTCAACCAAGGATTAAAAAAATACATATCTATCAAGACCATCATTAGGGGCATAAATATTGAGGATGCCAAAAGAATGGCCATTAATGTCTAAAAATAGACAAACAGCTTCGTGTGATGGGTCCTCCCCAATGGCAATAATGAAGGGTAAAAACTTAGGTGATAGTAATATTATAGCACCACCACATCCATCTTCATACATATTAGGAATATGGTTGGAATCATGCCAAATATAACACACAGAAGTCTCTAGAAGAAAACTTGTAAATTTAACTTCTTGTGGACAAACACAATTTAGAGAGCCTATTTGCTAATAGGCAGTACACACAAAGTATTTTTTAGAGGAATTTGTAAGACCTTAAACATTCCATGATAAACATTTCATTGATATATATCATCCATGTGGAATTCCCCCTATCCATCCTCAAAATTTTCTAATGCAACAAAAATATTATGCTAGTTTGGAATATAAAAACCTCTTGATATAATGGAATAATGTTTACACCCATGCTCATCTTGGGGAGAGTCACCACCACCATGGGGTGGGATGTGTAACTGCCTTGAGAATTATACACTGGTTGAGGATATCCTAGGAAAAAATACCAAGGAATCTTGAGAACTATTTATAACTATGCTTTATTGGTCCTGGGGGGGATTGGAACAATGAGGGGAGGTGGATTAAATATTTTATAAGAAGGCTTGATGCTAGGGGAGGAGGTGGCAAGGGAAGAGGGTTTTAGATCTAGTTGAGGCTTCTTAGACTAGACTATGGTCCAGTCATCCCCATTATCCACCACCTTGGGCTTCATAGGTTGATGAGGGGTTAAGGAGGGCTTCGAAATTTGATAAGATAGTTAGATTTTAGATAACAAAAAAAAAGTGTTTGGAACGTTAATATTAGATTAAACAAAACACAAAGAGAAAATGAGATTAAGAATATCAGAGCACTTATTCAACATGTTCAACCAAGCATGAAGGCCTATTAAATAGGCAAACAAATGAAATACCCATGAAGCATGAGATGAGTATAAGAAAACTAACTTACATCGGCTTGCATGAAATAGCAAAGACCAAAAAAACAACTAACTTCTTAACCAAAGTGGTTAAGGCAACTAACCAACATTAATTACCCTAGTAAATAACCTAAGGTAAATACAATAATATGCTAACACCCTCCCTTAATGACTAAACTAGAAACAAGACCAAGTTTATCTCTAAATTTTATGAACTTGTCTATACCAAGTAGTTTGGTCATTATATCAACTAGCTGCTCTGTAGTGGGGCAGTAGAAGAGACTGATGTCTTCATTCGTAACCAACTATCAGATGTAATGATGGTGAACCTCAATGTGTTTGGTCCTGGCATGAAATACTGTGTTCTTCACCATCTTCAAAACACTTTGGTTGTCATAAAAATTTGGAGTAGGCTTTGATGACTCAAACTGAAGATCCTCCAAAATTTTCTCTATCCACATGGTTTCACACCCTGCACTTACCATAGCTTTATACTCTGCTTATGTTGAAGATAATGCCACTGTAGTTTGCAGTTTGCTCTACCATGAGAAAACCTGAACCAAAAGTGAAAACATACCCTATTGTAGATTTTTTTGAATCAACTGAACCTACCCAATCAAAATTAGAATATCTTGAAAGTTCAAAATCTACAGACTTCTTATACAGTATGCCAAAGTCAAGAGTACCTTTGACATATCTTAATACTCATTTTGTAGCTAACCAATGGACTTCCTATGGTTTAGACATGAAGCGAGATAGAAAAATCACTACAAAACAAATATCTAGTCTGGTGATAGTGAGGTAAATGAGACTACCCACTAGCTGTCGATACACTATTTCATTGACCAGAGGTGAATTAATGTTTGTTGAAATTTTAGCTCCTGCTTCCATAGGTGTGTGAGTTGGACTACAATCCATCATTCTAAACCTTTATAGCAATGAATTGGCATACTTATTTTTTGAAATGAATAAATTATTACCACTTTGCCAAAACTCAACACCTAAACAATATTTTAGTAGTCCTAAGTCTGTCATGTCAAAAATACAACAAACATCAACTTTCATTTACTGAATGAGACTAGTACTACTCCCAGTGATGGCTATATCATCAACATATATAATGAGAATCAAGATATCATCACCAGACACCTTTACATAGTGAGTTGGTTTCGAGTTACACCTTTTGAAACCTAACTTCCTAAGATATGAGTCTATTTTTATATACCAGGTTCAAGGAGCCTGCTTAAGTCCATACAAGGACTTGATCAACCTACAAACAAGATGTTACTTAACAAGAACTTGAAAACCCTATGGTTGAACCATGTAGACTTCCTCCTCCAGATCTCCATTCAAGAAAGCACTCTTTACATCCATTTGGTGCACCTGCCATCCAAACTGAGTAGCAATAATAATAATCAAATGAAAAGTTACCATCTTGGTGGTTGGAGCAAAAGTATCCTCATAATAAACCCCTTCTTCTTGTGCATAACCTTTTGCAACAATTCTGGCTTTGTGTTTGTCCAAGGAACCATCTGCTTTGTATTTTACCTTATAAATCCACTTACAACCAATGGATTTCTTTCCTGGTGGTAGTTCCATCAACTTCCAAGTCTTATTTTTCATCAAGGAATCATATTTCAATTACATAGTTGATTCCCACTCAGACCTCCCTTTGGCCTCTGAAAAAGTATTAGGCTCAAATGCTTGTGAAATAGTAGTTGTTAGAGCAAGATTGACATGCTCACCTTTATTACCAAACTGCTTTCCCGATCTCAGTCTTCTACCTTCCATACCTTGTGGCAAGTCTCCTTCTTTTAGTGCTTCAATTGTGGTAGTATACCACTTTGGCTTCTTTGGTTGTTTTGTTGGAACCTCACAATGACCCGTATCAATTCCCTCCCTAGAATGTGATTCCACTGATGAACAAGAATCCTACTCATTTTTCACATTATAACTAATAATTGAATCATTAGATAATAATGACTCAATATCTGAAACTTGACCAGTTGATGTGAAGTATGGCATTTGTTCATTTACTATGACATCTCTATTTACCACAACTGTGTTAGTAGAAACATCAAGTAATCTATAGGCCTTTGACTGATCACTGTATCCAACAAACATGTATGCTTTGCTTTTTGCATCCAAATGTCTTCTTTTTTTACTAGGAATAACTGCAAAAGCTACACAACCAAAATTTTTGAAATCACTTACATCTGGAGTTCAACCTGACCAAGCCTCCTTTGGAGTCATATTCTCTAAAGCTTTTGTAGGACTTCTATTGAGGATGTATACTACTGTATTCACTACTTCTGCCCAATACCTATATGGGACATTTCTGCTTTGGACCATACAGCGAGCCATGTCCATCACCATCCTATTACACCTTTCCACAACTTCATTTTTCTGCGGAGTGTAAGGTGTAGTGTATTGTCTGTGTATGCCTTTAGTGGCACAAAACTCCTTGAATTGTTTTGAGATGAACTCACTCCCATTATTCGTTATAAGAGATTTCACTGGCCATCCTGCCTGTTTTTCAACCATAGATTTCCAAGTAAGAAAGTAAGAAAAATAATCAGATTTCTTCACTAGAAAGTATACCCACTTTTTCCTAGAGAAATCATCAACCAATAACAGGAAATAATGGGCACCAAAAGGGGTAGGTGTCTACATTGGACCATGTAAATCTGCATGTACCAGATCCAATAATCCCTTTGCTCTCGAAGCTATCCTGACATTAAATGAATGTATAACTTGCTTCCCCAACTGACATCTAGTACATACATGATGACTATGCCAAATAGAAGGAATCCCCTTAACCATCTTAGAATTACTCAATGTAGTCAAATATTGAAAATTCAAATGCCCATACCTTTCATGCCATAGTGAACTTGTGCTATCAACTGTTGCAAGTGCACTTCCTTTACTTTGATTGGATCTGCAAGTTTATACAAGCCTTTCTCACCGATCCCAACAACAATAATCTTGTTATCTTTAGTGGTGACTAAACATTGTTGTTCTTGAAATTTTACAACAAAATCAAATTTTGAGGTGATCTCACTAATTGAAAGAAGATTTTTGTTCATATCTGGTACATACCTAACATTCTTAAATGTATAATTTACTATACCATCAAAACTTATATGAACATTACCAAATCCTTTCACAAAATATGTTGTACCATCTCCCAAAGATATGGATTCATTACTACTATTATCTTCAACAAAATCCACATACCAGTCCTTATGGCATGTATAATGGTGAGATGCCCCTGAATCAAAGTACCAAGCTTGATCCACCACAAAAAGCAAAATCTGGTGATTCCTCGCCTTCACCTTCAGCTACATTCGCATGATGAGCTTTCTTTTTGGGGTTAGCCATATCCTGTTGTCTTTTCCTATAATCTTTCTTAAGGTGACCAGGTTTCTTACAGTAAAAACATTTCCATTTAGATCTCTTATTACCACTTAATTGTGAAGATTCTGATGAATAGCTATTTTTACAAGACTACTTACCCTTTTCCTTGATAAAGAATGCACTCTCTGTGGAAGTGGATGTAGAAAACACTGCTTGCTCCTGTCGTCTCTCCTTTTGCAATAGAAATTTAGACAATGTTTCAAAATCCAAAGTCTGCATCTCAGCAATCATGTGCAAGGACTCCACAAATGACTCAAATGATGGTGGAAGATTTTGCATAACAAGAGCAATCAAATCTTGCTCATCAAAAGGCTTCTATACTACTTCCAACTGGTCACTAATGTCCTTGATCTATAATAAAAACTCAAAAATGGAGCCACCTTCTTGCATCTTAGTGGAAAACAACAAATTCTTCAAATACAACACTCTACCAGCTTCAGAAGCCTGATATTTTGAAGATAAAGTTTTCCATAAATCTAATGCTATAGTCACATTTTTGACCTCTGAGATTAGATTATTTTCTACTGACAATTTTAACAACATGAGAGCCTCATAATGACATTTATCATAGGCATTGGTAGCAGTGGCAGGCCTTTGCTCTTTACCAAGCACTATTTGATCAATATTCATATATTCACATATTGTCAAAAGCTTGTGACTCCACAAACTAAAGTTCTTGCCAGTCAATTTCTGAGAATCTGGTAGTAACAGATGTTGAATACTAGCCATTTTACCTAGTTTTTCATGAAAATGATAAAATCAAAAAAACTATAATGACTTTTCTTTTAAATTCTTTATACACACTGATTCTATATTGACACTGAACAACACTATCCATTTTCAGTAACAAACTCAATATTATTTTCAAGATCACAAAAAAAAATCTACCACTGAAATAATTAAATAGGGAAAACTACAATTCTGATTTAAAAAATTCTTTCTCCATTGACATCCAAATAAAAAACCTAGAAAACGGTGAAATTTTTAGCTTCCCGGACGCTTCCATGATTATTAGTCAGCGGTAGGTCCCCAATAACCCTTATTGGCTAAAGTTTTGATTTATTTCAATTAAAAAATAAAAATAATTGAAATATTAAAACTTTAGGCTAAAAATTTTATAAAAAAATTCAGCCAATTAGAAAATTGGCCTACCTCTGAAACTTTAGGCGAAGATTTTGAGCTCGTTTCTCAACCAAATTGCAAACCATTTTCACCAGTGTCTTAGTTTTGATTTAACTCATGATTTAGGCTTTTGTTTCATTGAAAATAATGAAGAAATGATTTTTTTTTATTTTGCCAAATCCGTACGGTGCCCTTGCATAGATAAATTCAATAGAGGCTTTTGAGCCTCTAAAACAGCTTGTTTTCACTTCCTTTTGGTCTTATTTAGCCTTTTGATGCTTCTTGGCAATTTTCAGACCTTCTGGTTGAGTTTTCTGAATTCCATGATGCTTTCTCTCTCCTTGGCTCTCCACTGGGTGCCTGAAGCTCCTCCCTAGCAAGACATTGACCTCTCTCTAGCTTCCACAAACCTCCACTCAGGTTCTACAAACCATAGGCTCTGATACCATATTAGATTAAACAAAACACAGAGATAAAATGAGATTGAGAATATTAGAGCACTTATTCAACATGTTCAACCAAGCATGAAGGCCTATTAAATAGGCAAACAAATGAAATACCCGTGAAACATGAGATGGGTATAAGAAAACTAACCTACGTAGGCTTGCATGAAATAGCAAAGACCAAACAAACAACTAACCTCTTAACCAAAGTGGTTAAGGCAACTAACCAACTTAAATTACCTCAGTAAATAACCTAAGGTAAATGCAATAATATGCTAATAGTTAAGTTACATAAATTTCTATGACCAATAGGTGTCACCTACTTGAATATCAAAAAACTCATTGAGGTCTTTCAAATGGTCCACCTGAATGTAAACCTATTTGTTAGGGCAGGAAGAGAACCAATTTGGTTGCTCATGGCAAGCCTAAAAGCTCAACCCATGAACGTCCATGAAGGGAGGCTTGGTCTGTGACCTTGAAATTGTGGTACCACTTTGAAAAAATCATGAGCATGGTTCAAATAAACTATAACTCCATTTTTGATTTAGTGCTTAGTGAATTAAATGGGGTATTTCATCAAAAATGATGATACCTCAATTAGATTTCAACAAAATTTATTTAGGGTTTTCTTGATGGTACACTTATAAAGAATGATCATTCATTCCAAAAAATTGTATATATTGTATATTCACATGGGGTTTAGACATAATTTGTTAATTTTTAAGGCCTTCTTTTTTATATTTTCAATGCAATCAACTAGGGGAAAATATAGTGGAGTGCTTTTCCAACTGTCAAGTGGACTTTAAAATTTTCCATTTTTAGCATGGACATAGAAAGAGGGAAATCCTAAATTAATTTCAAATAAATGTAATTTTTGACCCTCCTCCCCTATTGATCATTCCCTCCATGATAGATAATGTGAGACTATAAATTTAGAAAATTCATATCTTTTAGTATAGTTGGTACTTCAAAACCCAATTATTGGAACTCCTTTCCTTAATAATGATGGATTGGGGACATTAACTCATGAGGTATTGCATATGTATTTTTATGGAATTGATGGAACTTATGAGAAATCTATGGTTTTAGAGAAACAAAACATAGAATTTTTCCAAGAGTTAGAAGATGCATCCATTTAAAAGATTTTTTTTTAAAGAAGAAGATAGTTTGGCTTCCTCTAAAATCTCACCATCTTTGAATCAAAATCCAAAAAGGCCAAAGTAAATTTTGAAACACCAAAATGGAAAGGACAAGATATTGAAGTAAAAGATTGCATTTGGATGAAATTAACACAATTGAAGAGGGTTCATAATGGACTATAGAGGCCCTCATTTTTTTGGTAGGGAAAGGAGATGCTTACCATACACTATCTAGCTTGAGAGAATGTTTTTGTAAGAAGTTGGATTTGTATTTTTGTTGGGTTTTTTTATTAATATATAAAAAGTGGATTCATTATATTCTTAGATTTTTAGGTCTTAAAAATTTTTGAAATTTTTTTGCTTCTTTTTTCTTTTATATTTTTATTATTATCAACTAAACAATAAATAGTTTTTTACTAGCAAAAAACCCTTAGAATGAGCACACTCATTGATTTCATCAATGTTACATCCAAGGGATTTTGTTTAATATTATTCTATATTTTTTTCATTATCAACTAAACAATAAATAGTTTCTTACTAGCAAAAACCCATAGAATGAGCACACTCATTGGTTTCATCAATGTTACATCCAAGAGATTTTGTTTACTATTGCACTTATACTTGCCCTACAGTTTAAGTCTAGTTATTTAATACAAATGTAAATGTTAAATTGAAGTATCAATTAAAAGTTACAAACTACCTTATTTAAATAAATATATGAAGCATTGCACAACTTGTTCTATGTTTATTTGGCCAAAACAATGCGACACCAACAGACCCTAATTCAATGTGGCTTTATGGGTATTGTTTTGGCTAGTCTCAACCATTACATTAATTCAAAATCATGGCTTTTATTTTTTAAACTTACTTATTGCCTAATCTTTATTCCACTTGAGTCAATAATCACATAATTTCTTCCAAGCATATACATGTATGCATGGAGGTCTAAGAGTTCACCTCTTCTCATCCATATTTTCGAAGACACTATTTGAATTATACTAATTAACATATTTCCTGCTCAATTGGCATGTATTTTAATTTGAGGCATAATGTTTTTGGAAATAAATTCTTAACTCTAACAACTATTCTTTTTTTTAAATACCTAAAATAAAATGAAAAATGTAGATTAAAAAAATTATTTCTCAATAAATAACTTAAGTAAATTTTAAAAATTATAAACTATTTTAATCAAATAATTATTTTCTCCCATCATTTTTAAAACCAACACTTCAATATTTATATATAATTTAACTTTAATAGTGGTTATTCCTAATCAAACTCAAGTGGATAATCATCATCACCCCCTTCAATGTTTTAGGAAAAAAATTGAGACCTATAAGGGAGCCATCATGATATCTTAATGCATGAGTATGAATAATATAAATGGAACTTTGTATTTTCTTAGTATTAAGAGAAATTTCAACTTAATATAGTCTACTTATATTACTTATATAATCTTTAAATTGTAGATGAAGAAATCTAAAACTAAAGTAAATGAATTCAAATATAACATAATTATTAGAGTGATATTATTTAAAAGTAAAATACTATGATTTTTATATATTATAATAAACTTACTAAATTTTACAATGTAATTTATCATAATTTATTTTATTTTATTTTTTTTAAGCATTATATATTATATTTTTTAGTTTCATAATAGAAAGTACTAATTTTTGGAGATAAAATATTTTAGTAAAATAAATAATTATATGAAAATTTAAGTTCAAAATAATGAATTAGAAAGTATGATAACTTTTGAAACAATAGAATTGTAAATATATTGAACTTCATTTAAAAAAATTATCTAAAAAAAATATTATAATAAAAATTCTAATATTTACTTTAAAATTAAAAAATTAAAAGTTTTAAATATTTAGTGGAAAACCTCATAAAAGTATATAAATCAATAAGAACATACAATTACTTTATTAGTTTTTATATAAATGCATTATTCTTATTAGCTCAAGTATAATTAGGTTATATATTTAGTATTATTATTTTGATTCATTGATAGGAGACAATTTCATTTTTTGAAGGTTTACTTTTAAGCTATATTTCTTTTAATTTGAAATATATTTAATATATAATTATAATGATGTGATGAAGGCACACAAAAATTGAATATTTTATTAAACAATGAGATTTTGAAATCTGTAGAATAATATTTTTAATTTATACTTATGTGACTTTCTTGAAATAAACAATGGTCATCAAAGCCCATATGATTGCTCCATCTCATCAATATACAATTCTATATATCTAGTAAAAGTATCATCAAAATACTAATAAATTGTAATTAGAAATATAAATTATATAAAATTATCATTTTTTCAATTTAAAAATTGGTATACCTCACACGCAATATCATACATATATACCATCAAGGCTCTTCAAGTGTGTGTGTGTGGTATTTATTTGATTCTTGACATTAAAATGAGTGATGAAGATGTGTGTAAAACTCCTCTATATCTTATTATACCTTGCAATAATGATGGATCTAACACAACTTAAAGTATGCAATATCTTTTTTTTTTTAAATTGGATGTGGGTTGCATGATTATACCTTGTATGTGTCTGAGTGCGTGCGTACCTAATATATATTTATATTTTTTTACTTATAAGTTATTTTTAATAAATAATTATTATTTTAAAAATAAGTGTTTTTTAATTTTAGTTAAATTTTGAGGACTTCATATATTTATGATGATTAGGGTTTGTGATTGGTAGAATTTTTCCTATGTTTTATTATAACATTAAAAAGTTTGTGTGATTTAAAATAATAGCTTAGGGTTTTTATTATGGGATTTTATTATAATGTAAAATATAAAAAGTTGTAATTGATTGAAATAATATGTCTATCGTTTGTTATGATTTTAACATTTTTCTGCTAGGTTTTTCATTTAAGTTTTTTTTATTTTTATGTTATATTTTTGCCTAGGGTTTATGACTTTAATATCTTTCTATTAAGATTTCTGATTTTAATATTTTAGTATTGTGGTTTCTCTCTACATTTTATGATATTATTATTTTTTTACTAAGGTTTTTGATTTTAATATTTTTTATTAAGATTTTTATTTACAGTTTATATTTTTTTAACAATATTTCTATTATTATATCTATGTTATTTCTAATAATTTTATGTTTATCAAATATTTACAATTATTTTTTATTTTAAATATTAATAAAATAATATATGGGTTAATATTCTTTGAATTTTTAAGAGTTTGACACACTCCTTTTTTTCTTTCTCTTGAAACACATTAATCTTCTCGAGTGTATGTAATTATTATGTCCATAAATTTTTTTTGGAGATCTTTCTAACTTACGTTATTATTGACCTCCTCCCCTTACTTCTTATTAAATTTTTGCCTCTTCTAAATTTAATGATAACATTTTTTCAATCATAAATGCTTTCCACTATGACCTCCTTCATACCTTTTTCCCTTTCTCTACTTCCCTATAACTTTATTTATAATGTGCACTTTCCCTTTTGTTTTAAAATTTTTGGGACTTTTTGACACAAACTCGATGCAATTAACATTCTCTTTTCATCGCAAAAAGAATTGAAATTTTAGAACAAAATGGGAATTCCAAACCACTGCCTCGTGTAGTTTTGTATTTCCCCTTTTTCTAATTTTAGTATTTTTAAATATTAAAAATAATAAATATTAGGAAGGCAGAGGATGGGATATTGAAAATAGGATTAAATTAGGGACAAAGATAGAAATTGCTTAGGGGTTTAAGTTATGGGATAAGGATAGATATTAATAAGGGTGTTGGGTTAGGGGGTAAGGATATAAATTAGTAATGGGGTGTGTTAAGGGTGAAATAAATTGTAATATAATATTTAAAAATATATAATATATTATAAGAGTTTAGATATTTAAATATAATATTATATATTAAAATATAATGTATTATATTTTAAATTATTATATTATAATATATTATATTGGTATATAGAATAAAATATCATAACTTATTATAATGTATTATAATATACAATAAATAGTATATTATGTGATAATTTATAATATATTTTATATTTTAAATAATTAATATAAATTTTATAAGTTAATAAGAATAAATATTATTAATATAACATTTAAATAATAATATCAAATAATTATTTTTCAATTTTTAAATTGTTATTATATATTTTTTTAAACGTGGGTTTTTGAAAGAGATAAAACCATTTAAAAAAATTAAAGATGATAAAAGATATAAGGATAAACATAGAAAAACAAGGAGAGAAACAAAGTTATGGATCCCAATATAAACAAATGATGTTAAAAGATAAGAAAATGATTACTCACAGACAATAGAGTGATCATAGATCACAAACTAAAATTCCTAAGATTCATTGTTGCCTCCCATTATTCTTGTAAAAACTTGACATCTTTCTCAATATTTTATTTATTATATTCCTTAGTTTATCTTTGCCTATTCCTTGAAGCCTATCACTCTTTATATAGTGTTTGGATGATCATCCTCTTTACCAATTATTCCTCCCTTAAACATGGAGATACTAATAACACAATTCTTAATAGTGAGCCTACTTAATTAAAGGAATTTTTTGAGACCATATTTGAATGAAATATGAATTATTTTAATATGGTTTAAATTAATTTTAAGTTGTAGACACTATTTATAAATTATATAATACTTCAATATTGTACACTTAGAAAAATTAGACCTTGGTTGTTCCTCTCAATTCTAGATCTTTTCTCACTTTCACAAGTCTTGCATCGGATCTTTTTTGAGCCCTTTGGTCTATCACTTAGTCTAACTAGTCTTATTTTGATTGCCTAGGCTTGATATCTTTTCTAGAATGTTTAAAAATTTATTTTCTTATGCATTTAAAAGTTTTAATCTTGTATCTACTTTTTTACTCCCTGGACACTTGCATCTCAAATAAACACCTACATCAATAGAGGTGTCCTACTCCAACACATGCCTTAAAGTCATCTAATTTACAAATGAAAAGCATCCTAATGGTTGACCTAATTACTGTAATGTAATTTATTATCCAAAGGGATTGTTATAAATACAAGATCAACATTCATTCATTCATCACCTAAAAAATTATTAACTACTCATTATGCAACTTACCAAAATCACTCAAGTGAGCAAAGATTCCCTATTTTCTCTTACTTTCATATCAGTCATAGGGACATCATATACGTAGGTCTAAAGTACTGATGAAATAACCCAAGTGTTATATTTGTCTAGTTATATGCTAAGTCATTATTTTACTTTCTTATCACATTGCATGATTTGCACATAAGACAACACATATGGGAGAACTACATAAGTCTGAGGCCCTCTTCAGAGTATTAGTTATTTAGATAATACTCATTGATAGAGGTATATTTGGAACATCTCAACACCATGTTCCCACTAACACATTTTTTCCATAGCCACTATGAGGATGAAGAACTAGGGTGTTATTATTTGACAAAGAGAGATAGTTCATGACCTAGGTCTAAATGCACCAGAATAAAGGCAATGAAAAATATAGAAACATCCAAGTGGTCACATCTTATTCTTATAGGTATTATGTATAAGACACATATATCCAACCTATACATTATCATCAATGCAACCATCCAAGGTTGATGCAAGTTTATAAAACTACGAAGGTACTAAATCTAGAAATTGGTGATTGTTCTAGAATAATCTTCTAGTTTGCTTCTTTCTTATTCCAGATCTAGATTTGTTTAGCATTAAAATTAGATAGGTACTTATTTTCATTAGCATCATAATATCTAGCATTTTTGTACATTCCATTTTTATCATATCACAGTATAATAAATTTAGTAAATGTTCTATTTAATTTTAATAAATAATTACTCTACTATAGATATTTTTATCACCATTATGTTTATTTATTTCTATATTCCTAACCCTAGATCAACCATAATCTATATTTTTAGGGTTAAACATTAGGTGAACTAGATATCTGATTTCTAAACCCTAGATGCCTTAGGGTTTCCTATTTTCTAAACAAAACTATAATTCTAATTTTTCAAAAATAAAATTCAAAATTTACAAAGAAATAGATTTCTTTTTTTATCAATATATGCACTATGGATACATTTATCACCCTTTTTGGGGTCTAATTTATAATTATTATGGCAGTTTACTCTATAAATTTCTTGGTAAAATCTGTTACTGGAGGGAATAAGATAGAACAAATACCATCTAAACCTCAACTCATGAAAAATGGCCTTATTAATAAATCAGGTGTCATGTATCATAAGATTTCAATCTTCAAACTCCTAAAACACTCTACTACCTATAAAGATATCCTATATGAGGCATTATTTGATACCCAAGAACCAAATGATATAACATTGGTTGTTTTCACAAATATTATGTAAAATATAACATGCAACACAAACATTATTACCTTTGGTTTTAAAAAGGTATCCTCAAAGAATATCATTTATCAAGAATCCTCTTCAACAACACAATTTCCTTCTCACAATCAAGAAAATCAACATGAGAATATTCCATAAATCCCAAAGATTTATAATTAATCCTTGAATAAAATATCACTATTAGAATTATTACACAAGTCACTAGCTTACAAGTTTATTTTTGTGAGAACATTACATATGACAACTGTGCCACAAAATGTCGAACCAACACATGTGCCCTTCATGTTAAACTCCATTAAAGGGACTAGGAATAATATATCATTTGAAAAGGAGTATTTACCAAATCAACATCTTATAAATATTTTTTTTACACTCTAAATCTAAATGTGTGTTTGTAATAAAATAGTAAAACAAGTTCTTGTGGACAATGCTTTAGGAATCAACATTTACAACATGGATTTTCTCTCCTTAATTTTTATTAGACCTTCATATTTGGTACCATATAATATTAAAATCAAGGTATTTGATAATATTTCATGAAAAATATTGGGATAAATAACATCGAATATTATTATTCCCCCCCCATACATTACCTACTTTGTGTCAAGTTATGCCAAATGATGCAAACTATAATATATTATTGGGGACAACCTTGGATATATTAAATGTATGTGGTCGCATATACTTTTCATGCCTAATTAAAATTAATCCATAATGGATTTATTTACACATGCCCAATGGATACTAATCCTTTCAAACATCATGCAAGGGTCCAACAAATAATTGATCCTATACCATAATCCTATAAACCTAATTTTGGCCTTACATATTTAAAAAAATATGGATATAAGGTATAATGATTGGTAAAACATTATTAGGGTATATCTTATCCCATCTCTCATACAAATAACACAACATTAGTTGATACACTATTAGAAAAAACCTAAGTAGATAATCTTATCCAGTGCCACCATGGAGATAGCTTACATGTTTAACTGAGTCTCTTGCTTCAATAATCCTAAAACTATTTGAATTTTATCTCATATCTCTCCATGATTCTATAGAATTTTATATTAGTATACCTATACCCAAAGGATATGATGCAAATGATTATTGTGATTATCAATAGGGACTAGGGTATTCTACGAAAAAAATCTCTTATCTTGAATCATAAGATCTAAGACCTTATATATGACCATAAAATTACATTTCATGATCCCCAAAAATAATTAGATACATAACCTAGTGATCACCAGACATAGATAATATATAACAATTCTTTTGCATGAATTTTAGAAAAGAATTCAAAACTACAAATGACATATAATCACAACAAATGCTTCAACATAAACAAATCAAATGACATCTAGGCCAACGGGATTTAAAAATCACATTATTCATGAGAGATGATTATTGTGGCATAACCATATTGATCTTACACAAATAAAAAATACTTTTAATATAAGATGATTTCAACATGTTTAACTTAATCTACAAGACTTGCAAAGAACAGTTAGTTGGAAAAAACTCCTTATGCCACATAAAATTACAAATTTATTGTGGTCTAAATTTAGTTTAAATAAGAGTTTGAGTTATGCCTACCACATATTCATA
Organism: Torreya grandis; assembly: GCA_037957365.1. Classification (NCBI taxonomy): domain Eukaryota; kingdom Viridiplantae; phylum Streptophyta; class Pinopsida; order Cupressales; family Taxaceae; genus Torreya; species Torreya grandis. Next base: position 1,442 of record JARHVA010006626.1, on the reverse strand, counting down.
TGTATTTACACTAGGAACTCTTTGGTTATATCAAATGGAAGATAAAATTGATCTGAATTAGCAAGGTATTTCTTTTTCTGATGAAGGCAAATTAATACATATTCCAAATGATAGCATCAAATCTTATACTACACATGCAAAATGTAAGGAATAACATGATATGTACAAGTTAAAATTATCTAACCATGATGAAAATAATGTTAAATATCCAACATAAGGTTTAAAATCTTCACATATTCTAAAAATACCAAAAAAGTGAAAAATAAAAATAAAAAATTCCCAAAAAATATTTTTGGCATCTACATATTCTATTGGCTCCTTGGAATTTATGTTTTAGTTTCATGTTGATGGGTAGCATATCATTTACATCTACATACACATGCATTTCATGCATATATTTTAGTGTGATACATGTATATAAAAATACATGATTTATGCACTTATGGATGTTGGGTTTTCCCTCTTCTCACTTGACCAAGATACTGGGGGAATCCAACTCTATGATCATGATACATCTGGGTTATATCATTATATGGTCACTTTACATTATCATGTTTTAAGCTCATATATGTACTTACACATGAATTTACCCATGCTTATATCATCTATAAAGTATTATATATGTTATTTACTTGACATTTTTTTCTAACATATTGGATCTATGAGCTACTATGATATGTTTATGCTGGTTTCTTATGATTCCTTTTATGCACTTCCTTGAGTGTCTTGCCTTGATATTATCTTTTTTTTTGAGCATTTGAATATGATTCATTGATTGTGGCCCTTGTGCCTTTGTTTTCCTATTTGACATTTGAATATGTAATTCCTATTGTATGAACATTTGAATATGTCATTTTTGCTTTTACAAACATTTGACTAAGTCATGTCTATTTGATTGTGCAACATTTGAACATGCCTCTTATTTTAGATCTCCTTAGACCATTGCCTTTTGACTTTCCTTTGAGTAATCTTGTGTGTCTTCTTGATTTTTTTTATTGAGCTTGTAATATTATATCTATATGTTACCATGATATTTATCATGCATCTTAGGCCTTGATGTCATAAAAAAAATTCACTTCAATGATAAATTTACCTAGACATGTTCTCCTATATGCTACATGGTTCATTCATAGTTATATGGTTATATTATCATTTTTGGGTGAGGTAAATATCAATTCCTATTCTTCCCTCACCTAAAAGTGAGGGGCATATAATTGGGGGCATGTCATAGATGCATGGTTTCCAAACACATTTATAGTTTTAGATTTAGTGTGGGGCATGTCATAGAGACTTGGATTCCACACAATCATAGTTTTATATATATAGATGGGGGCATGTTTTGGAAACATTTTCTACACACTTGTTTTGTATTTAGTATACCTAGATACATTGGGGTCATGTTTTAGAAACATGTTCTTCACATTGGAACCTATATCATTTTT
>JARHVA010006625.1:0-155000 GCA_037957365.1 Torreya grandis | reverse complement strand
TATGAATTTATGTCTATCTGTTTCTAATTATTTACAACTTACAATTATTCACATAGTATACAAATTATTTACAATTTATTCTAATTATGGGTCTTACTTTAATCACTTCATTCATGAGTCATAGCAAAAGGATTTTTTAATGAGTAAGCAACTAGTTCTAGGAATGTGAACAGAGTTTCAGATAGCTGGAGAATAGAGAAAATACTAGAATGAGTGAGAAAAGAAAGAAATAAGAGAGATACACTTCATAATAAATAGTTTTATAGATTTTACTATATACGTACAAATAGATAAACATAATTATGATAACCTTTTCATCGAATGATCAAGAAAGCAATGAACTCAATTTATATAAATAGATAACTCAAAGTTTACATTTTATCTTCATGGAACACACATAATGATTCTCTCAGACACAAATTTCTCCAAAAAAAAAACTTCTTTCTTATTCACTTTCAACAAAATTCATATGTAATTGTCTAGATATCTAAACACAAAGTTTTAGATTGATTAAACTTTTTTGTAAAATGGTTACAATTGATTTCTTGGAAAAATTATCATCCCTAGGCATGTAGGATTTTACTTATATTTATACAATTTTGGACACCAAATTCAAATAAGAAACAAGTTTTTCAATACCCATGTGCTATGCATAAAATTGGAAACCGTTGAGTGACATCCTCCTCAAATTTCTCTTATGTGGCATGTAGTAGTTGATGACAAGTGTTGATGTTTTGTCACCTTGTTTGGATAAAAAACTAACTCCTAGCATGCTACATAAAAGTAGCTCTATAAATCTACTTTTACAAAATAACTTTAAGTAGCACTTTTACCAAATTACTTAAGTCTTTTAATTTCAGCAAGTAACTTTACTAAAAATCTTCACTTAAAAGTAATTTATTTTAATAAAGTTACTTTAAAAATAGAATAAATAGAAGGTAATAAAGTGTGAAGAAGGAAGAAGAATTTAATGGAAGGAAAAGTGACAACAATTATTCCACCTCCTCAACCTCAAGTCTAATTTTTTCTCTATACCTGATGTGCTGAGACATCATCAACTGTACTACTACATCATCAGATTTAGTCACTAATTATCTTTATATTTCAAATCTTAGCATTTATTTTTCAATTATTCTACTATGAGATTTCATCTATTCAATTTTTGGCTCCAGTATCTTTATCCAAAGTTAAAATTTTACTAACTCCTTAATAGATTTGGTTGTGAAAGGAGTTATATCTTTGTATATTAATTGCTTGAATTGTTCATACAAATTCTCAGATGTTCTTGAAATATCATCAGACAAATCACCAGTAAGACCAAAAAGGCAATCTTCTATATTTACTTTTTCATCACTAACTTCCTTCTTCAAATTCTATTTATTCACATATTGTTTCCAAAATATGCATATGAAAAGACAAGAGATACTCCTCTTGTTTTATCTTCTTTATAGATCCTTCTAGAGAAATATTTTCTTCAATCAGAACTTTCTCATTCAAATTACTCATTATTTACAACTTTCTAGTTATAACCCATCAATTCCATTTTCAAGCTCAATCTCCTTTATTATTTTTTTCATCTTAGCTAACTTATTTACAATATCAGTATGAATACTTGGAACTTTAGGGAAGATGTTCTAAACACTCTAATGCATCTTTTTAATCTAGTCGTCAATTGCCTTTACCTTATCACCAATTTACTTTTATTCAATAATCACTTACTGCTCAATTGAATCTCTTGAAATAATATATTGCTATTGGACAGATCTAACAACTTTATCTATCATTTCACATAGTTGTGCATTTTTATTCTTTAACTTGGCCTTAGAAGCCTTCTTTTCATCAATATTTTTAAAAAGAGTATTTATCAAAGTTTAGGCATCCTATTTCAACCCTTTAGTAGTAACCTCTTTAAGGGATATCTTTGAAATGGTTAAGTCACTCTTAGTGACTTCTTCTTTACTCATCCCCTTTAGTGGAAATACTATTTATTAAAAAATTTGACCTTAAGATTTAATTAACTTAGAAGTTACCTTTGTAGACTTTGGATTCTTTCCTTTCTTATCTAGACTCCTCAGTAGTTGCAAGTCTATCTCCTCAATATTGATCACTTTTTTTTCTCTAGAGTTGTCTACAAGGCTAACCAAAATGAGAAATCTATAGAAGTGGAAATATCAGTATGAACTACCATCTATTGTTGATTATTCATAATCATTAGTTATTGAGAAGTAAATTTTTGTTTCTCCACCTCTTTCTAGATATCTTTCTTAGTTTATTTTACAACTTGATTTTTTGTTTCTGCTACTTTTTAAACAACTACTTCTTTTTCCTTGGATTTCTTAGTAATTTTCTCTATTACTGCCACCTCTACTACTTTTGGTTCCACAACAACTAATTATTATCTAACTTCCTTGTTAGGCTCGACTACTACTTAAATTTTTTCTTGTTGTTCTTCTTGAGATGGGGTTATTTCATCAATGGCCATTAATTTTTTAGGTCCCTTTTCAGTGGTTGATTTCTCTATTGAGGAAGGAGGGGGTGGAGATTCAGGTGGAGAAGATGGAGTAGGAGGATGAATCTCTTTTTGAATGGACTTCTTAGGATTTTTTCTACCATGAGACTTAGGGGGTAGCATGAGTACCGATGGATTTATGATGGGTGTAGTGAAAGTTAGAATAAAAATAGTGGTGGAAATAGTAGGAAGAATAGTATCAATAGATGAGACTAATGGTGGAGTAGAAAAAACTAGATAAATTGGCTCTTTATCCTTTACTACTGAATAGGTATCATCAATATTCCTTTTGGACTTTGTTTTCTTTGTAGGCATTTGGATACATTCTCCCTATACCATCTCCTTCCTCTTCTAACTTACATTAGTGGTTTCCTTCATCAATTCATTTATGTAGTAGCCTTTGTTGAGGAGCCAAGTAGAAGTCATTTCCAAAACATTTAAAGTCCTATCTAGAATAGTCTTATCTTGATACTTCCCAAAAATGATTGCTAGAAGTGGCATATTATCTCCCTTGCTACATGAAAAACATCACTAGTGATAACCCCATCATATTCAATATCCTTGAGGATGGTGGAAAAATCAAAAGCATTAATTTTCTCAATAGTCAATCTACTATTATCTCTTATTCTTACACTAAATCCATCCCTGTAATTAGTCTAAAAATCCTCAAGTGCTAAAATATGCATGTATTCTAGAGAAACTATATTTTGAGCCACCCCTATATAATCAAAGTTTATTTTGGAATCAAAATAAGTTTGGGTGTAATGATGTTACATTTATTTATGCACATTCTTAACCTTATAAATGCTTTGGAAATGGTAGTGACTAAAGATAATGGGAAAATTGATAGCTGGATGATGAGCCTTCGAATGTAAGTCATGCAACTTGACAAGATATCTATATAATTCCATGAGAATCCACTTGTCACTTAGGTACCTAGGTAATTTGATAGGTATTCTTGAGAAACCTCCAACCCTAATGTATGTAAAGTAAAAGAACTAAATGAAAATGTAGTCATCTTGTGAAACTATATCCCATGCTTCATCTTATACTCGTCTATGTTTCAAAACTACATTTAACTTGCAAATGAGTTCATAAAAGAAACCATCATTTACTACAATATAATCTTTGTAGTACTTTGAAAGACCTAGTTAAGGATAATAATCATATATTGGCATAGATTATAAGGTTCCCTTTGTCCTTAGCCTTGAAAAGGCTCCACTTGAAGTTGTTGCATATACAAGATAAGAAGTCATTTTGAAATCAAAAGTATATAATAAATTCCTCAACTATTGATCCATATTATCACTTATCATTCTTTCCCACTCAATCTTGGTAGAGCTTCGACTGACATCAATGGTTTTGATATAGGCATACATATAAGGTGAGAAACATTTGGCATTCTTATCTCCATTGATTCTACATAGTAATTGAATGATGTCATCTACTTCTTGAATAAAGTCTAATCTTACTATCTACTTTGGAAACCTTGAGGCTTATTTGAATTTATTCAAGTAATATGTATTTATTACCTTAATACATTTTGATGTCTTATTTTCCCATTGATTATTAGCTTTCTCCATTATTACATCAATTACTTTTGGTGATGTTGGGATCTTTAGACAGTAGTTAAGATATTGAACATCCAATCTTATAACTAAATTTCTAGTAGCATCTCTCACAACCCTAGTAATGGAGTCATAGTACTTGGTATTAACACAAATTTAGAGAGTTGAGCCAAGCTTTAGAAAGCTGTAGCTTGCAGAATTCCACTTCTAGTCATAGCATGCATGAGTGGAGTCTTAGCTATGGCCTTAGATATCTTTAATAATTTAGTCACAAACACATGCCCTATGTTTATATCACTTATCTCTACTATCTTGGAGGTGATGGATGATTCAATTGGGTATCTATTATATTCATACGTCATCTTGGGATCTTGTGATTTAACTCTCTTAGCTTTTGCTTTTCCTTTCTTGATTTGCTCTAGAATCTCTTCAAGTACCAACTCTGGGATGTCTTTAATTTGTGTTGTTTGTAATTCCAATTTAGCTACTTCTTTTGATCTTCCTAATCTTTATGATCTAAAAATTGGCTCTGATTAACTTTGAAGAACTTGATAAGTGCTTTTAAACACTTCATGATTGCTCCAACTAGTTTAAAAAGGTTGAGAAAAGAGTCAACTTATTGTTCTTAAAGTTATCCTAAGCAAGCTTTAGGTTTTAAGTAATAAAAATTCTTGAAAATATTAAGTAACTGGTATTTAAGTAATAAGATCTCACAACCCTAGGTTGGTATGAAATGTATACAAGTCTTAATCATTTGTAAACTCGAAGTAGGTCATATGAAGTATGCACAAACAATTTTGGGTTTTCATTACCAAGTTACTTGAACTCAAAAACCTAAGTAAGCATAGGGAAGGAATTTGGGTACATCTTGAGTAATGTTCTATGTGTTTCCCTAGGCTTAAGACTTTGGGTTTGATAGGAGAAGAAACTACATTTAAGAAACCTAAAGTGAGTAGTGGGGGTCAAGAAACCTGGGTAAGTCAGCTCTTTGAGGATTCGAGGTTTCTAAGGTTAGTTACTTAAGATTGGAAACTTGAGTAAGTAGTGTAAGAAAACCAGAGTGGGAAAGGATTTTAGGGATCAAGTTTCTCAAAGGTAGAAACCTGGTCTTGAGAACCCAATTAATTAGTTTTAGGAAACCTAGGTAAGTTAAAATATATGAGAAACTTGAGTTGGCAAAAAGGTTTAGCTACTAGGGTTTTCATAATAGGTTTGATTTCACATGATTTTTATGAAATTTTATAACATGATAAATGATTATGAATATAATTATAGGTTTTAAAAAATATATTCATGCTTGAAAAACAAAGGTTGAACCAAAAAAAAGATAAGATAGAAAACAAATCCATGGTAACAAAATAAAATTGCAAAGAGAAATAACAAAGAGAAAGATGAACATGGAGCTATAAAAACCACATGGATGAGATCCACCTACCTCAAGCACAAATGGGTCAAATTGAAATTACTCAAAGATACTCAAGAGGCTCGAATCATGTGGATCAAGGTTTGTAAGTGTGGTAACTTAGTTAAACAACTTGGATTCTAGGTGGGAATGAGGTGGATTTTCCCCAGTATTTATAGAAAAGTTAGTGCATTAATGATGAGTGTGGGAAAGGCCATGTAAGCACTCAACCTTTTATCAATTTTTTTGAACCACTTTACTTTATTTTAGAATTTGAAGTAAAGCACATTCCCAAACCTGACTTGGTCCAGGTTGATGAGTAGATTGGGTTTAGAAACCCGCATTACTTTTACTTAAGAATTTATGCAAGTAAAACAATGCTGAAAACTTGGTTTACTTTGGGTAATTCTTGGTAGGTTTATGAGACTAATTTGCTTAGCTTTGGAAAAGAAGTAAAATTAATTGATAGATCTGATTTGAACTAGATAGAGTAATTTAGCTTTATGGGATAACTCTACTTACTTTTAAATAAGTAAAGTAGTTTGGAGAACTTGATTTTCATTATAAATGAGCCAAATCACTTTAGCTTCTTTGATCTCCTAGAGGCGATGAATAAATGGATTCTTAGTGATGGCTTTGTGTATATGTTTTCAACCCTCTAGAGTAATTAGGAGCAAGTGGGGAAAGAAAGCAATCAGACACAACAACTACTAAAAAATAACTTTTTATTCATATGACTGGCTTAGCAAGGACAATGATTCACATAAGACAAAATACAAAATTTTCAATAGGGGTACCTTAAAATTTGAAATGTGGAATTTTGGGGACACTACATCCCCAAATCTTTTTCTCATTCAACAAGAATTATATGTTGTAAATAATTATGGTTTCCTTATTATCATTATGGTATTTTAAATGGTGATTTGTTTTCCTTACATGCTTATGTTGGGTTTGGAAGCTTCTTATATGTAAAGAAACTTGTGAGCCTCATAGATATTTTCCTAATGAGTGATCCTTGTCATGTTTCAAATATCATCCAACACCTCCTCCATACTTTACAAAATATTATTTTATTAATAAATTTTTATTTTTAAAACCTTTATTTACCTCCATAATGATTTTTATGTCTTTCCTAACTTTGATTGAATTTGATGGTTAAGGTTGAATTGATCCAATGGTGGATATGGGTCAATCCATTCTCAGGGGGATTAAGGAAGATATTTTAGACCCCTTTTTAAGTTCATATTAAGAATATATGACCTCCTTGATATAAATTTACTCTTAAATTAAGTCAACTAAAAATTAAACTTTAAGTTCAAATTAAATGTGAACTAAGCCCCGTGGTTGGCTAGATTTATTTGAAGACATTTATGAACATCACAAAGAGTTGGATAGTGTCATTTGAGCTAGTGGTTTATCAAACCCACCTAAATTTTTTTGAGTGTCATTTTTTGACCTTGGGGCCTCTAGGCCCACTAGGATTTATTAGAGATAAATAATATTCTATGATATCTTATAGGCAAATTAGATCAAGTAGGACTTGCAAGGTTTTGTAGTGATCATGCACCCACTTTTGCATTGACTCCATGTCATTTGGGCATACGAGTTTTTTTAGATTATTTTTGAGTATCATTACACATATATGGATAGCCAATGGTAAATAAAAAATAAACAAAAAATAATATTAATAAATAAAAAAAAAAAAAATGGCCTTTCTTATGTGTTTTCAATTATGTAAAATCTGGGCATGACAATACTCACATGATAGAAGTAAAATCACCAACATAATCACATTGTATTAAACTAATTAAATATACAATTTACATGTGTGGAACCAATAATGGTTTCACCAAAACATGACTCTCTAAAAGACTACATCCTCAAAAGCTCTAGAGATGACTATAAGATCCAATATAACTTTCCACAAATACACAAGGGGTCCTTATATAATAATACCAATATGTGAGTGATATATTATTATTATTATTATTATTATTATTATTTGAGTGAAATTCTGGTTAATATAATTCTATAAGCTACACCTTACCCTTCTCACACATGTGAGGATAACTAACACTTAAATCTACATATTAACTATGTTGGGAACATAATATATCATACCTTGGTAACACAGCTACTTAAGGTGGGATTCATGTCAAGAGTGAATATGACACACATTAACACTCCTTAATGATTATATTAGGTGATGTGGTAAAGGATATAAAGTTTTATGATAATAAATATGGGTAGTGAAAACTAAGGCTGATGAGGTACTTATGTTCAATGATAGAGAAACATTATAATGAAGTTGATAATGTAGATGACTATAAATCTAATGAAGTCTCTAATGGAATAAAGAATGAATTATAATTAGAAACTAAAATATGAAAAATGAGTGTGAAAAAACACACATATATGGAGGTAAACAATACTAGAAAAACCCCATGGAACTTTATAAATTAGCATGATTAAAAATACATCATAAAAATAACCCAAAACTTGTATAATGAAATGAAGAGTGATCCCCTGTAACAATGAGGTGGCACCTATAGTCAATAAAAATCAATATGATTTATAGTTTATGAAGAAAATATTTTTTTATATATAAACTAATAATATGAATCAACATCAAAATATTTATGTGTTACATCTATGAAGATTGTGAAAGAAATGCACTTTAAAACAATTCAAGCAAATCTGATCTATTAGTCAAAATTTATGGCCTCTAGAAAATCCAAAATACATGAGCTAGCCATACAAATTATAAATAAAATAAAAATTATAAAAATATGGTTATAAAAATGAAATATTTACCACACAATAGTGTAGGTATTAAAAAAAAATACAAGGTGCAAAATATTCATCCTCCTAGGCTTCCTAAATCAAAATTTATGAGCATCTGAAGTTTCAATACTCTGCAAATGAGGCTTAATGGTGAGGTCTATCCCGTAGGGGATAAATTTTCCTAGTAATAAATAATGTATCATGATCAATGGGACTAAAAATCATATTTATAATATGAAAAATGGGTGGGATTTAACCCTATTACTTGCATGTTAGTAGATGACTTACAAACACACTTTTCTATTTTTTATAAAACAATGTGGATTTGAAGACCCCTATTGGTGGTGGTGGTGGTAATAATTAACACATTAAACTATGGTTATGGATCTAGGTAGAGCTTAACTGCAACAGTGACATGGTTTTTCCACCTCCCAAATGAAACCATCAAATGTGTATGCAATATTCAAATGCTCATCATAAGTTCCTTGGTGTTCTATTTTATATAAACAAGGATTTTTTATAAATATATAGATGATAAAATTCTAATGGTATAAATAATGATACATTTTGTGGTTTAATAAGTGCAAAAACCCCACTTTCTTCTCTATCATTCCTCACTTGCCCTGAAAATCTAAAATTTCACAAATTCTCATAAAATCAATAAAGACTTCAATATATATATATATATATATAATTATTTTTATTTTTTATTTTTACAAATATAATTTATTTAAAATATTGAATCAAACCCAAGTTTCTTTTTTTCTCAAAATAAAAAAAACACAAAAAACCCTGAAATAGTAGTTTTGGCAGAAATAAATAATACCCATTGTGTAATTTTGAAACCCTGTAATATGGTTTGGATCAAAAAATGAATATTGGGTTGGGAATCAATATGGGAATGTTGGGATTAATGAAGCTTTATAAATATATAACCAAAGGATTTTGAGATCCACCGAAAAAACTCAAAGAATAAAAATGCATAAATCTATTTGAAAGAGATCTTCTCAATTTAGATCTGTAACAAATGAGAAAATGATTTTGAAGAAAAATCCACTTCTAAGACAATTATGAGATGGAGTTAGAATATATATTTATGATGTCATATATGAATAGGGGAGGGCCTAGTAAAACACCATAATGAGAAAATCCATCCACACAAAAATGTTTAGATCATAGAAAGATATTCACCAACAAAATCACATTATATTATTTTAGTCATATCATTTTTGGTTACTTGAGCATGACTAATGATGCCCAACCCATAGGCCCATCTTTCTTGCTCTCTTTACCATCTTGGGCTCTTTTTTACTAATTCCTAGACATTCGTGGCCTTTCAAACTTAACCCTAGCTAACCTAGACTACTTTCCCCATGACAAATCCATCTGCCAAGTCTTATAACCTACATAAAATAACACCCAACTTGGACTATAGTGTTAAAATCTAGGGTGTCCCACTTTTAATGTTGTTGTCCAAATGCATTTTAGGCCCCAACGGTCATATTCTTTTGATCCTTTTCCTTTTCCCTGTTGGCCTAATGCATATACATTTGACCCATGATCAATAGTTTCCTATATAAACCCATTCAAAGCTCATTTAGAAGGGTTGAAACTCATTTACAAGAGAGAATCAAGAATACAAATAAGTACACTCAAGGAATTTCCCCTATTCTTTACATACTACCTTCCAATATTATTCAAATCCTATTCAAACCTTTGCACCAGCCCCTAGCCATCTAAAGTACACCCAATTTTGTATTTAGTTACATTTTCATATATAATTGCACCAATAACTTCAATGGGAGAACTACATTAGCTTGATCCCTCCTCAAAGTATTGGTATGTAGGCAACATGCCCACACACAGGGTATGAAGTGTGTCAGACATATCCTTTACACACTAACCCCTTTTACCTATTTGCCAAAGTATCCTTAAATTGCATAAAAGATCCAAGTACATGAATAATCATCTCTATAATGAGTTTTTTTGATAACAAAGACCTAAAAATTGGTACATAGGCTCCCTTTGAGTAGGTAAATAAAACCTAGAAATCTTAAACCCTCAAGACAACAATGCCAGAGAAGGACTATAACATCAAAACCTAGGGTGTCTAGTTTCAGTGCTCCTATCCAATAAGAAAATTAAGTCTAGGATCATATTTATGATAGTGTCTTAGTCTTGCATGCAAATTTACAGACCCCGTCTTAGACTAGACAACTCATAATACGATAAGATACATTTATCCTTACTCTCTTACTATTTTTAGAAAGATCAAATTGCAATTAAATTTAAAAAATAAATAGCCATAGTTAGGAATATTATTTACTGATTTTCCCTACTTAGACTTATTTATTAAATAATAATAAAACTCCATTATTTACATAAATAAAAAACATCTGGTGAACCCAACTTACTTTGAATTTCACACAAAAACCTTTGAAACCCTAGGGTAAATTATTTCTAATTTTTTCCCATGATTTCTTGATTTTTCCTATATTTAAAAATTATAAATCTACAAATTAATTGTGAAATTATCATATATTTTTTTAAAATCCTAGTTTGCACATACTAGGTCCTTTTTGCATACAAACACATTCCAAACACTAGGAAAAATATATTACTAATTTTAGAAATATTTTTTGATTTTCCTAAATTTTTAAAGGAAAATTATACAAATTTTCTATAAATTCATATCAAAATTTTAAAATTATCATACTAATATTAAAAGTTCATTCAAAAAACCCTAGTTTCATCAACTAGTTCTCAATGATTTTATAGTACGTTTCCAATCATTTTCTACATTTTTAGTTGCATAACAAACTCAGAAAATAAATTTTAAATTCAAAAATTCATATTATTTTGCATAAATATTTTAAAAAAATCCTTAGTTGTATATACTATCACCTATTTTATTCTTGTGGTATCACCTTAGATCCATAATTAAATTACAAAAATGTTGTTCATTTATTTACAAACTTTTCTTACATTTCTTACAAATAATAAGGAAATCATAATAGGCCCTATCATGTACATGAATGATGAATTCTATCATATTTTAGTAAAAAAATTCATCCTTTGCATTTCATGTTTATGTTTCATGATATGGAATGATATTACAAAATTCATTACCAAACATACACAAGATTCCAAATTTTTTTTTGCATATTCTCTTTCACCCATATGGAAAATTGTTCAAATTTATCTTGCTAAATGCTTTCAAAATATCATGTTGTATATCAAAAGTTTATATGCCTTTATGCAAAAATTCATGTTCTCTATCCTTTTCTCCTTGTTCCTCGTATGTAAAATTGTTCAAATTTATCTTGCCAAATGCATTTGAAATGTCATGTTTCATATCAAAAGTTTATATGCCTTTATGAATAAATTCATACTCTATATCCCTTGCTCACTAAGGAATGTTATTTATAAACATATTATTTCACAAATCACAACTCAAAATTTATGCATTTCACTTCATATTCATGCTTTCTGCCAACATTCATATAACTCATTGGCAACTTTTAAATATCTTCCTATCACTACTGGACACAAGCGAACACTGGAGATTGTATCTATCCCTCCTCCTTCCAAACTTGGTACATCTAGGTCTTATCCTACATTTACTACCAACTTTATGCCTATAGTAGGCCATGCAGTCCATGCTATCACCCAAGTTTATGAAGCTAGGCATGTTGATTACACTAAGGGCTATAGCTTTACCACTCAGGATAACACCCCTTCATATATAATTTCTATTCTTGAGCTCCTTTATAAATCAAATATTTACAAATATGTATTATATGCAGCCTTTCATAATACTAGAATTCATGTATCATCTGAACCAATCTATGTTGCATCTATCCTCAACATAATGTAATGGACTAAAGAGCATATCTCTTTTGAAAAAGAGGATTTACCCCTAAAAAACATCATTGAACAACATCTACCTTTGTACATTCAATTGAGAATTAATTATGTGGGATTCAAAAGAGTGCTAGTTGATAATGGTTCAAGACTCAACATTTGTAGCATATCCTTTCTTAAACATCTTAACATACAAACTCAAGATCTAGACCATTCTGATATAAACATCAGAGGTTTCAAAAACATTCTAAAAAAATTAATGGGTCAAATAATACTCAATATTAACCTAGGGCCTAAGACACTACCAACAACCTACCAATTCATGCCAAATGACCTTAATTATAATTTATTACTAGGTCAGCCTTGGATTCATGATATGTATGTAGTCCCTTCCATACTCTATGCTTGTCTAAAATTTAGTCACAAAGGTTACATATACACATACCCAATAGATAATGAACCCTTTAAATATTTTCAAGTTTATAAAACTCCACATAATTATATCTTACACTTTAATCTAGGTAGTATACCTACACAACCCACCACTCACAATACATCCTCAGACCATACACAAAATATGACAATTCCAAATTTTGTCATAACAACAATACCAAATCACCAATTCACTTCACCTTTTGTACATAAATATATTAATAAGATGGGCTATCAAGGTAATGGACTTGGAAAGCATGAACAAGGAATAATCAATCCTATTTAAGTATCCACACAATATAAAATTTAAGGGCTTAGATACCAGTTTAGCCTTAATCATGATAAATCTTCTCCCACCCTTTCAAAACACATAAAATTTTATCCACCCATTACATGTACCAACATGATAGTTAATCATAATTATACATTATCATTGGTCTAACCTGATTTTATTGATGACATAACTTCACCTGATATGTTTACATTAGATGAATTCTCTAATGATGAATCTCTGTTACAAATTCTTGGAGCATATGAGGACCTCCCATCTTGTTATCATAAAAATAGATTTCCAAACCACACAAATGCCCATGCCTACTTTGGAGAAAATATATATTCCTCCCTCAATATACCTGTTGACTCAGATGATACTATTCTTATAACTCCATATACACTTGATCATTCCACATTACTTAATGAAGAAATAATAAATGTTAATTTTGGAATTGATAATGATCCCTGCATTGTCTTATTAACATCTACCCTTAGAAAGGAAGATGATGTTGATATTCATCAAACTTTAATAAATTTTCTATAACTCTTTGCTTGGTCATATTCAAATATGCCAGGAATTGATACATCTATAGTAGTCCATCAGATTCCTTTATACACTGACCCTAAACCAGTTAAATAAAAAATTCATAAAATACATCCTAAGGTGGCTCTCTTAGTCAAAGATGAAATCCAATGCCTCCTAGATTCTAGTTTCATTCACCTAGTAGTGCATCTTGAATGGATTTACAATATAATTCCCATAGTAAAACCTAACAGACAAACTTGATGTTGTTTAGATTATCAAGATTTAAATAAAGCATGCCCCAAAGATGATTTGTGATTACCAAATATTGACATGATAGTAGATTCCATAGTTGGATATAAAATGTTATCATTTATGGATGGTTTTGCTAATTATAATCAAATCAAAATTACTAAAGAAGATCAATAAAAACATCTTTTACAACACCTTGGGGTATATTTTGTTACATTGTCATGCATTTTGGATTAAATAATGTCAAAGCCACATATCAGCCTACTATTATGCACATTTTTCATGACTTAATTCACCATACTATCGAGGCTTATGTTGATGATATACTATCTAAATACAAATAATGACAACATCATGCTATTGATTTATAAAATATTTTTAAATGACTCAGGTAATACAATGTATGATTAAACCAAAAAAAAGTGTGTTTGAAGTTACATCAGGAAAACTCCTAGGTTTCATTATCTCTCAACATGGCATATAAGTTGATCCTAAGAAAGTCAAATAAATTATTAAAATGCCACCTCTCACTAACTTAAAACAACTTAGATCCCTCCAAATCAAATCTATTCAAGTCTTTGATGATTCCCAACTTGTGGTCAATCAAGTCAATGATGTTTATCAAACAAAATAAGAACACCTTATCCCATACCGTAACATTGTACAGTGTCTATCATCATAATTTAAATATTTTTCTTTTGAGAGCATTCTCAAAAAAGACAACAAACATGATGATGCAATGACCAGTGATACATCTCTAATTCCCATTGAAATCAATGATGATCAAGCAAATTTTACAATTAAATGATTATAATCACCATCAATATCCAATGTATATTTGAATGATGTTTCTATCTTAGCCACCACATGAAGCTCTCCAACACCAAAATGGTTCTCTGACATTTATAACTTTCTCAATAAATCTATTACACCAGATACTTTATCCCAAAATGACAAACATAAGTTACAAAATCAAGCACTCTGTTATGTAATCATTGGTAGAGACCTTTTCAAATGGTCCTTTGATGGACACTTACTATGGTGCTTGACCTCAAGAGAAGCTAAAATTGCTCTATCTCAGGTTCATGATATTGAGTGTGGTGGTTATTTTAGTGGAAAAGCCATGTCATACAAACTCCTTCGACAGGGGTACGACTGGCCTACCAAGGAAGATGGATGTTTATAACATGTAAAGTTATGTGATAAATGTCAATGACATAGTAATCTACAACATGCACCATCTCAATAATTACAACTTATCATCTCTCCATGACTATTCATGTTATGGGGATTTGATCTTATTGGAAAAATTAACCCTAAATCCATTGATGGTCATAAGTTCATAATTACATCTATAGAATACTTTACCAAATGGGTGGAAGCATTTCCACTTTAATGTACCATAGGCAAAGACATTTGCTATTTTATCATGACTCATATTATTTCATGCTTTGACCTACCTACAAGAATCATTTATAACAATGGAACATCATTCAAGAACAAAACTATCAAAAATGTTTGTACCAAATACAAAATTAAACACACATTCTCCACTCCATACTACCCACAAGGAAATAATCAAGTAAAAGCCACTAACAAAATAATCAACAACATTTTGAGCAAAATAGTAACCAAATTTGGTGATGATTAACACAATAAACTAGCTTTACCATTATGGGCCTATCAAACAAGTATCTATACACCCATAAGAGGTACTCCTTATTCTCTCATTTATGGCATATAAGCAATTACACTATTGGAATTATAAATCCCATATCTTCATGTCTTCCTTATAGGTATTATCAATAATGACTAGTATCATGAAAAACATCTACACCAACTCAAATATTTAGGCCACACATGTATTCAAGATGTAGAACACCTCAGAATCTACCAATAACATATATAATGATCCTATAACTAGTGAGTTCACATCAGAGAATTTGAAGTTAATGTTCTTGTTCTCAAATAAAACCTTCATAATGTCAATTCCAAAGAAGAAATCAAAGGAAAATTCAAACCAAATTGGCTAGGTCCTTACATCATTACCAAAAAGCTTAGCCCTAAAGTATGCCATTTAGCCTCACTTAAAGGAAAGAAACTTAAAAATCTAATGAACATTATGCATCTACGTAGATTCCATGTATAGTATGTTATTTTTACACATGTTTGTACATAGTTTATTTTCAGCATTGATTGCACATAATCTCTCTTACTTGTTTTTGCATAGTTTAAATATTTCTTAAAAAAATACAAAAATAATAAAAAATTCAAAGATACCAAAAAAATATTTTGATTATATGAATCATACATGCTTTAAATTACTACTATCATGCTAGGACTTATATTTTATATTTCATGCTATTATTTGTCGATTATCTACATTACAATGCTTTACTTGATCTTCTTTGAGTATGTGCGGTGACATCCATCTACTTGATTTCTTCACTCTACCCATTGAAGGGGACTTACTACTTCTACATTTTAGATACACATCAATATACATAACCACCAGGGGCATCTTCTACATGACAACACCATCTAGGTTATGTTAATTCTACACTACACACTCTGAGTTATCATACTAATGTACATAACTTACCAGATTATACAGATTACTACATCAACATTTCAATAGTATCTATCACTTGTGTATCTCTTAACATATACCTAGACTTGTACTAAACATGTTTTTCATACTTTCACTCTTACTTTGATTAGTTATATGTGATTCTACCTTTCCAGTTTACATGCTTTCCTTTCTTGCTTTACATAGTAAGATGTGTTTGCATTTTAACTTCTATTTTTTTTCTTATGTGGGCCTTAAGACATTTGCCAATGTCCTTTGATTCTATTCATGTGTGTATATATTTGGACATTTGACAATGTCCCTTAATTTTACTTTTCTATGTGTCTGTGGTCCTCAAGCCAATATTTATTTATTTCAAATTGTATGTATGTGGAATTTGAACATGCCTTATTTGCCTACTTTCAAGTTTGAGTGACATGTTTCCATGTACCTTGTTTTCTTGGCCCCTTGGACAACTTTTTATTCTTCTCACTACTTGTTTCTTATTTATATGCTTGTTTCTTGATTTCTTGTCCTTGTTTGCAATTCCATGACCCATATCATGCATTTACCTTGCTTTCTTAGTTGCCATAATGGACATCATTCTACATCCCTCATTAACAACTAGCAATTAACAACTAACATCTAACATTTCTAGTTCTAGTTTAATACATTTCACATGTTTTTTACATTTTTATAGCTATCTAGTCATACCCCTATTGATATAAAAATCTCTTAATATAAACATTGCTATATCTATAGATATCTTGTCAAATTTTATTGTTATATCATGTATCTATACAATATAACACACTTGTAGGAATCTTTTCTTCTGAGGGTAGGCATTACGGGTTCAATCATTCCTACGCTTAGAAGAGGGGACAATAAATAGGGGTTTTGACATAAAGATCAAAGCTCCTAACAATCAAAACAATAGTATTCAGATCACCACTTTATAATCTAGAGGTCAAACTAGTTAGAGTGGAATAGAAAAAAGTTATGATTCTAAATCAAGAACCAATTTCAACATAGGATAACAACACTATAAACAAATAATAGTGCCAACCATAGGGGTGTCCTCATTTTGACACTCTTTTCTAGGTATAAAAACACCCAAATTTTATAGTAATAGGCAAAAAGTATAGCTTAACTATAGTTTTTGTACATCTAGATTAGTCAAAATCAATAGTTTTAGTACAATTTTCTCAAGAAATCTAGATATAAGGGGTATCATGTGTGGCATGATGAATATCACTTCCAATTTTAGATTAGGTAGTTGACATAAATTTTAGATTAGAAGTCATGTTCAAAATAGCAGTGATTGGGGGTAATGTGTGTGGGATATTGTTCTTGTTTATTTTTTAGTTCAATTTATTACCCAAGCATTCTTAATATTTACATGCCTTATTCCATCTATAGGTGGTTGACATCATTTATCAAGTTTAAATTTCATACAAGTTTAAATTTTTGAGTACTTGAGTTCTCAAGTTGGTTTTTACATAAGCATATTGCATTAGTTTTGGAGTGGCTTTCATACAAGCCTAACCTCCATCTCTTGAAATGGCTAAGAGTGGCCTAGTTTCCAACATACATTCAACTATCCACACCATATTGTCAAATTTTTAGAACATCCATGAGTTCCATGAGCCATCTCATATAACATATATTCCATATTGGTATCACTTCATAGCTTCACTTCATGGGGTAATGACGGAGCTAAAGGACTAGCTAGCCTTTGCATTATTGAGCCACCTATTCAGAGGGATTGGATACACAATCTAGACATTGATTATCACATGTATGATCATCTAGATTCATTTAGTAGGTGATGATGGAGCCAAAGGGCTAGCCTTTGTGTTCTTGATCCACTTTTTATGGAATTGAGTAATTAGCTCTATTTGAGATATAAATTTTGGTACAACATCATCCAACACAATCCAACATTACTTAGCCTACTCAAGATCACAACATGTTTTGTATTATTTTGTGTACTTAGTGAGGTGTATTCATTATTTTCTCTTCCTTTTCATTTATTTAGCTTTTGTATTTTCTTGTTTTAAATCACATATAATAAGAAATGTTCCACTCTTTGTTTCATTTCATAGATTCACACTTTCACAATGTGTTCTCTATGCACTATTGAACATTACTTAGCTTCATACAAGCTTCATGGGATTCACCTTTGTAGGTAAGTTTAGGTAAACTTTTTATTATTTCCCTTATCCTTGTATTTTTGTTTGTCGCATCACTAGAATAAAGCGGGGGGGGGGGGAATGTAGTCATATAGAATGTAAAATTTGGTTACTTGATCATGACTAATGACATGCAACCCATAGGTCCCTCTTGCTTACTCTCTTCACTATCTTAAGCTCTTCTTTACTAATTCTTAGACATATATGGACTTTGAAACTTAACTCCAGTTGACCCAGACTACTTTTCCCATGACAAATACATCCCCCTAAGTCTCATAATCTCTAGATAATAGCACCCAACTTAGACTATAGTAATAAACTCTAGGGTGTCCTACTTTTGATGTTGTTGTCCAAGTGAATTCTAAGCCCCAATAGTCAACATCTTCCTATCTTTATCCTTTTCTTTATTAGTGTAATGTGAATACATCTAACCCATGATCAATATTTTCTTATATGAACCCATTTAAAGCTCATTTAGAAGGGTTGCCACTCATTTATAAGATAAAAACAAGATTACAATCAAGTACACTCAAGTACTTTCCCCTATTCTCTACATACAACCTTATAATATTATTTCAAGCTTATTCAAACCCTTGTACTAGTCCCTAGCCATCTAAAGTACACTTAGTTTTGCATTTATTTGTATTTTCATACATAATTACACAAAGCACTTCAATAAAAGAACTTCATTATCTCGATCCCTCCTTGGATTATTGGTATGTAGGAAGCATGCCCACACATAAGGTGTGAAGTGCATTTGTTTTATCCTTTTCACACTAATCCCTTTTACCTATTTGCCAAAGTTTATTTCAACTACATAAAAGATCCCAGTACATAAAGAATTAAATCTATAAAGAGTTCTGCTGACAATAAAGACCTAAGAATTGGTACATAAAATCACCTTGAGTAGGAGAACAAAACCCAAAAAGATTAAACCCTTAGGAAAATAATTCTAGAGAAGGACTATAGTTATAAATCCTAGGGTTTCCAATTCTAATGCTCTTATCGAATCAAAAAATGAAGTTTAGGATCCTATTTACAATAGTGTCTCAATCTTGCATGTAAATTTATAGACCCTATCTCAGACCAGACAACTCAGAATAAGCTAAGATACATTTCTCCTTGCTCTCTTACTATTTTTATAAAGGTTAAATTGAAATTAAATTTCAAAATTTATTAGCCATAATTAGGAATATTATTTACTTATTTTCCCTCGTAGACTTGTTTATTAGATAGTAATAAAACTCTATTATTCCCAAAAATAACAAAAGAATTACCCTAATGGAATATAAAATATATATGTGTGTAACAAGAAATAGTTTTTCTAGAACATGAATCTATAACATAATACATCTCCATAATCTATATCGATGACTCTAAGCTTCAATCTAGCTTTTCACAAAGACACAAAGGGTCCTTATATAGGCAAAATAAGATGTGAGTGTTATATGCTGAGTGAAAGGTTGGATATGATCATACCCCATGTTACACACACCTTTATCACACATATGAGGATAAATACCACTAAAATGTTTGCATAATTTATATATATTAAATTAACATAGATTTGATACCATATTATAATTTGGTCTATCTAAGATCAAATAAGCATTGAAACATAGTTCATGCAAAAGAGAGGTACAAAAAGATAAATAAAATGACAAATAATATATTATAGATTATTCACTTAATGTTAAATATATGATTAAAATAAAAATTAGGATAATAAAATATATATAAAAGTCACACCTTTGATTATTTTGTCATATTGGCCACATTAAAGGTTATATCTAATGATGGTGGCACATGTGAGAGAGGTAAGCATTAAATGCACACTTGGACATGTGTGCACAATAAATAACCCTAGTGGAAAAAAATAAGTATCTAAACTAAGCTACCTAAAGGTAAATAATTAATATTTGCATCAACACCCACCCTTAAGTGAAACTTACATAGGTCTATAATAAAAATTATGAGTCTTAGAATCCTCATAAAATAGGTCTTCTAAACTAGGCCCAATGAGGTAACTATGTATAATTATAAAATAATATTCAATGTGATGTCAAGTGTTGAGATAGATTCCAATCCATATTTATGGAATACATGGGTATCAATTTATGTAATCTCTAACACAAACTAGGATGTGATGTTTTGTATGAGGTTCAATTAAAATAATCATTGATTTAAAAAAATTGGCTAGTAAGGACCCTAGGAAGAATTACACACTCATCCCTCTTAAATTCAGAGCTAAGTGGAAAATGGTGATAATAATAGATTCCTCTTAGAGATGATGGGGAATTAATGAAGAAGGTAAAACTCTAGAATATTAGTGTGTCTCACAAGATTGTAAAGTGGAATGATCAACACTCAAATGATGTTATACAAAATGAAAGTGAAATTTTAGTGAGAAAAATCATGACATCTACAAGATCGGTATGAATTCACTACTCAAAACACAAAAATACAATGTTAATTTTGAAACATGAAAAATGAATTCCCATGGTTATTTATAAAACTTGATAGATATTGGGGATACCAGATTGCGCTCATAAAATGGAGATGGTCATATTGTTAAGGAAGGTGCTAAAAATATATAATATTAAACTGAATAATGCCATCAAAAGAGTAGACATACTAAAATCCTCATATTGGTTATGATAAAAAAGTGCCTTATAAGATACCCATATACACATGAAGAAACCAAACTCATTATTTTTCTAAAATAAAGAATGCACACATATAGACATAGGTGATTATTTATAGAAAAGAAATAAAATATCTCTTATAAAATGTAATGAGGCACATAGAAAGGGGTTGTAGATATCTAAAAAATAATGGCATGCACATAAGCCAAAAATGAAAACTAACTAGTGACTACTTAAGTGGTGAATAAATTCACAATAATCTAAAAACATTCATGCATAAGTGGCCCTAAGTCCACTACCTTGAACACATAAAAATTGACTAATGTTGAAGATTCCAGATGTCACAAAGAACAATCAACATGTTGAAGTGTCAAGAAATAAGATAAATTGAGGAATTATCTACATGAGAAGGGAAAAACCTCTACTTGAACAATATGTTTAAATTTTTTTAAGGATTCTTGAGCTATAAAAATTTCCATGCAAAAAGAGAGAATAAATTTTCCTTAATAGGGTCCCAACTATCAGGCCATGTTAGGTACCCTTTATAAGATGAGGAGAAATAATGTATTTTCAAATATAATGGAATGCTTACATAGAATGCATAAAAATATGTAGTTGTAAAAAAGTCTAAAAAATAGTCTATATTTAGAAGAAATACATTGCAAAAGATTTACAGGAGAGAAACAGTGCCCAACATCATTAATATGATCATTTAAGTGGTAGTTATCCTCATATGTATGAGATGGATGAGGTGTAACTTGGGAAATGATCCTATTTTTCCTTCCACGTAACAAAAAATAATCACTTAAACATATATTTTTCTCTGATATAAGCGCTAGCCAAAATTTGGCCATCATGAATGGGAATCATTCAAAACTTTGATGTATGTGACCTTAACTTTATTTATAGGCATTATGAGGGTCTTGTCTTGGTCATAAATGATCTAGGATGTTGGATATGGTGTCTTCCTTGGTAGCTTACAAGTCATTTAGGGTGGTATAGTGAGTATTAGGTTCAAGTCACTTGGTCTTGTCATCAAAAGTTACTCTTTATAAACCTTCAATTTTTGTATAACATTATTGAAAGTAAGTTTGACAAAGTTAAGGTTAAATGGAGATAAATACCATGAAGAAACATGCTCAATAAAACAAGGTGGTATAACCTTAAGGAATAAAAATGGTCTAAAGCTGACCAACATGGTCAAGGAAGCAAGCTAGTAAGTGGATCACATTGTCACATTGTTTTGCAAGTATTTTGGAGAGTTTAAGGTAAGTTTGAAAAGATAAAGGTATGTTATTGCTTTAGTATTATTTGAAATTTTAATGTTTAGATGACACTCACTATCCAATAGTAAATTTAAAGGTTTATTTCTTGGATAGAGGTTTTTATAAGCCATCTAACATATAAATGATGACATCATGCTTGTATGGTTTGTACACCTTCTCCAAAGTCTTTTGTAACTACTTGATAACATTGGAAGTCCCTTTTGTAACTCCCACTAATCATTTTCAATGGAAAAATAAGGATTTATTGTAATAATTCCAAGAAAAATAAGGTGAAAAACATTTTGGTACACCATCCCACATCTTTACATGTCAGAGGAAGCTGAAGAGTCACTTGGTTCATCTTCCATAGCAATTTTAAAGGGTATTATAGCCAGATTCTAGAAGAAATCAAGCATATGAATTTTTTTGTATGAGGTTTATATTATATGACAAAGTAAAATATCTTCCATAGGTCACAATGAAATTTTAAGGTCTAAATCCATGCAAGAATGGAGTTGTAGAACCAAAAAATGCAAAAACCTACTCGTTTCCTCCGTCAACTTTCTTGGCAGACCAAAATAGTAAACATGTTTTCACATAGAATTATTAGGAGAGAGAAAGTTTGGATTTAATATCTTATCCATATGAAGGGAACCTATTTCCCTTCCAATTTGTGGCATGTTTTTTCTTTTTAATCTCCTTAAATTTATTAATAATTGTTAAGAAGCTAAGGAGCCTAAAACAAACTCAAAATCTCATGATGGGTCAGTTTTCCTCAAGTAAAGAGTTATAATATCATATGGATGTGTGATAATATTTGTAAATGGTCTCTTAAACATTAATTTACCTTTGAAACAACATTTTATCTCATGTTTATTCATGTTGAAGTTTGAGGTGTTGTAAAATAGTATTGATTTGATGGCTAGTTCAAGACACCTTAATTGTATGGTCTATGAATTGTCTTGAGTAAATTAAATGAATGGAATGTAATGTAAAATATTTGAAATAAAAACTTGAATATATATCACTCATATTCAAACATGTTGGAGCCAATTATCCTCAAGTGAGAGAGTTCTTTACTTATATAGTTAGACAGTGTGAATTTCTAGACATGGCTAAGTGGTGTCTTGCTAAGTAGGGTTCTATTCTCATTTTACACATTTTTGAATTAAGGAGGTAATAATTAGACAAATTTTAATACCAATATAAATTATTTATAATATTTGGAGGCTAAGTTTTAATAGTTCTCTTTCCTCAAGCCCAACCCAAAGGAGGTATGTAAACCTATAGTTTTAAAGACCTGTAGGTTACTTTTATTGGCATATATATTTCATGGAGAGTTCATGTAGTTATTGAAACATTTGATTATGTAATAATTATATTTTCAAGAAATATTTTGAAATATGATGTTTCAACTTCTTTAGGTTCATGATGATTAAAAGAGATCCAAGGCCAAACCAGACCAAAAGAATCATAATCACACCTCTAAAAGAAAATGATATTAAAGACACTTTGTTGGTATCCAAACTAATAATATTAAGATATTACAAGATTATTAAAACCCCATTTTTTTATTTTTATTTTTTTTGATGTATTTTTGGCTTTGTAACGTGAAGCTAAGCTAGGGCAGCCATGCCCTTTCTTGTTCAGGCCGTGGCTGGGATTGCATAGGTGAAGAGTGGGAGGTTGAGTGCATGGGGGGAGTTGAAGATTCCAACACTAAGGACTGACCAAGGAGGGCATGGTTATGGCTCAGAGGGATCCTTCTAAGACTACACCTGGTAGGAGTTTTAGTGAAGCACTAGGCTTGAACATGCTGGGGTAGGAAGAAAGAACAATTGGATATGAGTTTTTTCCCTAGATTACAGGTGCAACAGATTTGAGCTCGCTTGGGGGATTCCAGATCATGAATATTAATGGTTGCCTGGAGAAGTGCAAGGAGAGACCTAAACTAGTAATCCCTTTTGATATGATTTTTGAAGATGTGGAATATTATTCTAAACATTCATTGTATTGCAAGTTTTTGAGATTGAGAGTCTCCCTTCAATTTTTGGAGTGTTGGGTTAGGAGAGTGTGGGAACTAGAGGGTGAAATGGAGGTCATGTTACTAGTAAACAATTACTTCATGTTGATGTTTATGTGCTTGGCTGACCAAAATAGGGTTTTTGAGGGTGGACCATATTTTTACAATTAGGTTAGACTTTTTGTCAAACCATGGCATGCAGGATTTAATCCTTTTGAGGAGTTACCAAATCAGGTTCCAGTGTGGGTTTGGCTACCCAAATTTCCTATAGAATGTTGTCGAGAGGATGTTCTTCAGATGCTAGCTTCGATGCTCAGAAGGCTATTTGGGTATTTAACACAAACCTTAGGTAAGAAAGTTATGACTTTTGATCGAATTTGCATGGAAATTGATTTGAGTAGACCACTACCAGATGAGGTGGAGATGAGTGCAGGCTCATATTCCTGGGTGCAATAACTAGACTATGAGACCCTTCCCTTTAGGTGTCACCTATGCCATGAATATGGCCACTTAGTGCGTAGATTCTTGAAGGCTAAGCTAGTGGAACAACAACCTCAACCACCCCCTAGTAGCACTCCTGGTGCTGATAAAGGGAATAAGTTTGGGGTTGGTGAGGGAAAGGATGCTAAAGTTTTTGTTTAGTTGAAAGCTCAAAATCAAAATCAAGGCTAGAAGAGGACCCTTAGGGAGTGATAGGATGAAGATTCCTTTAATAGGTTTGAAATCTTGGATGAATTGGACCAACAAGAAGTGAACCCAGGATTAATGAGTGTGGAGCAGCTTGTGGGAGGATCCGGATCGGAGATTAACTCAGCCAATCTTCATTTGGTTCTTTAGGAGGAGTTAGCCTTACCCATGGTTATGGATGGGCAGATAGGAGAATAGATGGTAGTGGAGACAAATGGAGATCTAGGATAGAACATAGAGGATGCAGACCTTCTAGCAAAGACTATGGTTGTAGAAATGGATAACCGAGGTAAATCTTCTCCTTACTTGGGCATTCTTCAAAAGGAGGGGAAGAAGGGGATTTCATAAAAAAGTGTTAAATTGGGGTGAAAGAAGGACACAAATAAAATTAAGATGATTGGGGAGACCTTGGTAGAGTCAGGTTCTATTAAGACCTTAGACTCCCACTTTTTAACTCCTCTAAAATGATCATTATTTTGTGGAATGTAAGGGGCCTAAACAATGGCCCTAAACAAAAGGTTGTTTGGGAACTAGTTAGATGTCAAGTGCCTGATGTTCTCTTGTTTTAGGAGATGAAGGTTTTTGTAGATGAAATGAGGAGTATCACACCTAAGTTATGTAGGCATGGTTTATGTCAGTGCATTGGAGCTCAGGGATCTTTGGGGGGTGTGGCATGTTTATGGAATCTGTGAAAGATCCAACCAGTGTCCTAGATTTCCTTTAAGTCCTCTTTATCGATGGTTGCTTCGTGTATTGAGTCAGGTGAATCTATCCTTTTTTCCAATATCTACGCTCCTATGAATTTTCAAGGTAAACTTCTTGTTTGGAATAATATTCACTTGGTTCATGGATTATTTCCTTACCTACCTTGGATTGTTACTGGAGACTTCAATTCTATTCTTGATTTAACAAAGAAAAGGGGAGGTAATGCAAGGCTGGAGTTATCTTCTATACTGCTCTGGGATAATATTTTGGCACTCAATCTAGTGGATATCAAGCCCAGTAATGGATACTTTACTTGGAACAATAGAAGGGTGGGGGACAGGTGCATTGCTGAGCATATAGACCGATTCTTGACATCCTGTTATTGGGTGGGTGGAATGTGGTCTTTTAACCTGGAGATACTTGATTGGAAAGGTTCAAACCACTGGCCCATAAAATTGGTCATTTCTTCAGCCTGCATGCCTCAGAAGCCACCGTTCAAGTTTTAGCTCATGTGGTTCAGGGACCCAGACCTGTTTGGATGCGTGGCAGAATGGTGGAGGGTAGGTAAGCTTGCTGTAGGAACAACAATGTATATTTTTGTTAAGCTACTCCAATTTGTCAAGTACCAAATCAAAAGGTGGAACTGACAAAGCTTTGGGAACATCTTCCAAGGGAAAAATGAGGCTCAAATGGAGTTAAATGACATTACCAGATTCATTAGGGAGGAGGGGATGACTAAGTTTATGCTGAGGGAGGAAGCTAGGGCTTTAAAAGCATTGGAGGAATGGGAGCTAAGAGAGGAAATATTTTGGAAACAAAAGGCCTAGATTGAGTCACTTCAAGAGGGGGATAAGAACACTACCTTCTTCTTCAATTCGGTGTGAGCCAGACATCATGGTAATGTGATAACTTCTTTGGTGATGGATAGCAGGGAGATTGTCTCTTCTATGTAGGGTATCTTTAATGAAATAGTGTAGTATTTGCATCTTTATTTAAGGAGGAAGTGCAGGGGGACTCAGATGTAGAGGATCAAGTCCTTTCTTGTATTCCTTCTTTAGTGTCTATGGAAATGAAAGTGCATCTGATGAGGGATATATCCTTGGAGGAGTTGAAGAGGATTGTTTTCAGGATGCAAAAAGGAAAGGCGCCTAGCCTAGATGGCTTCTCAATTGAGTTCTTTTAGGAATTTTGGGAAATTATCAAATTAGACCTACTAGCAGTTGTACAAGAATCTCAGAGGAATAAGCAAATGCTCTGGGCTCTGAACTCTACCATCCTGGCTCTCATTCCCAAGGGGGAGGGGGCTGATCAATTGAGTCAATTTCAGCCCATTTCCCTTTGCAATGTGACTTATAAAATTATATCTAAGTTGATTGCTGAAAGATTAAAAAAGTGACTTCTTGCACTTATTTCTAAGGAGCAAGGTGGCTTTATGGAGGGCTAACAGATTTTGGATGGGGTGGTGGTGGCTACAAAGACTATCCATTCCATGACCCAGTTTAATGATAAGGTGATGTTTATCAAGTTGGACATGTCCAAGGCCTATGATAGTATTTGGTGGTCCTTCCTCCAGAAGGTTTTGGACACCTTTGGTTTTGAGGAGGATTGGATATGCTAGGTTATGAGTTGTGTGAACTCGACCTCCTTTTTAGTTCTGATTAATGGTGAGCACTCTAATCTCTTTGGGGCTTTTTGTGGTCTGTGGCAAGGTGACCCTCTCTCTCCCTACTTGTTTCTTTTGTTGGCAAAAGGCTTGGGTTGGTTGATCAAAAGGAATGTGGATGATGGCATTATTCATGGTTGGCAATGGGGAGGGGGCATTCTTGTATAATCTCACCTTCAGTTTGTGGATGACGTGACTTTGATGGGCATGGCTACTATTAGGGAGGTGTCTAATATTCACAAAAGCTTGGATGCTTACCTTGTTGCCTCAGGATAGGTAATTAATGAGGGCAAGTCTTCAATTTTTTTCTTTAACACTCCACCTTCCATACAACATAGAGTGGCTCATATCTTTAGGTTCCAAATTGGGATTCTCTCATTGCTATATCTTGGGATTCCTATCCCTATTGGCTGGGAGTCTAAGGAGTTGTGGCAGGCGATTCTGGACAAGTTCTAAGTCAAAGTGAATCATTGGACCCATTGCTGGCTATCCTTTGTTGGTTAGGTATAGCTAATTTAATCAGTGGTGCAGGCTCTTCCTATCTATAGGTGTATGATCTAGGTGGCACCGATGAGCTTTGTTAAGGACCTAGATTACTTAACAAGACAATTTTTATGGGCTGGTAATTTATCTTCAACCAAGTGGAGCCTTATTAAGTGGGAGGTAGTCTGTATCCCAAAGAGGTTTGGTGGTCTTGGATTACAGAAAGCAGTGCTATTTGGTACTACTCTAGCAGCCAAACTATACTGGCGTTGGTGTGTGGAACATGATCGAGTGTGGGCCAGAGTCTTATTCCATAAGTACTTTTTTGGGATCCCCCAAAAAGATATCCCATGGTATGGATTGACAGGGAAAGTCTTGGTGATTTGGACTACTCTCAAGAAAGGAGCAATGCTGATTAAGAGGGACCTATTCTAGATTTGAAAAAGTGGGGTTAAAGCACCATTCTGGCATGACTCTTGGGATGACTACCCTCCCATAGTTATCCAATATCCTCAGTTGAGTATTTTGTCCCAACGGTTTTTTGAAGTTGGGTGGACTAGGGTGTGTGACTTTAAATCCCTTTCCCTTTAGGGGCAGGTGACAGATGCTAGATGGAAGACCCTAGAGGAGTGGTTGATTCTTGGTTTGGAGGTAGAGTGCATGGAGCTGCATTATATTCTGTCCTACCACAGCTATAATGCACTTATGGACAGTGATGTGTTAGCTTGGTCATCTAATCCCAAGGGGAAGTATACTATGTCTTATGGTTATCAGGAGTTGATTTCTCAGCACTAAGAGGGTAGGGGGGAAGTTCAGTGGTGGAAAAAAGTCGGGAATGGATTCTCTTGGCTGAAATGTAACTACTTCATTTAGACTTTAGTCTGGAATAGATGTTTGACTTGGGATAATATTTAGAAGAGGGGCTTTGCTAGCCCATCAAGGTGTGTTCTTTACAATAGTGAGGAGGAAGACTCCTCGTACCTATTCTTCCACTGTTCCTTCGCTCTTCAATTATGGCATTTTTGGTGGGATGTGTGGAGGTGCCATGCATTCACACATTTTCCTTGGTAGATTTTTGGTTGAGATTGGGCCGTCCCCCCTCTTCAACTCCCTTCTTGTAGGATGCGTGGTACATTGGTCCTATTTTTCTACTTTGGCAAGTCTGGCTAGAAAGGAACTACAAGATTTTTTGGGATGAAAATTTGGGGATTAAGTAGGTTTGGATTAGAATTAAAGGAATGATCTAGGAATCTATTGAAGCGAAGAGTGAGGTTACTTTGCCATTGGAGAAAGGGGATGCTGAGATGATGGATAGGTTTGGCATATGGGGGTTATCTCCAATCTCAGTGTGCATCAGGAGGGGTATTAGGGGGAAGCAGAAAGTTCAACAATTGGGGAAATGGCTACCCCCACCTACTGGCCTTTTGAAAATTAATACAGATGGATCTTCCAGGGGTAATCCAAGGTCAGCTGGGATTGGTGGGATTGGTAGGGATTCTTCTAGATCAGTGGTTTTTATTTTCTTGGCATATAAGGGAGTTCAGACTATTAATAGGATGGAAGGCTTGGCTATCCTAGATGCTTTGAAGCGAGCTTATACTTTAGGGTGGAGGAGGGTGATTTTTGAAGCTAACTCTCAAGTCTTGATTAATTTACTCCTTGAGAGGAAAATCTCAGATGTGAGCTGGCAATTGGCTATGATAGTGCAACAGATATTATAGGTTAGTTCCTTAATGAATTTAGTATCTTATGCCCATATTTCAAGGGAATGGAATAGGGTGGTTGATTGCCTAGAAAAATGGGCATCAGAAGGTGGAGATGGCCGTAAGGTTGAGGAGTGGGAGCAGCTGCCCTATGATTTATGTTAGGTACTGGAACATATTCTTGTTCAATATTTCAGTGGAGTTGAGGTGTGATGCTATAATTATTGTTTTTTTGGTCTTCGGTTTGAGTTTGTTGTATTGTAATTTGCTATTATAAGTTTTAATAAAGTTTTTACCCCTTTTTTTATTTTTAAAAAAAAAAAAACCCCATTTTTTTATATGAAAATTTATTTCTTAATCTATCTTACATTCAAATGAGTTGAAACTCAAAGAGGACTAAGTAACTCAAGATGACTATGTTTCAAAAGAAAAAGTGGAGAGGATTGTAGGTGTTTCTCATATGGTCTAAGTGAAACGAAGTTAAAGGAGTGTTTTCAAAGTAATTATCCATCTCAAATCATAATTAACCTTCAATTTATTAAACTCAAGGAGAGTCCACGCAGTAGAAGATCAATGTTTTGCCCAAATGGCCACCTACAAACCCAAGGAGCCTGTGAGGTCCAAGGTCAGGTTAGTGAGGTGTATTGGGATTTTTAAGGATTAAACAGGTTATAATATAATTTTTGGTAAATATATATAAATACTAATGAATTTAAGAAGATAACTTTGGCCCATGAAGACCAAATTTGGTAGAGTACAACCATATAGACCCTAAACAGGCACCTATTACTCTTTCATGAGAAAATAGGGAAAAGAGGTGTATGTGGAGTAAACATGGGTCACAAAGGTATATAAAAAGTATAATAATCATATATATATATATATATATATATATATATATATATCACCATTTGAGAAACCTCAATGTGTCAATAAAAAGGATGATGTTCATACTTCACATAGGTAGATCTAATGGACACCTATAGACATGGTTTTGAGAGATTAAATGGAATGCATTGGATTATGCATGAAATATGAGGTAAAGGAGAGTAAAATAGGGCTATTAATTTTTTTAGTAAAGGATCATAGTATTCTCATTGAATGGTTAGGTGCTTGAAGGTAATGAAAAGCCTAGGCCTAAATGAACATACACAAACCTGTGTATGAAATGTGAAGAGAGATTGCATATTTTTTGAATATTTTGAGAATTGAAATTATCATAAGGGTGAAAATAAATGTGATAATATATTTACATGAGAATTGAACTACTGCAAAAATAATAAAATTCAAGGAAAGTCCTATTAGGGCTAAAAGAATAGGAATATGTGTAAACACTCAGACAGGGATCAAGGTAGATTTCATCAGTTTGAGAGGTCATTATTTTCAAAAATATCACTTAAAAATATTCTATAATGTTATTAATACCTCATTGAATTTTTTATAACTCAAAACATCACTCCTACTCCTTTTTTCAAAAATTTCTCTCTTGAGCTCAAGAGTGCAAGTCTTATTGCATGAGAAGCATATTTTCCACATTTAAAAATCCATGAGAAAAAGCATGGGATCTTGATCTAATTAGGAGAGGTGGAAATTTTTTTTATAATAAAAACTCTTAGCATTTGTTTGGATATTAGGGGCCTCAAGGTAATGAATAATTGTTAAGACTCCAAGAACAATTAAACCCTATTTAAATCCTTAAAATGACCCTATGGGAGAAATAATGCTTTAAAACACTCAAAGTGGATTGGGATTACCTCAAAATCACTTAGATGGCCTTATTACCTCTCTTAAGAATCTTATTTATTTTAATTTGGCATGTGTGAGATGAATGCATATGGAGATTGACCTACAAAGCTCTTTCTTGAGCTAGTTCTCAAGGTTTTGTACTAGATAAACTTTTCTAAATAGTTGCAGAGGTTACCTAAGAAAATATAAATATGATATTAAATATTAAAATAATTCAATAAGGTTTCAAAGTCTTAATATAGGGCCAAAGTTACCAAACATTCCTAAGTGAAAATGGATCACTTATATGGCTCCAAGAAAGCTGTGTATGGGCCCATCTCAAAGTCTAGAGAGCTAGAAAAGCATCAAAACACCTTGAAAAGCATCTAAACATAATTAAAATATAGCATTGGAGTCATGAAGTCAAGACATAGTTCAAACTCAGCCCTCAAGTCTACTTGGAACCTCCATGGTAAAGAAGCTTCCTCCCTCTTCACTCTATTAACTAGTTAAGGCATAACCAACTGTAAGATGACATTTATTAAAGGGTCAAAGCCTCATGAATTAAAATTGCATCTTCACTAAAGTAAAAAGGTATAATGTATGTTTCTTATGGCACAAAACCATTACTTTATTTAGAGGTTATACCTTGATCACAAAGTGAAAATGAATAAATAAATTCAACATTAGTCTGCCAATAAAGAAGATTTTTTGCAACAGGTAGAAATTGGCATAAAACATCCTCAACATGCCAAGTTTCAATTATAAATTTTGTAAAATTTCCTAAAAGGTATATGTACAAATATTTGAGGAGGATTTATGAACAATAAATCATCTAAAAATGTCAAGGAATTTTCTTACTCCACTCTTGTGAAGAGTTTCATCAACACTTGTTTTAGGAGAGGAGGAAGATGACAACACACCCTTCTAAATATTGGTTTCATTATTTATCTATTTTGTAACTGCTATGATCATGAAGGCTAATTAATGAAATATCTTCTTGTCATTTTGTTCTATTTTCTTCCAATTTCTTCTATAAATTTAGCCTTGAGAGGCATTGTAAGCATCCTCAAATTGGTAATGGTGAAGCCCTACCAAATTTAAGACATTAATTTCCTATTAAAATCAATTCAAATTGAATATTTCTATATTTATCTTGAACACAATGATTTGGAATGAATTTTTTGTGATGATGAGTGTACTTCCTTGCATTTGTCCTTCTCTTTCATGCCTCTTTGTGAGTTTGTCTTCCTTTCATAAGTCATATGTGTAGATATAGATTATAAACATGGTTATATCAGGGATTAGTTAAGAGATAAATAAAAATGATATAATATATTGAATGATATATTATTACTGTGAATTTAGGAATTTGACTCAAGAGAGGATGGTTAGTATGGTGTTAATTTAAAAATAAAAATAAAATGAAAGAAACACACTAACTAGCATACCATCGATAGGCCTAAACACTAGGGAGAGATTAGTCAATAAACATGAATAAAACACACAACTAAAATGCAAAATAAAACTTCCTTTACCTCCCTTAGATGCTCCAAAATGCTTGTTGTAGTGGCTTGCTTGACTTGTGCTCATTAAGTCCTTGGCAATGGAATCTTGGCTACATCCATCTCTCCTTAGCACCTTTGGCTTATGTCTTGGCTTGGCTTGGAATCAATTTGGCATGGTAAAACTATTTTCAATGACTTCTTGAAGATATTTGTGCATTATAACTTTGCATAATCATGTCTTAGAAATGATGTTCATGGCCTCTCTATTTATAGATTTTTTAGAATGTCTAGAATAAACTTGAACCATCCATATCAGGATTGAGATGTGTGGCTAGGGAATTATCTAATTATGAAATTAAAATTGATGAATAGGCTCATCAATATTTGGGATAGAGGATCAATTAAGAGGCATGGAGGGATTTGATGAGGCATGAGAGGCATGAATCTTGATATTTGTGGCATTTATGGCCTAAGGATGTCTTACCAAGAAATGAGGTCACTTAATGATGCAGATATTCAATATTTATTTCCAAAACAAATTATTCAATAATTTTCCATGGAATTATTAATTATGCCTTGATTTGGGTTAATTAAATCTTAAGCATGTTTAAGCACTTTGTTGTTCCCAAAATCTGTCGCTTGTTTTTGTGGACAACATACCAACCATTTTGGTCCTATAGGCCAAAATGCTCTTTTTATTTCTTTCAAAATGTTCTGAGCAGTTAAGTTTTTCAAATATTCAAGCCTTTTCAGGTAAGGAAGTCGTAGGTTCAATAGGCAGGCTTTATTCAAAGGAAATTTGAAATACTTAAGGCTTTTCCTTAGTGTCTTGAGGATGGTTTAATGCCCAAGTTCAATCAAAAGACTTATCTACATACTTCAAACAATTAGAATGAACCACTATGAACCATTGAACCATTGAACCCCACCTTCGTAAGGTTCAAAGGTTCAATAAGTTCAAAGGTTCAACGACTTCAATAGAATTAGAGAAAAGAAGGCTTCAAAGAGTTAACATTGAATCATTGAACCTTGAACCAAAATGGTCCAAAGTTTCAAGGTTCAATGAGTTTAATAAGTCTAAAAGACTTAAAGAAAAGAAGGAATCAAAGAGTGGAGATTAAACTATTGAACCGTTGAACCTTGAACCAAAAAGAGTTCAAAGGTTCAAAAGACTTAGACAGACTTGGAAAATCTAGAGGGTTTGAAGCTTCAAAGAAATCAAAGAAATAATATTGAATCATTAAACCTTGAACCAAAATGGTTCAAAAGGTTCAAGGTTCAATGAGTTCAATAAGTTCGATAGACTTAGAGAATAAAAGGCTTCAAAGAAAGAGAATGAACCATTAAACCATTGAACTTGGAACTGAAATGGTTCAAAGGTTTCAAAGAGTTCAAAGTTTAAATGGAAGCTTTGAGCGAGTGGATGAAGGAAAGATTTCAGAAAAAAGTTCAAAGAAATGATTCAACCAAAGAAGAAAAAAAAAGTGAATGCGGCCCTTCACAAAAACAATGGACCATTGAACCATTGAACCTTTGAACCAAAAGCGTTCAAGGTTAAAGGTTTAAAGAGGTTCAAGGTGACCAGTGATGTCCCTATAGATGTCAAATTTAGGGTAATGGAATAGCCATTGATTTTCAAAAGAATTGAGAATAAGTTTAGTGACCAACCCAAAAAGGGGCCGAAAGACCAGCAGAAAGCGAGAAAGTAGCCCTAAGAGCTCAGATCGCTAAGGAAAGACAAAAAGTAGCAAGGAAGGGGGAAATGACTATAGGAAATTTAGAAATATCTATAGGGGAGTTATTTCTACTAGGTGGAACAGTCCACCAGGTAGACATTAATAAACACAAACATTCAAGGATGCGGCCTATTTTTCTTCATTGAGTAAAGGTGAATGGACAGCCGTGTAAGTAGCATTAAGAAGACCAAACAACCCATGCTGAGGAAGGGACATTTGAAATAATTCAGAATGCCAAAGTCAAGGCTGATGACCTATTCTAGTATGTCCCTTTGACAGATATTTAAGGCATTCAATTTATCATGGGCCGTTTTCATGAAAAGAAGCACCCAAAGTCTTTCTTGGAATGCTATATATTGTAAACTCCCATTTTGTATAAGGGAGATCTCTTGATTATCAAAAGCGAAGCTCTACCCAAATTGAAAGGCAATCTTGAGATTTTGATCTTAGACTGTTAATCATATTTTGTTAAATGAATGAGAAAGCAAGTGACCTTTCAAACTTTGTGTTGGAATAAGCTTGTGTCATCTAAGAAATTGTTCTTATGTCTGTTTCCTAAATACAGTCTTGTCCATTTAATCAAACAAGCAGAACAAGTGGAAGTAAGCTAGAAGATGTCTTGAAGCTGACTGTGGGAGAATTATTGCAACCATAATTGTCTTCAGTCTATGTTTTGTGTAAAGGATACTAGAGAGACTTTGAGCTCTGTTATCCTTTGTAATCCTTTACTCTATTGTAGTTTTAGGTGTAGAATTTGAGCTACGCTTAATCCTACTATGTTTCTTTGTCCTAATTATTAGGAGAGATAATGAAAGACTTTGTGCTTTTAATGGTTTCTTGTGGTTTTTGTTACTACCTAAGAAGAATCTTGTTGTTTGCTGAATATCACTTCTGAAAGAAGAGAAGTGTCTTTTCAGTAATTGAATCAAAATTCTCCTCTATTTTGTGAACATCATCTCTAAAAAAAGAGAGATAGATGGTATGATTTCACCTCTATGTGTATTTTCAGCATATATATAGTATACTATAGTTTATAGGGAACCTCCCCTTGATGAGAGGAGAGATTTGTCTCAATCTAGCTGTGGCCACCACATCAATTTTGCTGTATAAATATCCTTATGCTATGGTTGATGCACCTATTTTTACATCAGTCAGCTGGTGACAAAATATTCACCCAACAATTTTTGGTGACTTTGTTGGGGATCGATGAGCATTTCCAATCCCTTTCTATTTTATTCTAATTGGAGCATTTCATATCTGTTGGGGATAGATCATTAATAGCTCTACACTAATAGTTTTTGGTGACTCCGCTAGGGAAGAACAAGAAATTTAAAGCCTCAAGCTTCAAATTGAAGTAGTTCTAGTTCTTTTCCTTATCCATTTTACATGTTGGTAGATCCACCATACACACAAAGCCAGAGAGCTCAAGGTATTATTGACCCTATAGTTGAGCTTGTGCAGGAAAATAATTTTGATCTTTCCCCTCTACAAATTCACCTTCAATGAACCAGGAGTTTTCCTCCTACAAACATCAGGTCCCCAATACCAGGAAAAGCTTCTCTTTCCTCTTTTAGTAGATCTTTGTCCATACATATCCCATAGAGATTTATTATCCCTCCTTTCAATAGCCATATCATGGCAACTTGTGGTCCATGAGGTAATACTTTTGGTCCCATGAATCTAACCCCACCTCTACATGAGCTACCTTGTAGTTCAAGGAAAAATTTCCCCAAGTTATATGGTGATGGGAAGGTTCATCTTGATGAACATATAGTATCCTTTTGCATATTTTATGGTTTAATAGGCATTAAATATGAAGACATTGCAGTTAGACTATTTGTGGAGACATTGAAGGCACTACTATAGACTAGTTTTATCATCTATAAGCACAAATAGTAATTGACTAGAACACTCTCAAAGCCAAATTTGAGGCTAGGTTTAAATCTACAGAAGATGCACATGCCTGTTAGCTCAGCTTACACAAATGAAGAAGGAACCTCATGAACCCATGAGAGATTTCATTGCCAAATTAGATAAGCTGAGGAATAGGATTCCCATAATTACTCAGCTGACACCTGAGAATCTCAAATGTTTCTTCATCAATTCTCAGCTTCTTAAGTGAGTTTCTTATTGAGGTGGCCTAGCCACATAGACCTTGCTACCGCTCAAATTTTGGCCACTGAGGTTGAAGATGACCTTATCTTGGTAGGAAAGATATGAAGAGATCCTAATAAAGGTAAATCTTCTTCATCTTCTAAATATTCTTCTATAGGCACCACTGATCTGATGGTGCAAAAGCTAAAAAATGAATTGCTTGCTCTCAAAAGGCAAATGGCACAAGGGATGTCTACTCTTCCTTCTTATCAAGATATACCAAGGAGGACATTTACCAACCAGTTGTATTAGAGCAATGCTACCAAAAATTAAGGGTAACCAAACTGCCTTCCTCACCCACCAGGAAAGATTGCCATTGAGGTAGTACCAACTAACTCAGCAGTTGGTTATCTTGAAACTAAATCTTCTTGGTCCAATCTAAGTTGAACCAAGAAGATGATGCTGATCTCTTTGTAGAAAACCAAGAAGAATCAGCTAAAAACTCCAACATTAGTTTCCTAAATTACCAAGATGAACCCTAAAGTAAAGGTGAAGCATTTGATGGATCATACGCTATATTTACCAGGTCCCAGAACTAGTCAGCTCAACAAGCAGATAAAAGAAAAATAGGGGAAGAATCTCGACTAGCAATTTCAATTTCTAAATGAGGAACTTCATTACCTTTCCAATCAAAGGACCTAATGATCACTAAAAAAGTAAGTACCTCAAATATTCCTTCACTTTGTGCTTCAAATTTGTAGACCAATCCTACACCTAATAAAAACTAGATTGGTGGACTACCTTCCTTTGTTTATAGTTAATTTCAGTCATTTGATATAATTGACCATGTTAAGAAGACCAAAATTTAAATGTCTGAGTTTGAATTCTTGTAATCCAACCCTGAGCAGTTGGATAAGTTAGTTCAATGCATCAAGAATAAAACCATCCCTACAGGCCAAGAAATTTTGAAAGCAACTTATGATCCCCCAAAGAACACACCTACTTAAAATAATCTTGTGATCACTCCTCCAACCACCCCTAGAAAGATAGAACCATTTTATGTCTCTCTGCTGATTAATGGTCATCAGTTGAACAATTGCATTATAGATTTTGGTGCATCTGATAATGTCATGCTTGTCAAGGTGGTAGAATCTCTTGGTCTCACACTGACTAAGACTTTTGGAAGATGTTTCTCTATGGAAAAAAAATAGGTGTCTCTACTTGGATAAATCAAAGATGCTTAATTTACATTTGTGGCCTTCCTAGATAAGAGAATTAAAATGACAGTCTTGGTGGCCGACGTCTCAGCCTCCTAAAACATTCTTCTTGGGTAATTTTTTTTCAAGGATGTTGGTGTAGAATTCAGCATGGACCTGTTTGAGGTGAGGATCCCTATCAAGGGCATCATACAAATTCTAATTTATATGAAGGAGGTAAAGTATATTTTCACCCAAACATCAGCCCCTAAAGCTCAAATTTTGTTTGAGTCTTTAGGGATGGGTAATTAATTTTTGACTACTAAAGACATTTCTATTTCAGTAGAAGAAAGCTTACTAAGTGACAATCCAAAAAATTTAGATAAGACATCAGAATAATTGGTAGGGTGCAATACACAAAAAAAAAGATCTCTTCTCAATGAAGAAAAATTTGAAAAAAGATCAAAGTCTGATGATATTTGGATTCTGGAATTCGATGGCAGCAATACTTCAACTAGTTCTAGAGCTAGAGTTGTTTTAATATCTCCTCAAGGAGATATCTTTCCCTATGCATATAAGTTGTAGTTCAACAACACCAACAACACTGTTGAATATGAATCATTGTTTCTTAGATTAAAGGCTAGTCAGAATAAAGGTGTTAAAATCCTTCATGTCAAAGGAGACACTGAGCTTGTGGTTTGTCAGGTGAGAAACTTGTACCAAACCAAGAATGAAAGATTGCAAAATTATTGAAATTTGGTGTGGGACTACATTGAAAGCTTTGATGCTTTCAATATTTCTACTGTGCTTAGAGAATTCAATAGTTGTGCAGATGCATAGGCCATCTTCACAACTCTCTTGGTCCCTCACCAAGATTTCAAAGAAGATAGGTACACTATTGAGTTGGTCTTTCAACCAAGTGTACCTGATAATGCTAACCATTGGTAGGTGTTTAATGGTGATAGCTAAATCATTGATTTTGTGGAATAAAGAGACATCTTTGAAAAGCTTCAATTTAAAGGCACTGAATCTCCACTGTAGGAATCAGCTCTCGAAACAAATTTAACAACCGATGAAGAGTTTCTTTAGTTCAAAGGGAATAAAATTCCCAAAAGATTAGTTTCTCTTGAGAAAATTTTCGACAAGAATGATAGGTTTATCAAGGAATAACAAATAGATTCTAAATCCTCTAAGGATTTGGATCAAGTAAATTTGAGTAAAGAAGACAATCCAAAAATGGTCAACATTGGGAATTGTTACACTCCTAATGAGAAACTCAAATTCATTACACTACTTCACCATTACATTGATGTTTTGGCCTATTCATATGATGATTTGAAACCTCTCAGACCTAAATAAATGAAGCATGAAATTCCTCTCAATATTTGGTCATTGCCTCACAAGCAGAAGAAAAGGTAGTATAACCCTAGGATATCAAGAATGATTTTGTCTGAGATACAGAAAATGATGAATGCAAGGATTATTTTTCCAATCCATCATTCTACTTGGATTGATAATATAGTCCCTATAAGAAAGAAGAATGGAGAAATTCACTTGTGTGTTGATTTCAGAAATCTAAATCAGTCACCTTTAAAGGACAACAATCCCTTGCCCATCATGGATCAACTGCTGCAAATAGTGATTGGCACTGAGATGTTATCAATGTTAGATAGATTTTTAGGATATAATCAAGTGGAAGTTGTTGAAGCAGACCAACATAATACCACTTTGACAACACCTTGGGGCACCTTTACATATTACAAAATGCCATTTGGCTTGATCAATGCTAGCGCCACTTTTCAAAGAGCAATAGATCTTGCTTTAAAAAATGAAATGGGTAAGTTCATTGTGGTATATCTTGATGACCTGATAGTATTTTCTAAGCATCATCCTGATCATGTTCATCATCTACAACAAGTAGTGGAGAGATTTAGGTAGAATGGTATTTCTCTTAATCCCAAGAAGTTGAAGGGAAACTTCTCAGTCGCACTGTGTCCTAAGAAAGCATAAAGATCAACCCAAAAAGGGTCAAATAAATTCATGAGCTTGCTCTTCCTACTAGTAAGACTATAGTTCACTCATTCTTTGGAAAGGTGAATTTTTTGCGAAGGTTCATTCCTATATTAGAAGAGATGACTCGCTACATTGTAAATATGATGAAGGGGAAAACTACTTTTAACTAGACTAAAGAAGGCAAATTAGCATTTTGAGATATCAAAGAAGCTACCACTCATGCCCCAATTCTAGTTTGTCTTGATTACACCAAAGAATTCATGATGTATAGCTATGCTCTGAACATATGCTTTCAGCCATCTTGGTTTAGTAGAACAAAGAAGGTGTAGAATCTCCCATATCTTTCATGAGTTGTCATCTCAAAGCTCATGAGCTGAAGTATTCAATCATGGAGAAGCATGCCTATGTTGTGGTAAAGGTAGTGAAGCACTTCTATTTTTACATCTTGAACTCACACACTATTGCTCTTATTCCTGACACAACAGTCAAGTCCATACTAACTCAGCAGAAGTTTGGGACCAAAAGGGGAAATTGGATTGCCAAAATCTAGGAGTTTTATCTTGTTATCAAACCAATGAATCTTGTGTGGGGAAGGGGCCTATGTTAATTAATTTCTGATAACATACTAGAAGAAGTAGAGTATGAAGAAATAAGAGTTGAAGACATGCCAACAGTTCTCTTTGTCACCACTATGAGTGAGTGGTATTCAAATATTACTCATTTTCTTACCTATGGTGAGTGTCTTGCTCACCTGTCTCATAAAGAAAAGATGACTGTTGAGTTGAAAGCTTCCAATTTTGTCCTAAGGGATAATGGTCTGTATAAGATGAATCTTGATGGGGTATTCCTTTGTTGCATGGATAAAGTGTAGAAGAAAAAACTTTTAGAGTCCTTCCACAATTTGGCTTTTGGAGGACATTTTTTTGCACCTGTGACTACCCATAAGATTCTATGAGCTAGGTATTATTGGCTTACTCTGTTTCAAGATTCATATGCTTGGGTGTGTATATGCGAGTTATGCCAATAGTTCATTGGAAAACCCACACTGGCTATGTTACCTCTCAAGCTTATGGTGATAGAAGAGTTGTTTCAGTAATGGGGAATTGATTTCATTAGTGCTATAAATCCATCCTTGAGTGATGGACATGATTATGTCCTCAAAGCCACATACTACTTTACCAAGTGGATGGAAGCCATTCTTGTCAAGCATGCCACTTTAGAGGTGGTATGTAATTTCCTCAAGGAAAATGTCATTTCCAGGTTTGGGGTCCCAAATAAGATTATAACAGACAATGTAGCCTATTTCTCTTCTCATGAGATTACCTAGTTCTGTTACTCTTATGGGATTATTCTCTCCCACTCTTCTGACTATTATCTGTAAGGAAATGGTCAAGCAGAATCAAGCAACAAGAACCTAGTGACCATTATCAAGAAGCTGGTAGATGAAAATCAAAGAACCTGGCATAAAGCATTGGTTTATGCTTTATGGGTAGACAGAATTATACCCAAGAGGGTGATAGGTATGTCCCCATTCCAACTTTTATATGGTCTCAATTCAAAGATACTAATCACCCTGGAATTACCAGCATTAAAATTAGCAAAGGCAGTGGAAGATTCAACTTTTGAAAGTTCCATCGACAAAAGGATCATGTGCTTAACTAAGCTTAATGAGCAATGAACTATGGTGGTAGACTGAATTGTTGTGCATCAAATTTTGGTGAAGAGACTCTTCAATCAGAAAGTAAGGATCCATGATTTTTAGGTTAGAGATCAAGTCTTGTTGTGGGACAAGAGGAGAGAACCAAAAGGAATGCATGGAAAATTTGATTCCTTATGGAGAGGCCCATTTGCCATTCATCATTTAAATGGTGAAAATAGTTTCTTACTAATATATCAAGATGGAACGCCATTTACTCTGCCTCACATTGGGCAGCATTTGAAGCACTTTAATCCTTGAAGTATCATATAAGTCCATTTGTATATTTATATAGTCTTTCTTTATTTTGCATTTTTTGTTTTTTAGTGCGGTTGGTTTTTGGCCCATTTATTTTTGGGTAAGCATGACTTCATATCCTAGTGGCATAGATGAAGGTACTGAGATTCTAGTTTCTACTCCTTTTGATTACTTCAATTTTCAATCGATGGAAGTTCCCCAATTGGAGCCACCTATTGTTTTCAAAATCTGTCACTTGTTTTTGTGGACAACATATCAACCATTTTGGTCATGTAGGCCAAAATGATCTCTTTATTTCTTTCAAAATGTTTTGAGCAATTGAGTTTTTCAAATATTCAAGCCTTTTTAGTTAAGGAAGTTTCAGGTTCAACAAGCTAGCTTTCTTCAAAGGAAGTTCAAAACACTTAAGGCTTAACCTTAGTGTTTTGAGGATGGTTCAATGCCCAAGTTCTATCAAAAGACTTAACGGTGGGTTTCAAACAATTATAATGAACCACTATGAACCATTGAACCTCTGAACCCCACGTCTGCAAGGTTCAAAGGTTTAAAAACTTTGGTGGACTTAAAGAAAAGAAGTCTTTGAAGAGTTAACATTAAATAATTAAACCATTAAATCTTGAACCAAAGTGGTCCAAACGTTCAAGGTTCAATGAGTTCAATAAGTCTGAAAGACTTAAAGAAAAGAAGGAATCAAAGAGTGAAGATTGAGCTATTGAACCATTAAACCTTGAATCCAAAAGAGTTTAAAGGTTTAATGAGTTCAAAGGTTCAAAAGACTTAGATGGACTTAGAAGATCCAGAGAGTTTGAAGCTTTGAAGAAATCAAATAAATAAGATTGAATAATTGAACCATTGAACCTTAAACCAAAATGGTTCAAAAGGTTCAAGGTTTAATGAGTTCAATAATTTCTATAGACTTAGAGAATAAAAGGATTCAAAGAAAGAGAATGAACTATTGAACTGTTGAACCTTTAAACCATTGAACTTGGAACTAAAATGGTTCAAAGGTTCAAAGGGTTCAAATATTTTAAAGTTTGAATGGAAGCTTCGAGCAAGTGGATGAAGTGAAAGATTCTAAAAATAAGTTCAAATAAATGATTCAACCAAAGAAGAAAAAGAAAGTGAATGCGGCCCTTCACAAAAACATTAAACCATTGAACCTTTAAACCAAAAGAGTTCAAGGTTATAGTTTCAAAGAGGTTCAAGGTGACCAGTGATGTCCCCATGAATGTCAAATTTAAGGTAATGGAATAGCTATTAATTTTCAAAAGACTTGAGAAAAATTTTAGCGACCAACCCAAAAAGGAGCTGGAAGACCAACAGAAAGTGAGAAGGTAGCCCCGAGAGCTCAAATCTCCAATAAAAGACAAAACATGGCAAGGAAGGGAGAAATGACTACAAGAAATTCAAAAATATCTACAGGGGAGTTATTTCCAATAGGTGGAACATTCCACCAAGTAGACATCAGGGAACATAAACATTCAAGGATGCAGCCTATTTTTCTTCATTGAGTAAAGGCGAATGGATAGTCGTGTAAGTAGCATTAAGAAGACCAGACA
The DNA here is from genome assembly GCA_037957365.1 of Torreya grandis. Lineage (NCBI taxonomy): Eukaryota > Viridiplantae > Streptophyta > Pinopsida > Cupressales > Taxaceae > Torreya > Torreya grandis. The sequence continues at coordinate 111,673 of JARHVA010006625.1, read as the reverse complement.
ACCCATGCTGAGGAAGGGACATTTGAGATAATTCAGAATGCCAAAGTCAAGGTTGATGACCTATTGTAGCATGGCCCTTTGATAGATAATTAAGGCATTCAATTCAACATGTTCCATTTTCATGAAAAGAAGTGCCCAAACACTTTCTTAGAATGTTATATATTGTAAAATCCCATTTTTTATAAGGGAGATCTCTCAATTATCAGAAGAGAAGCTCTACCCAAATTAAAAGGCAATCCTAAGACTTTGAGCTTAGACTGTTAATCATATTTTGTTAAATGAATGAGAAAGCAAGTGACCTTTCAAACTTTGTGTTGGAATAAGCTTGTGTCATCTAGGAAATTATTCTTATGTCTGTTTCTTAAATACAGTCTTGTCCATTTAATCAAACAAGCAGAACAAGTGGAAGTAAGTTATAAGATGTCCTAAAGCTAACTATGGGAGACTTTGTGCTACCATAATTGTCTTTAGTTTATGTTTTATATAAAGGATACTAGATAGACTTTGAGCTCTCTTTATCCTTCATAATCCTTTACTCTATTGTATTTTTAAGTGAAGACTTTGAGCTACACTTAATCCTACTATGTTTCTTTGTCCTAATCAGTAGGAGAAACAATGAAAGACTTTGTGCTTTCGTTGGTTTCTTGTGGTTTCTATTACTACCCAAGAAGAATCTTACTGTTTGTTGAATATCACTTTTGAAAGAAGAGAAGTGCCTTTTCAATAATTGCATCATAATTCTCCTCTATTTTGTGAACATCATCTCTAAAAAAAGAGAGATGGATGGTATGATTTCACCCTTGTGTGTATTTTCAGCATATATATAGTATACTATAGTTTATAGGGAACATCTCCTTGATGAGAGGAGAGATTTATCTCAATCTGGCTGTAGCCACCACATCCATTTTATTGTATTAATCTCTTTATGCTGTGGTTGATGCACCTATTTTTCCATCAGTTAGATGGTGACAAAATATTCACCCAACACACTTTATGCATAAATTACTCAAATTGATCAGAATGCCTTATTATTGGTCCAAAATTTGACTAGATTAGAATTGGAAGTCACTGTCAGATGCATTGGATCCATTATCCCATTTATGATGTTACCAAAAATAGATAACAAAGTCACATGTCTCATGTAATAGATTTGATAGGAAAGAGCAATTCAGAGCACCTAGGTGCAAAATTGGCATTTTAACTTGAAATGATCTGATCAAAGTTAGTTAGCCCATAAATTACATTACCCCATTTAGGGATACCTTAGCCAAAATTGGCACTTGAATATGCCAATTTTAACTAATTTAATGCATTTTAGTGTTTTTAGACCAAATTGTGCATTTTAGGTGGAAATTGGTCAAAAGCCTGGTTGGATGTCATTGGTGGACAAATTTAGGTGTCTACAGTTTGCCCCTATTTGGGAAGATTTTTCAAACCATAGGTAAAGGAATGCCTTCTCAAATAAAGAGAGATAGATTGTATGCCAAAAATAAGATGATGGTTTAAGAATAAATCTCTAAATGGTTTTGGGAAGCCTATGATGATACCCCCTTGAACGAGTGGTTATCACATTTATTGATGGATGGTCCCTCGAAAAGAAACAAGAAGAAAGGTGGGATTAATTGTTGGTTGAGATTAATCCAAATAAGAAAATGCTTGCATGCATTGATGTAAAAAGATGCTGATTTACACAAAGGTGGTTATAATCAAGAATAAAAGTGAAAATAATGATTTTCCCATAGGTGGTTATAATCATTAAGAGGACCTAGATTAGATAAAGATGATTACACCCCAGTTAGGGCTAATTAGTAAGCATAACTCAAGGATATAACCTAAAATATAGATTAAAGATGAGCGAGTGCAAAGTGATGAAATAAATGAATAGAAGAATAAGATTAATTAGTGTGAATGATTGAATTATACCTACCAATGAGGAGATGTTCATCCTGATTAGCAATGATATAACTAGAATGGTCAAATGAGTTATATTGATCAAGGTGGGTGGGAGGATCTACCAAGGTAACAAGGAGAAACTTTTGTGGCTCTATTGATTGTAGACTTTTATAAAGCTAATTTTTGCTATAGCATGTGATGGTAAGCATCATGATAGAAAATCATGAAGACTTGGTTGAAAAATGCATAAGGACTAACTCCTAATATTCAATAAACACTCAAAACTAATACACCAATGATAAAAACTATGATGATAATCTTAACATATGAATATGCATAGAATCAAGAATAACGTGTTCAAAGAATCACCCAATGAACACATATAGACTGAGTTAAGGCAATAGTGATGAAATCAAATAAACAAGAAAGTGAATAAACAAAAGAACAAACAAACAAAAAGCCAACTTGAAATAAACAAACAAATAGAAATATTGAAAACAAAAGCAAAAGAAAACATATTAACAATGATCATGCCCTAGTAAGGTGGATTGAGGATAACTAACTAGGCTTTAATAGGATAAATGTTTTTGGTATTTTTGAAATGTTATGAATTTTTTTGGCATTTTGAGGTATCTTAACTCATTAGAGAATAACAAGATACCTGCTCATAAAATAGTGAAAGTGTTTAGCTTAGGTTGCTTACAAAATAATGAGAGTGTATGGAAAGGGGAACTAAGGTCACCTCAGCATGACTTGAACATGACCCACATAGTCCTAAAATAATCTCAAGTCATAGTAATTCTATCCACACAAAAGGTAAGGAAAAACCAACTAGGTCCCAATAAGTTCTCAAAACCAACAAACGGTCAGTCAAATGAAAATAGTAATGGCAAGGTGATGCAACAATGCATGATAAACAAGTGTTTCCCCCAGTTTGCCCATAGGTAGTTATAACTAGGATAAAATGGCATAGGTAAATGATACTAATTTTCCCATAGGTGGTTATAATTAGTAGCATGAAACATTGATTTACCCATAGGCGGTTATAATCAGGGTCACATAAAAAAGCTTGATACAAGATGAAAAATGAAAGATATCTTGCTAGATCAATTATCACACTACTTTCATGGACTATAATTATAAATATATATTGGATTGATTGTTAAAACTTGATTTGAATCCCCCTAAAAAAGGTGTGGGAAGAACCAAAGTAACCAAGATCAAAATAGGATTGGGTAGGATGAGTAAAAGCAAGCTTTGGTCTAGATAGGAATGGAAAGATAGGAGAATGTCATTGCTTTAAGATAACGATGGTTTGATAAATTGGATAAAATGGTAAGAGGGTTACCCCCAGGTGATGGGGTAAATGGTTGGGATCTAATAATGGTATATAGGCATATATAACAATGGTAATGGCATGTGAAATGGTATGGTACATGTTTTTGGCATGAGTGTGGTTTTTTATTCTGTTGTTCCTACTGATGGGAATATGCACATCCTAATCAACAAATGATACAAATAGAATACTTGATCGTGTTAATTTCTGGCCCACACCTCATCTGAATAGCTACTCTATTAAAAATTCCCTATAGATTTGGTTGTTGAGAATGCTTTTGTGATCTTCATTGGTCATTGATTTTGATTCCTTCAAACATTGAGATAGGGTATATTTATAGCCTCTATAAAGGAAAGTGTGGCCATGGATGGTAAATAAGGAAAAATAATGGATGGTAGGTTTGATTTTGAAATAGAATGGTAGATGATAATGGAATGTGGAATGGTTGGGAAATAAATGAAGATTGGGACATTCAGTCACATGTATGTTGTTGATGCCAGATTTGACATAATTTTGGTTTTGGTAGGGCTAAAGACTTGTTCTCTCAATATGACCACTAAAATTTTCTATTTTTTGATCTTGAGAGTAGATACCATTTGATTATGTTGTCGATAGGAAGCTATTTTAATTTGATCTTTGATTTTGTCTTCATCAAGCAGTGAAGAAATTTTGTGCTGAGCTATTAGTACCTGAATGAGGTTTTCACCAATGAAGTTTCCTTTATTTTCCTATAGTGCCCATATGAAGGTTTCACTAAGGAATGTTGGCTTTTTAATTTGAATATCTTATAGTGCTTTTGAAAAAATTTCACTAGAAGATGTTGAGTTTTGACTTTGATTGTCCCCTATTGCCTCCAAAAAGGTTTCACTAGGAAAGTGTTAGTTTGCTATATGAATGTGGTCTTGGCCTCCTTGATTTTCTTCAAATTATATGTCACCATGGATGTAGTTCAACAAAGTGTGATTCTATACATCCAAATCAACACTTGTGGGAGATGGAATGTCAATGATATGACTGTTTTGGTTGATGGTAATGGCCTATGGAATGGTTGTTGGCATCACAATCCTTGTAGAAGATACTAGGAGAACTTGTGCCAAAGATGAATTACTCATCCTAAAAAACCATAGAAGGATCAAAAATGTATTCAAATTTATTTACAAGGCATGCATAACCAATATTGTAATAGCCATAAACATATTCTTCTTCTGAATCTAATTATAACTGAAGGGACTCTAAATTTGATGTTGAGACTAATGTTGATTTATATTATGATGGTAAATCCAATGTTAGTTTAATAATATAACTTGACTCTAAATTTGATTATTCATTTGATGGGTACTCTATTACAATGATGTCTTATTGAATATTTGGTTTTGGATAAGTAATGACTTGTGATGGCATGATGGGCTCCACTAAAACTATTTTATCAAAGTAAGACTTATCTAGGATGGGAAAAAGGTCAAGAGATAACTCTTTAGATACTCTCTTGTCAATAGGAGGCTTTTAAGAAAAAAACACATAGTCAAGGTAATGATTTTCCCAAAGGTAGTTATAATCATTAAAAAGTGACTCAACAAAGACTGGCTTGTCAAAGTGAGACTCTTTGACAACTAGTATAGGATAAATAGGTGATTTATCACAAGATTACTTATCAAAAATGGTTGGTTCAACAAAAATATCTTGGATTGGTTGGTTATCTGAGCCTTGGTTTCTAATGAGTTATAAAATACTAGTTTTAAGCATAGCTTGGTCTTTGAAGGATTAGATTGGTTGAGGTTCAAATGGGATTGTTATTGGATGAGGAATGACTCATGGTTGGATAATGATAGGGCCTTGGGCAGTATGATTTCTTGTATTACCTAAAAAATAAAGTCTTGAAATGGTGAGAATAGGGTGTTGTGGTGTTTGATTACTTACACAAGCCAAAAGACAAGGTCTTAGAATGGAAATGGTGTGATGTTATGGTCCTAGAATATAAATGGTATGATGTGGTGGACCTTGATTACTAACATAGGCCAAATCATCCAAGTCTTCCTCATAAACCATATCATATCAGTTGTGAGTTGGCTCATAAGCTAATTCTTGACTATGTTCCATGTACTGATTATTGCAAAGAGGGTATGGATTCGTATCCCAAACACCATTATCTATAGTTGGGTCTTCAAAGTTATCCTCATAAGCCTTTTCATACCAATCAAGGTTTTTGTTTGGATTTTGTGGATTTTGACTATGTTCCCCATATGGAGTATTGTAGGGAGAATAATAAAAATCAAAAAATCTTTCTCTATAGGGGTTCCTAGTGGGATTTTTTGTAGCCATTATATCATAATTTGGATTATATGTGACTCTACCATAAGTGTATCTAGACATATCCACATAAATAATGAAATATATAAAAACAAAAAGGCTTAGAGTTATACAAAATCTAAAAAATGACCCAAAGGACAAATGGTTCAAACTTGGTCCAACTTCATCAAAGGGGTGGAGCTGTATCTCAAATATGGTTTGAAAGTGGAGCTGTATCTCTAAAATTATTTGTGCTAAGACTTGGCATAAAATAGTCTAACATCAAATGTCATACGCATAAAAGGTCAAGCATCTAAATAAAAAATGGCATGTCAAAGGTCTAGGTCAAAGTGTTCCAAACAAGGTCTAAACTAGGAAAGGGAAAAGGTGAGTTACTGGGTTTTTTATCCAAACATGGAATCAAAATCTAGGCTCAAACAAATAGGCATATGCTAGGAATTTTGTCTAAATGGCATCAAAAGATAGACTTGAAACAAAGGCTAATGTGATTTGATTTAATCTAACAAGTTTGGAAACAACTTTGACATATACCTGGGACACAAAATCAAACATAAACATGATCAGCTAGCATAAGGTAGAAGATAAAAGGCTCTTTGAATAAAGACTATGTTTTCATAAATAAAGGCACAAATAATGATAAGGGTATTAAACAAACAAACCATCAATAGTTTTTCAATTTTGGGTATTCGATTAACTGAAGTTATGTAACCCAAAAGAGAAAGATCTATGTATCAACCCCATGACTTAAGGAATAAATAGAAATCAATCCATGTTTGAATCTAAACTTGACAAGGCTAATTGAAAACTCAATGTTGAAAACTAGGATTTGACCAAACAAGCTAGTCAAGATTGGATAGCATGAAGATATAAGACAAAGGTCGAAATGATATACATGACATGGTTTGAAACAAATGGTTTTTGATACAATGGTAAACAAGTATTGAAACAAATTAAGTATCCTAATGGTGTAAACATGCTCGCATGATTTGATCAATGTTATGTTTCAAAAACTCAAAAGGCTCAAAATGTTTTGACATGATTTGGTCAACATAACACTACCCTCAGTAACTCAAATGAGACACACACAAATAAGTTTAGCAAAAATTTAAATTCACAAGTGTGGTGTAAAATGGCTAGCATAACACCTCTTTAGACAAAAGAGTGACGTATAGACAAATTGGTTTTGACATGGATTTATGAACAAACAAACATGATTTAGTCTCAAAACATACCAATTAAAAATGACCAGTGTAAAATGGCTAGCATAAAACCTCTTTATACAAAAGAGTGACATATAGATAAATTGGTTTTGACATGGATTTATGAATAAACAAACAAGTTTTAGTCTCAAAACATACCAATTAAAAGTGACTAAAATACACTAGGTATAATCATCCAAATCCTAGCAAGGGTATGGTAAAATGGGGTTGACTAAAATTAGTAAGGTATCAATCATTCTAGGGGAATAAATTACACAATGACTTTCATGTCAAATGATGTAAAAGATAAGCACATAAATTAAGTGATCATGGCATTGACTAGTTGTAAAAAGGTTTAGTCCTTTTTACAACCACTACATCTTACTATTTGCTTAGTGTAGTGTGATGTCCAAATGTAGATATATCCCATGTGCAACTCAGAAGGAGTAAGTAAAGTCAATTTTGGGAGATAAAACCCTAGGTCAAAGCTTCCCTAAATAACTCATGAGAGGTGATGAAGTCCCCATCACAAGCCAAGTTTCCATAAAAACAAAGAAAGCATGAAATTAGAAAGACTTTAGGGTCATTTTCAAGGTCACCCAAACTTTGACAAGTTTTTGGGGAGTGCTTTAGATGACTTTATTTCTAAGCCTTGGACTAGGCTATTTACAATAGGAATGGTGCTTTTGATTCCAAGGGTTCCCTAAAAGGGATAAATGGAAGAGCATACACTCAACATCCCAATTTTTCTAAACAAAAGTTTAATTTAAATAACTAAGTGAATAAAAAAAGCTTGAAAAGGTGAGTTCATTTTTAAGCCCAAATGGAAAATGAGGTGGTGTTCATTTGACCCCTTGGTCTTAGTTGCAAACTTTGAAAACATTCACCATACACATATAATTTTTTTGTTAAACACCAAAACATAGTTCTTAATTGATTTTTAAGCATGCAAAAGCTGATCTAAAACATGTTTTTAGCAAATGTCAAGCTTGGTCCTATAACAAAATTTTTAGCATGTCCTTTATCCTTGAAGCTCTTTTAGGTTTGAAATAATGAACTTTAAAAAAAGAGATCTCGAGTCTATGTTTTAAGTAAAACATAGCGACTGATGTTATTTATGTAATTGATGATGGTTACATTGGTTAATTGATGACATTTATCTAACTAACATTGGTTATACCAGTAGTGATTCGCAAAAACTATCCAACTGATGTTGGTTTTACTAACTGATGTCAGTTACTGTGTAAACTTGTGACAAAGGAAAATGACAAAACAAAGTTAAAAAAATAATTTTCAAGAGTTTTAATGATCCAAATGAAGATTTTAAAGCTGAAAAATGAGCTTCTTCATGTGTGGGATGCATTTGGTGTCACTAGGTGTGCCATATGTGAATCTAGGAATTTGACTCAAGAGAGGATGGTTAACATGGTGTTAGTTTCAAAATGAAAACAAAATGAAAGAAACACACTAACTAGCATAACATCTCTAGGAATAGACACTAAGGAGAGATTAGTTAACAAACATGAATAAAACACACAACTAAAATGCAAAATAAACCTTCCTTTACCTCCTTTGGATGATGCAAAATGCTTGTTGTAGTGGCTTTCTTAGCTTATACTCATGAAGTCCTTGGCAATGGAAGCTTGGCTACCTCTATCTCTCCTTAGCACCTTTGGATTATGGCTTGGCTTGGATTGAAATCAATTTGGCATGGTAACACTAGTTGCAATGGATTATTGAAGATATTTGTGCATTATAAATTTGCATAATCATGTCTTAGAAATGATGTTCATGGCCTCTCTATTTATAGATTTTTTAGAATGTCTAGAATCAACCTGAACCATCCATCTCAGGATTGAGATGTGTGGCTAAGGATTAATCTAATTATGAAATTAAAATTGATAAATAAGCTCATCAATATTTGGGATAGAGGAAACATTAAGAGGCATAGAGGGATTTGATGAGGCATGAGAGGCATGAATCTTGACATTTGTGGCATTTATGGCCTAGGGATGTCTTCCCAAGAAATGAGGTCACCTGATGATGTAGATATTCAATATTTATTTCCAAAATAAATTATTCAACAAGTTTCTATGGAATTATTAATTATGCCTTGATTTGGGTTAATTAGATCTTAAGCATGTTTAATCATTTTGTGCAAAAATTACTCAAATTGATCAAAATGCCTTGTTATTGGTCTAACATTTGATTAAATCAAAATTGGAAGTCAGTGTCAGATGCATTGGATCTATTATCCCATTTAAGATTTTACCAATAATAAATAACAAAGGAACGTGTCTTGTATAAGAGATTTGATAGGAAAGAGCAATTCATAGCACGCAAGTAGAAAATTGGCATTTTGACTTGAAATGATCAGATCAAAGTTAGCTGGCCCATAAATTGCATTGCCCCATTTGGGGTTACCTTGGCCAAAATTGGCACTTGAATATGTCAATTTCAAATCATTTAATGAATTTTATTATTTTTAGGCCAAATTGTGCATTTTAGGTGGAAATTGGTCAAAATATTGGTTGGAGGTCATTGGTGGCCAAATTTAGGTGTCTACCATTACAAACATACAAAAATACTGAAAATCCCACTACAACAAACTTGGAAAGAACACTATGAGCTAAAAATGGAGACACTTATGAAATGACATTCTTGCAACATGTGTATGGAAAATACATAAGATCTAAAATATATATTATGATAGGGAACATGAAGATGGGTATGGATGGAATTTATAGAATTAACTCTTTGTAACATATGAGTGAAACAACACCAAAGCTGAAAATCTAAATTTCACACACTATGGAGAGAACACTTGAAATGAATTGGAACACACAAACAACTCTAATACTTTTATTATTTTATGTAAATAAAATAATACATAGAAAAATTATCTCACACATATATAGATACAAACCCACAAAAAATAGAAGCAAACTCTAATGAATAACAAATGTAATCTCTGAGTGAGATTTCCAAGCAGAAACACAAGGTTTCTATCTTTTGATCTTGTAATAGTATCTGTAGGGTTTCATCCATGAATCCTATATTGGAGAGCTAAGGGGTTTCATCCTTAAATTAATGAAATATTTTAATCACAAGTGCAATAAGCATATAAGGGTTTTTTGGTTGTATGATAAAATATACATTTACAAATGGAGAAGCTCCATACTTATAAATTTAGAAATGAAGGCGAAAAGAGAGATGAATGAAGAGGGGAGAGAGAAAATGGAACAAAATTACCATGTGTGAAAAATATGTACAATTTATCATGCTTGGCATCATGTATCAAGGTCAAAATCAAATGTCTAAAGTGATCTCCACTTAGAATGCTTAATAATGGCTCTTCTACCTTCTCAAGTAGTCCAAATATGCATAGTAAATCTCATCTCCCACTTTTTCAAGTGCACACAAGACTCCAATCATGCCACCATCTTATTTTTGACTATGCCAACCCACTCATGTGAAAATGCCTCTAATGTTTTCATCATTCTCTCCATGTGAAGGCATAAAATGGTGGGGACAAGTCATTATGCACCCATGTGCCATAAATGTCTAAGAAAGTCTTCATCCACCCACTTTGGACTTTCACAAAAGCCATGAATAGTGCATTTGACTACTTTGTCACAAACATGACCCCACATGATCATTTCTATTTCTTGGTTAAGAAGTAAGAGGGAAAATGCATGATCTTTTACTATTCTTATAAAGACAAACCCATGTGATGAAAAAAGTGATTCCAATTTGTCTCCTAGTGGGCAAGGATGTCCCACTTCAATCACATGCTTTCTTGACCCCATGAAAGCACCCCATGTGGCCCATGCCACATCATATCCAATCCATCTCACTACTTCCATGTCACTTGCCATGTCACCATGAATAGTGACACATGAATAATGTCAATGAATAGTACCTTTGAATAGTACCATGTGACTAGTAAATTTGGATAGTATTACAGAATAATGTTGGAAGAATATTGGAATTAACCAATTTTACTTCAACATCAAAATTAATGCAAAGGGGACATGACAAATTTCCCCTCCCCAAAATTTCTTGCCCTCAAACAATTGTAAAATTAGACTTCTTGATTGATCCTAGGTAGTTCTTGATGAAGTTCCAGGATCCCAAATAAATCTAATGAAGATTCTACCATGTTGTTACTGCACTACTTTGATTAAACCTAGAACACCAACATGATAAATTTGTATTCTCCCTTCCTTATTAACACTCAATTTCTGAGTTTCTACAAAGTATCCATGTGTACTCCATTCTACATAATCAGCTACAATCATTACTACATCATCTGAAAATACCAAGGTTGTCAACATAAAATGATTACAACCAGTGCTTACCCATGTGGAAGTAGGGAATATCTTGTCCATGTTTGAAAACCTTTCCTCAATATGATACAACATCCCTATGAAAAACATTTCCTTATCTCTCTTGGATGTAAGTATGACAATACTCTACATGAAATTAGAAAACTCACCATCACATACATGTGCCTTACCAAGTTTTAACTGAACCACTATAATATAAACATGAATGGTGAACATTGCATTGCTCAAAATCAACCTGTAAGGGGCTAGGAAGAACTCCCAAACAATCTCTGACTGAAAGTTTCTCCACTCCTTAACTAAAATCTCAATCCAATCCACAATTAAGTATGTAAATGAAGTGATATGGTGGCTGTCCTGAAACCAAACAATAGAGTCAAAATTGAATATTTCATTTCATGTGACATTTAACTAGTCATTATAGCTTACCAACAAACTCTAATGGTGATATTATCATGCATCTGTAGTGAAGAAATAACTCCACTATGTTATGTAACCCTGCTCTTTATGTGTGCTTTAGAGGATTTTACAACAAAAATAATCCCTCTCATGCAAGGAATCCAAATGCTATCAATCTAATAATCCTTCAAAGCACTAGGAGTTTTGAAACTCCCTTAAAAAATGAAACATTCAACCCAAGAGGTGGATTTACCCAGTGAGAAGGGATCATCTTTAATCCCTTGTCTTACCACATCTTCCTAAAGGATAAGTTCTAAATTTTCTTTTTCTAAAGTAGTTATGAAAAATCTAGAAAACTCAGAGTGTGCTTGGAAAAACATTTCAAATTTAGAAATTTTTTCACATCCATAGATCACCTCCTCCCAAGAGTCATTATCATATTCCATACATTTCTTATCAAGTGGTCTATCTGGAGGGTTACCAACCACACTACTTGGCACTCCCTTGTGATGTGTGCTCCCTTTTTCATCAGATAATCTATTATAATCCTTATGTATATAACACAAATAAATTTTTGAGAAAAATACAACATTATTCCACTTATCATTCCTAGGTATAGTCTCTTTTACCAGTACTACAGAAGGACTAGAGATGGATTTGATGTATCCCATATATAATAGTTATTTTTTCTCTCTCTCACCTTATCCTATGAAAAATTTAATGGTGCTGATATGGAGTCATGATAATGATATTAAATCCCTCTTCTATCTCTATCCAATACTCCAAATCCCTACATATGGAATAACTAATGCAAATTTGAAATCTATAAGACATCATGGGAAATGTGTACATTCTATTAACTATAATGAATTGACCCAAATGTGTATTTATTTCCCTAACTTGCTGCATACTTATGAAAGTTAGCCAATACAACATACTTAAATTTTGAAACATTATTTCATTGGCTAATATGGATTGTAAATCAACAAATTTAGAAATGGAAAACATCAAAGTCTCATTTATGTCTCCCCAAAAAGAAAGTTGTCACTGACAAACCACATATTGTCAAACTATAGAATCTTCTTGGTTTCCATAACCATATTCTCACTAAGATGCAACCCATCCAAAATCGTAATGCTTACTTGATTCATGACATCAAGAGTTTTACCTTTCATGTGTCTTTGTATGTGGATATGTCCATTTGATGCCTTCTTTCTATGATGGAAATAGTTTTGTAATGGCATTAAAAGAAATAATGAACATGAAACATGATCATTATTTTCATACCTGATCTCATCAAACTTGTTATTTTGATAACCCACCATTTCCTCACCCATAGAAGGTTTGGTGGTGAGTGCAAGTTCCTCCATTTTTAATCCTTTACAACTATCAATTATATATCTTTCCTCTTGGACCAAATCACCCTCTATGCTAATTTGAAAAATAGATAATGCCTTACCATTAGGAATCTTGAGAGGTTCCTCTTTACATTGCTCTATCATTTCTTGTGGATATTTTTCTTCCACTTTCTCTTCTTCTTGTAAACAAAGCCCTTACTCCACATTTTCCACACCATCATATTTTAAGGCATGGAGTGCATTTGGTTCTTATTCAGGAATGTAATCATTAGAAACTAGTTATACATTCTCCTCAAATGTGAGTCCATCCAGGATCCTACTTGGCACCTCAATTCTATTTTGCAAATCCTCAAATATAACTCTATTTTACAAATCTATTAATGGATCATCATTTGAAAATTTGAGATGTGGTATAGAAATTGATGTACCCTCATACAATTGGGGATCTTCATGGATGACACATGATGCCTATGTCTCCTCCTATTGTGCACTTAGATGCATAACCTCTTGAATTTCTGGTTTTACTCTTTTCTCAAGAGTACTTTCTTGTGGCCTTTTTACAACTAATGAATCTTCCTTCTTGTGTTTTATAAATCCAAAAAACACACTTAAAGAAATGGGTACCTTTTTATATTTACTAACATAATTTTAAGATTTTTGAGATTCTTTAAACATAGGAAAACTTGTCTTACCCAAATTAGGCTTTAGATCATCCATCATTTTCTGAGTTATGGTCTTTTTCTTTTTAGATTCTTTGTCTTTCTTCAAAGAAACATATTTGGAAATTATCATGATCTCATGAACCATGGTTAGAATTTTGTTTTACTCCTCATGAAATTATTTCAGATTTTTTTTTTCTCTTTGGATGAATTTGGGCTTCTCGAGTCTATTTAGGAAATCCAATAACAATATGCAAAATAAACCTCTGATACCACTAGTCCACACATACAAACACAACCTAAAAAAAATAAATAATAGATAAAACTACACAAATTATAAACACCAATAGGCTTTAAAAATCATATATCTGATACTAATATAATATCTCAAATGGGATATTATTACAAACATATAAAAATACTAAAAATCCCACTACAACAAACTTGGAAAGAACACTAAGAGCTGCAAATGGAAACACTTATGAAATGACTTTCTTGAAACAATGTATATGGAAAATACAAAAAAGATGAAACATATATTATGAAAGGGAACATGAAGATGAATATGGATGACATTTATGAAATTAACTCTTTATAACATATGAGTGAAACAACACCAAAGCTGAAAATCTGAATTTCACACACTATGAAGAGAACAACTGAAAGAAATTAGAACTTACACACAAATATAATACTTTTATTATTTTATGGAAATAAAACAATACATAGATGAATTATCTCACACATATAGAGCTAAAAACCCACACAAAACATCAAAAAACTATGATGAAGAACAACTGTAATCTCTGAGTGAGATTACCAAGTAGAATCGTAGGGTTTCCATCCTTTGATCTTATAGCAACATCCATAGGGTTTCATCCATGAATCTTGTATTGGAGTACCAAGTGGTTTCATCCTTGAATTCTTGAAAGAGTTAAATCACAAGTGAAAAAATTGTGTACGTGTTTTTGTTTGTATGATAAAAAAATGCATTTACAAATGGAGAAGCCCCATACTTATAGATTTAGAAATGGAGGAAAGAGAGATGAAAGAAGAGGAGAGAGAAAATGGTACAAAATTCCCATGTGTGCCAAAATATTCACTATTTTTCATGCTTGAGATCATGTCCCAAGGTCAAAATAAAATCTCCAAAGTGATCTCCACTTAGCATGCTTAGTAATGTCTACTCCACCTTACCAAGTAGCCTAAATCTGCATAGTAAATCTTATCTCCCACTTTTTTATGTGCACACAAGACTCCAATCATGTCACCATCTAATTTTTGACTATGCCAACCCACTCATGTGAAAATGCCTATAAAATTTATGCCATACTCTCCATGTGAAGGCATAAAAGTAGTGGGGTAAGTCATTATGCACCCATGTGCCATAAATGTCCAAAAAATTCTTCATCAACCCACTTTGGACTTTCCCAAAATCCATGAATAGTGCATCCCACTAATTTGGCACCAAATTAATCCCACATGATCATTTTAATTGCTTGGTTAATAATTAAGAGGAAAAATTCACCATTCTTTAATATTCCTACAAAGACAAACCCATGTGATGCAAAAGTGATTCCAATTTGTCTCATAGTGGGTCAGGATATTCCACTTCAATGACATGTTTCCTTAACCCCATGAAAGGACCCCATGTGGCCCATACCACCTCATATCCAAGACACATCACTAATGCCATATCACTTTCCATGTCACCATGAATAGTGTCAATAAATAGTACCATGTGAATAGTGACTTTGGAATAATGTTATAGAATAGTATTCGAGGAATATTAGAATTAACCAGTTTTCCTTCAACATCAAAATGAATGCAAAGGGGACATGACAAATTCATAAAGAACTAAAAATTTGGTGAGGTCAACATACCCTCAATTTTTAAAATTGGGACACTTGAGATACTTTGAACCCTAAACACTGAAAACTCAATGTGATTAGATCATTTTTAGAATTTGATGATCATCAACTTTGATATAGTTGGCTTACTGGTTTATGGTTTTGCTTTGATCTTGCCTAATTTTATTAATAATTAGTCTTAATGTCTTACAGATACAGGTTTCATGGAGCCCTATTAAAGGGATCATGCTTAGAATTTTTAGAGTAGTTCTATTCAAGTTTTCATGAGCCTTGGGTTTGTGAAAATTTGAGTCTGGATTCATATTCTAAAAGCTCCTTCAGAAAACCCTGGCATAAACCCTTGGTTCAAATTTGTATTTGGCAAAAATATTTCAAATTATGACTTAAGCCTAATTTTATGCCAAGGCTTAATCATGTTTTGTAACATGAACAAACCTTAGTCTAAAATCATGCTTGGTCCCTTTTAATTATTTTCCCCATTTTTTCCTTTATTTCTAACTAAGATGAACATTTGTGATTGGTAGGATCATTTTAATTTTCTAGCATTGTCCACTTTATTACCTTTTTAGCCTAAAACCTTAATGCTAAGGCCCCATTCATGTTTATTAATATGAATGAGACCTTAGTATTAACATTTTAGCCTAAGTCTTATTTTTAACTAAGTCCTAACATAAATACCTTGCTTCTTTGTAGATCTGATGACCCACACTCCATTGTAAGGGGATAATCTGATAGAGCAAGGAAAACTTGATGAACCCAAGTATTTTGTCTTTTAGACCAATCATATGTGAACATCCGAATCATGATCGATGATTCTCACCTTATTATGACTAAGGATCAGACATAAAAAACATAATGCTAAAAATTTAAAAGGTTTAGGAAGCCCCACCAAGCTGCCACATGGCACTCCCACATTCAAAGCTTGATAACAAAAGCTCCCAAATATTAAATGGAACCAATGGTGTGTAAGTACCTAAATCATGATCAATGATTTATGGTCACTTGTAGATCTAGCTCCAATATATTGAAGATAACATTGAAAATTCAAAAGGCCCATGAAGCTCCACAAATTTACTATGTGGTACTCTCATAGTCACAGGACCATATGAACCAATGGTGTTCACTCACTCATATCTTTATTAGATTGCTCTTGCTTCATCATGGCTCTATATTAAATAAAGTGAATTGAATTTAAGATCCATGGAATATATTAACTTGATAAGCTTAAAATTTATGATCGTATGACTATTATTTAACATCAATGAGGCCACATTGACATCCATGCGATCGTCAACTTTAATCCCACCAAACCTAAAGAAATTTATGAGTTTAAATTTGACATTCTCTTGAATGTCATTTGACATCTTTGATGTTGTCATTAAAGTTTGTGAGTCCATCAAGTTCAAGCTCTTTGAATATTTTGCCTAGATAATGGGGTATGTTTTATATCATTTAATGGGTTATTTGGTATTATGATTTAAAAACTTAGCGTAAAATGTTTTAACATAAGTCTATGGCATGTTCATTAATATGAAATAGACTTAGTTATAAGAATGTTAACCTAAGTTCCTTTCTTTAACTATGCATTACTTAAATCTTGTGTACCTTGCAAAATTAATGGATCATGCTATACTGGGACTAGATGATCTAATGGCACAAAATCATTGCTAACTATTCAACAAAGATCCAAGAGTCCATAGGCTTGACATGTGGCAGACACGTGTTCAATATGTAATTGAATACAAATATCAAAATCATATGAGGGTGACAAGTGACACAACCATAGGAATTAATGCAAAAATGGATAATAATAGGTACAAGCCTAGATCATGATCAACGGTCTGCATTGATTCTTGATCTAATGATGTAAAGCAAAAGGTAATTTTTAAATAACAACAGCTAGTGCTTTGAAGGCATTTATGAAAAATTCCATAAAAGTGCTAGATAGATGGAAAATAAGCACCACGTAAACATAGAACAACAAAAATGGAGATCTTGAAAGCTCAAAAAATGCAAGTATGAGCCAAATTCCAAGTAAGCCATCACCATTAAAGATTCAGGAGAACCCCAAACTTGCATAAAAGCTCTAAATTGAGCTTAAATTGATCACAGTTAAGCGAAATGAGTTTAATCACAATTTTAGTGAGATGAACAACACCAAAGAGCCATGAACATCCTCCAACAAGTAAGTTCTCAAGAGTAGGTCCCACCTACCATGTAGTTGAATGATATTCTATTTTGTAAAACTTTGTAATATCTTGAAAATAAAATATCCTTTTGTAAAGGCATATGCTAGTTTATTAGCATATTGCCTCTAATTCATTCTAGTTTGGAAGAGCAAGTGTATTCTAGAACCTTATAGAAAAAAGATAACTATCCTTACTTCTTATACATTTGTATCTTATAACTAATCAGTATACTACCTTGACCTCCTATAAAAGGCAGTACTACCATTTTGTAAAGGGAGAGAATTTTGAGCAAAATTTGTATACTTTGAGCAATTAATACAATCAAGGAATTATAAAAAGATTGTCCAAGTTTGTTTGTGTCAATTGTTATATGGAATTTCTCTCAATTTCTAGTCTTAAGTCTTAAAATTGAATAGTTTTTATGAATTTTGAGTTGCATCTTTGATTACAGGGTTGCTAATATGTGTTTATGCTAGATTAGTTCAATGATCTTGAATTTACCTCATTTTATTTTCTTTGCATTAGAATGTGCAAATGTCATTTGAGTGTGGTAGCAAATATTTAAAGTAAATTTAGTTCTTATACTTTTTTATATCATCATTGGAGGTTTGCCTAGTGTGTTGTGAGATATGAGCTTATGTTATTTTGCACTATATACTAGTTAAATATATACTCATTTGTAATAGAAACTTTTTCATAATGTTTAGGCTAATATCAATAATCACTTATTATTTTTATACCTTACACTTCTCTTTTGCTTCTTTTTTAACTAGATGACTTTAGTTTAGATTTCATTATAAATGTCCATTTACATTAGTCTATAGTTTATGCCTTGATCATAATTCACTATTATTAACATAGATACTTACACTTTGAAAATATTTTGTCCATGGTGGTTCCCAGCCATCAATTAATATAAATTTTGTGAGACAATTAAAAATTGCTTACCATAGGTAACATAAGTTGCCAAAACCTACTACTCATGCTCTAAATTCCCAAAATTCTAAAATGAGAAGTGTTTTTTGAACACTAAGGACACCCATGGTACATTAGAGGCATCAATAGGTTCCCACTAGTGCTATAAGGATGATCCAAAACTCAAAAGTTTTGGTTGATAAATATTTCAAGAACACAAAAATAATTTAGTAATAATGAATTCTCTGAGAAGAGATGTATTATTACTCAAGATCGCAATACAACTATATGTTTATCTCTACAAAGAGATGTGTAATTTTCCATTTTAGGTTAAATCTTTATTTATACACATTTTGAAAGTAGGGGGAGGATGTGGAAGGTCACCAATATCGAGGGAGATTAAGTGGTTTGACTTCCACAATTTAAAACAATACAAAATTCAAGGAATTACTATTTTTAGAAACTTACTATTTTTAGACTACACTACTAAAATTGAAATTTGGTGAACTTCATTGGGTCCTCATTCTTATCTTTCCAAAGGCTCAAATGATGAGTCAATTGGAGATACGGTGCAAAATTTATGGCTCCCAGAAGTTCTATCATCAATTAAGGTGGAACTGTCACCCGAATTATCACTTGAATTATTTCCTAGATCATTCCTTCCTCCTTGAAAATCAATGTTCCCCATTGCGTCAATGTTCTACATCAGGTGTGGTAGTTGTGTCTTGATTTTATTATCTATGATACACTCACCTTTGTGGCTAAGCTAGCCCCTTTTGACCACTCGATAAAGCAAAATAGAGCATCCTCTTATTGTCTTCATCCAAGTGTCTACAATCTGATCCTCCTCCACTGGAGCAAAACTTTATGGATCAAGATCATCAATGTCTATTTGTTTTACTATGAATGACTTGTCCAATAAAGGTGGATGATATGGTTTGAGGAGATCCACATTAAATATTGGATGCAGACCAAGGTAGGCTGGTAGGTTTAACTCAAAAGCATTTTCTCCAACTTTTTTGGTGATGGTGTAGGGGCCATATTGTAGAGGCCAATTTTTTCTATGTGAGCCTGCAAGTAATTCCTTTTGAAGCTATAAATAAACCTTGTCACCCATATAAAAATGGTGTACAATATTATATTTGTCATGGTATTTCTTATACTTCTGATTCATCTTCTCCAAGATGTCATGAACTTGCTGCTGGATGTGTAGCATTTTTTCAATGAACTTTGTTGCTTTTGCAACCTCAAATCTTCTATGAGGTGTGTATTCCATGGTGGAGAATGGAATGGATATATCAATTGGTGCCATAGGTTGGAACTTGAAGCATACTTGGAATGGACTGTGCTTAGTCGAGCTATGTAGGGGTCAATTATATCCATGTTATATGAAAAGAAGCCCCTCATCCCATGTGCATGGATGTTTGGAGTGATACATCCAAATCCTATGAATAATCAAGAGGTTCACCACCTTTGTCTGAGAATCAATATATGGATGGAAGGTTGTGGACTTCGTTAGCTTGGTATCCATCATCTTCCATATAGTGGACCAGAAGATGCTTAGGAAGCTGCTATCTCGATTTGAGACAATGGACATTGGGAGACCAAAGTGGATCCATACATGACTAAAATATAGTTGAGTAGTTTGTTTAGCAAATATATTTTTCTTATAAGTAACCATGATAGCCATTTTTAAAAAATGATCAACTACCACAGAAATATAGTCCTTACCATGTTTTGAAGTGGGTAAACTTGAGAGAAAATCCATTAAGATAGATTCCCAAGGCTTGGTTAGTTATGGAAATGGCATGTATAATCCTTGCTTCTTATTTTTTGGCTTGGATATCACACATGGGGTGCAAGATCTGAGATATATTTCTATATCCTTTGGCATATGGGGCTAGTACAAGTGTTTTTAAAGAACTGCCAATGTCTTTTTTATACCAAAGTGTCTAGCTATCCTACTAAAATATGCTTCCCATGTCATCTTCTGTTGCTCTACAACTAAAGCATAGATGTGCCACATATGATAGAAGACATTATATTGAAAATATAAATAAAAAACATGTTTACCTTTTTGAATCACCTAATATGTATCAGCAAAGGTAGGATCTACTTCATATAGAGCACCCCAAGTGGTAGTCTCATGTCTGCACAGGTAAAAAACTGTTTTGAGTGCAGTAATTGACAGGTGGCTCAGATAATCTACAAATGTATTTAAGATCCTATTTTTGTGTTTGATTTTTAGATGGAATTTCTAAAGATATTTGGCCCACTTTTGGTGCCTCTCATTTCATAGTTTTCTCTATGTCTGGATGAATTTCAATGGTCTGTGGTTAGTGTGGATGACCGTCTCTTTCCCTAAGATGTAGTGCTTCCATTATTTGTAGGCTTGTGCAATGGCATAGAGCTCTTTATCATATGTTATATATTTCCTGACTATATCAGTGAAATTTTCACTATGATATGCAACAAGATGGCCATGTTGCATGATGACAGTTCCCATGGCATATTCAGATGCATCTGTCATCAACTCAAAAGATTGATGCAAATCTGGCAAGGCAAGAACAAGGGCTGAGCAAAGTCTATTCTTAAAATTATAAAATGCCCTTTATTGTATTTCACCCCACTAAAATGTATCTTTATCTCCTCCTTTAGTCACTTGGGTTAGTAACCAAGCAACATGTGAAAATCCAAGAACAAACCTGTGATAAAAATTTGTAAGACCTAAGAAGCTATGAAGTTTTATGAGGGTCCTTATTATGGGCCATTATAAAATAACTTGAATCTTTTCTAGATCAACATGAACCCCTTCCTCATTCATAATGTACTTGAGGTATTGAATTATTGTCATTCTAAATGTGCATTTGTCAAGATTTGCATACAACTTGTGCTCTTAAAGAGTTTGAAGCACCTTATGAACATGTTGTAAATGTTCCTCCCATGTTCTACTATAGATGAGTATGCCATCTAGGTAGGCAAACATGAATGAGTTGGTGAAGGGTCTTAGGATGTCATCCATCATCCTCATGAAGGTTGCAGGTACATTAGTTAAGCTAAAAGGTATAACCAACCATTCAAAGAGCCCCTCCTTAGATTTAAATGTAGTCTTCCAGACATCGGTGGGATCGATCAAAATTTGGTTATAGCTAGATTTGAGATCAATTTTAGTGAAGAACTTCACACCATGGAGTTGGTCCAGTAGGTCATCAATCTTGGGCACAGGGTAGTGATTCTTCACAGTGATTTTATTCAGGGCTCGATAGCAAATGCAAAGCCTCCATGTTCCATCTTTCTTTGGTGCCAAGATAATTAGGTTGCCACAGTGTGAAGAAATTGCCCTGATATGACCCTTTTAGATCAATTCTTGAATTTATCTTTTTATCTCATCTTTCTCCAAAACTGATCTATGATATATAGGACTATTAGGTAAAGGTGATCTTGGGATCAAATCAATAGAATGTTTTACTTGACAATGCAGTGGAACTTATGTGGGTGACTTGAATAAGTCATCATATTCTCCTGTGATTCATCCTATCTACTTTTATTGGTGTGTTTATTATGTAGTCAGGACTACAACATTGGTCTTCTTGGATTTACGTGGTTTGACCACCATGAGAATAAATTACTTTATCTTCTCCACTAATCTCTTACATTATTTATCACTAATTAGGGAGATAGATGTGGGATGTGGTACCTCTAGTACCCTATAGTGTCATGTTCCAAGAGTGATGGTGATTCTTCAGGTTCATGATTCATAGATGCCATGTCACTCATACATGAATGACTAACTAAGGAGTACATCACAAACATCTATATTGACCATATCACACAAGAGTTCATCTTGGAAAGGTTTTATTGCATATGAAAGAATACATTGATGGGTGACACGGAGGTCTCTCCCTAGGCTCAACCATATAATACTATATGGATTTAGATGAGGCTTCATGGATAGATTTATACTTTCCACAAATTTAGTAGAGATTAAATTCTTTTGACTCCCACTATCAAGAATGAAATGCAGAGGCTTACCTTTTACCCATAATTTGGAGCGAAACAATATTTACTTGTCATCTAGCCTTTCCTTATAGGTCTATGATGAAGTGATGATGGTGTTAGGATCAACATCTACAATTAATTCTTCATCTTATTTGACTATGGGTTGTGTATGAGACAGAGTAGTAGATGCCGAGTATTGTGACTCAAAAAGTAGTGACTTGATGGCTCGACATTCGTATTTAGAGTGAGTTCTAATTTTGTGGTAATCACACCATTTTATAGCCTTCCCCTTTTGGGTTTTCTTATCTTTAAACTCCTTTTGCTTCCAATTTTGGCCTCATTTTTGACCTTCCTTGGCACTTTTCCATTTTGAGGGCTGACTCTTCATATTTTTTCTGCCATGATTTTGCTTAATCTTCACTATGAATTTGTATGCCTCACTAAGGGTTTCCAAATTGAAGAGTTCCATTTCTCCCTATATCTATCATTGTAGTCCACCATGATATTTTAGAGTCTTATGTTTCTCACTTTCTTGGATGCCCAATCTTGCAGACAAATAATGAAAAATGTCTATGTAATCTTGAACAGATTGGTCCTTACCTTGGTGAAGTTATTGCCACTGTATGTATAGATCATCATATGCTCCAATGGGATAGTATTCTTCTTTCACCACTTCCATGAAATTATCCTAGGTAGGTTCCACCTCAAGGCCAATGTCATCTATACTTAAACTCTTTTTGTACACTTCCCACTAGTTTTCATGGGTAATGATGCTTTCAAAAGAGCAAAAGTGATCTTTTCTCCATCAGTGAATTTATTTACAGAGAAGTAGGAAGAATTGATCTAACCAATTTTATACTACATCAACATTGATTTTGCCTTCAAATGTAGGAATATAAAAATTCACTTGAACCTTGAAGGTTGTTGGGGCACTGAAAGGATGTTCCATGGATGAGGACCCAGAGAGTGCGGCTGAGGACCCAGAATTTCCCATCAGGATTTGTTGAAGAATTTGGGCAAATTATTATAGCATTTATGTTTATTTTCATTGGAGGTCTTCATTCGCCCTTTATTTGAAAGGATCAGATGTCTCGGTGTCATTTTCCATTTGAAGTAATTTGGATTGAATAGGTGGATAGTTTGGAAGCTCTGTTATTTTCCACCCAAGTTTCTTATAGCCTAATCTCATCCTTAGGATCATACACTCTCAAGACAAACCACTCTGATACCACTAATACAAAACCTAGAAGTTCTAGTTGATAAATATTTCAATAACATAGTAATAATTAATTCTCTAAGAAGAGATGTATTGTTACTCAAGATCATAATACAACTATATGCTTATCTCTGGGAAGAGATGTGTAATTTTCCATTTCAGGTTACATCTTCATTTATACACATTTTTAAAGTAGGGTTAGGATTTTTAAGGTCAGCAATCTCAAGGGAGATTAAGTGTTTTGAGTTCCATGATTTAAAACAATACAAAATTCAAGGAATTACTATTTTTAGACTACACTACTAAAATTAAAATTTAGGGAACTTCCATTAGGTTTTTTGGGGTAAAAATTCATTTAGTATAGATCTATTCCATCTCATATAATTTTACTCATTCTTATCTTTCCAATGGTTCAAACGTTGAGTCAATTGGAGCTATGGTGCAAACGTTATGGCTCTTAGAAGTTCCATCATCAATTGGGGTGGACTGTCACCCGAATTGTCGCCTGAATTGTTTCCCAGATCAAAGGAGGGAAACTTTATGGATTAGTTGAATCTTTTATAATATTAGTTTTTTTAATCAAATATTAGTGTTATCTTTTCAGTTTTGCATAATTCTTTGCTTAGAAGGGTAAATATCATTGATCTTTGTTGTCTTTGACATATTTTTGTGTTTGCTTTAGATAAAGATCATAGTTATTTAAAGTTTGATGCTTAATTTTGGTAAAGATGGATTAAGATATGAGGATCCATGGTATTTGAGGTTAAAATATATTATTTTTATCAAGTATTTTTATATTTTTCATAAATCTGGGTTTATTTGAGCTTAGAATTATAAAAATAGACCATATTGGCGTAATTGGACACATCTTTGAGCTAGCTTAGTCAAAGGTTGAGATCCTTTATTGTTATTTATACTAATCTTTACAAAATTAGATTAATGTGTAGGTTTAATCCTTTTTCTTTATAAATATTAACTTGATACATCATATTTCAAATAGGATCTTCAATCTTTAAGCTAGAATTACCAAGGATCCAAACAAGATCACATTCAAAGACAAGAGAACCTTTGTTTGAGCTTGAAGTCCATAGAAAAGCCAGATGATATAATGGTGGGTGTAGACATTACAAATCTTTTCTAACCTCACCTTTTCAAGGTACACCTACCTTCAACCTTCATCTAGGTATGGCTTGGTTAGGAGATTCATTAATCAATGTGCCATGTGTAGTACATGATCACCCACATAACCGTAAAAAATACTTGCCAACATTTAGTCTAATTAGTATTTTAGCTATTGAATAGCACATTAAATATCTCAAAGATACTTTAATGTTTCTAAATGTCATATGTGAATATTTAGCATGAAATTTTTTCTCTTTTACTTTTAAAGATGTTGTATATGAAGGGTTTCTCAATTTGTCTACTAATTATATTATTAGTTGGGATGGTTTCACTATTATTTTCATAGACCAATTTGGCAAAATTTTTAGTCCATGTGTCATATACCACTAGTTCACCACCATTAGGAGGGATGAAATCAAGTCCATAAGGTCAATTAATTCTAGGATCCAAAAAATGTATAGCAAGACCATAGAACCTTATAAACCTAATGATGTTTTAGGTTTATAAATATACAAGAATGTAGTAGATCTTATGACTTCTATATTTTTAAAAGATCTCTTCCAACTATAATTTCATTAGCTAGGGCTTATTCTGAAGCAGTGATCATCAATGATCAAATACAACTTAAGTGATAAATGGCCTACTCTATCCCAAATATCAATCCACATTTTCCCATTATGAAATTTTCCCTAACAACAATCAGATGTTCTAGCCTTGGATCAACTCTCAAATATGAATCAATTACCTTTGAGTCATGTTACTCCCAATCAAAATTTAAGATTATCGAGTCATATTGATGCTAATGGATTCAATGAAAATGAGCAAAGAAATTTAGTGCTAATGGATTCAATGCAAATGATCAAATAACTTTTGTACTAGCTACTGGTACTAATAATAACCAGGTTTACAATTCTAAAACTCCTATGAATGAGAATGAGTTTATTCGTAAAATTGTCTAAAAGTTAACCACTGATTTTCTTCAACTACAAAATAAGTTGTCAATATTGGAGAGTGATCTGTTAAGAACCTATCATTATAAAGGTTTAATAGGCCTAATAATAGGTTTTAAAATGATAGTTTCCAAAATAATAAGAATAATGAACTATCTTCTAAAAAGATGACTAGATATTAATCTTACTGATATTGCTTTACCTGATTATTATAGGATGCATTGTAAAAAAAAATGGTGAGATTGATTTCATTGAGTTTTGTAAGGATTTTGAAGCTTTCCAAGAAGATTTAGACACATTTGATGTGGTATTTAATAAGGATAGTGGTGTAAGTGGTTTAGGGTCCAAGCCTGCTGATCAAACTTTCATGGTGGAGACATTTGATTTCCCTTTTCAAGAGGACAATGAACTTTATGATGTCCTTGAGGAAATATATGCCTTCCAAAAATTCTTAAAGAAGACTTATCCTTTAAGGAATAGAGAGTAGAGGTATCCCTTGACTACCTCAACACCTCCAAATAACTTTGGAACTCTTCTAGACACTTCTTCAAGCAATGATCTAGAACAATCCAAAAGAAGTACCTCTAAGTATAATGTTGGTGTTCCTAGTTATTCAAATAAGATTGGTTATAATAATGTTGAGGACATGAAATGGATAAAATCTAACATCACATTACATGAATTAACACAGATCATAGAACAAAGGGACCTCTTTCTAGAATCATTATCAAAAAAATCTGACAAACCACCCAAAGCTGACAATGCTAATGTGGCTAGGCATAAAGCTAAGGTAGAATCTCCTCCTTTCCTACTCATATTCAGGATGTTTATTAAGAATTTGCATAATTTTTTATTAGATTCTAGTGCATCTACCAATATCATGCCAATAGGTATTTACAAACAACTTGGTTTAACACCTATTAATTCTAATAGAGTTATTACTAAATTAGACAAATCTAGAGTCAAGGTGATTAGAGAATTATTAAATGTCCATATGAAATTGGCCTCTAGGTCTAGATTATAATAGTTTATTGATATCAAATTTATTGACGTTATTGATGTTTATGGGATTTTGTTAAGTAGGGAATGGACCAAATCTCTGAATTGTCACATGTCCATGGATTGTTCACATGAATGGCTACCTTGGAAAGGAGTTCTAAAGCAGATCAAGATTGGAAGAAAGCTAAGAATGAAGCACATGATCATTAAGTACAATGTTGTTAATGAAAATGCCAACATAATTAAATCAAACTTAGGGGTTTTCACCTTAGATACTATAAAGGCATGTGATCTTAAGAATACTCATGTTATGTTTGGGTTGTGGAAACTACATTTTGATGGTGTTAGGTGTAAGGCTAGATCTAGAGTAGGCATTGTTATAAATGACCATGTTGGTAAGAAATACCATGATTTATATATTCTTCAGTTTCAATGCACTAATAACCTTGATGAATATGAGGCCCTCATCCTAGGTTTGTAATTTGTTATCAAAAATAAAGCTAGGGAACTACTAGTCTATGGTGATTCAGAACTTGTATTCAACCAAGTAAAGAGTAAACATGAATGAAAATTATCATACATTAAGAGGTATAAGTTTAGGGTCTAATATCTAATTTCATTTTTTGATGCCTTTAACATTGTCTCCATCCCTAGATAGGAGAACAAAGTTGCTGATGAGTTGGTATCTACTGTATCTAACTTAATATCCAATTAAGACTCACCTAACATCAGTCTTAGATAATGTGAGTCATTTTCAAGTCTTTAGTGATGATCAATAGATCTTGGATTTCATGACTAATTCTAGAGAATTTGAGGCTTAGATCATTAATGAGATTGATGAAAATGCACTTGGGGAAGGCAAGATTGATGGTAAAGTCATTCACCTAAATGAAAATAAGATTCTCAAAGGCATGATTGCCTTAGAGAGGTTATTTGATCAAGATAATCTAGTTTAGGTTTATAAAATTCCCAAAGAAAGCGGGAAAGGCTACAATGTTGTTGATCTTAGACCTCTATATCAACCTCATCTGGTTAATGTTAGAAAATCCTGCACTAACATAGAGAACAAGAGGGCCAAAGAACTTCTAACAAAGTACGAGGATGTCATAGCTTGGTCTTATGATGACTTGAAGATATATGATCCATGAGTCATCACCCATACTATACATCTTAAGGAAAGTTGTAAACCCTTTAGGTAGAAACAAAGGCCTATGAATCCTATCCTAGATCCGATGATCTTCAAAGAAGTTAAGAGATTGTTAAATGCTATAATTATGTTTCTCATCAAGCATTCTACCTAGGTGGCCAATTTAGTGTCAATCAAAAAGAATAATGGTGAGATTAAGCTATGTATTGATTAATAAATTTGAAAAAAGCATCTAAAAAGCATAATTATCCTCTTCCCTCTCTTTACTAGGTGATACAAATTATTTTAGGTGAAACCGTGATGTCTTTTCTGGATGGTTTTTTAGGCTACAATCAAGTGTTGGTAGATAAAGAAGACAAAATGAAGACAACTTTCAAAACTAAATAGGGCACCTTTACCTACAAAAGAATGCCTTTTGGATTGATAAACATAGGAGCTACTTTTCAAAAGGCCATGGACCATGCCTTCTGATGCAGGGCTGTATGATCTGATACCAAATGATGCAACTATTCTTACACAACTCTATAACCATCAACAAACTTATACAGACCTATTTAGATCATTAAATTCCTTGTAGCCTTGTTATCCCTATTTATTGGCCATAAATACTTATAAATTATCTAAATAATGAAATTAAAATCATTTATGGATACCCATTAATCCCTTCTATAACATACTAAAAAATCTCCTGAGATTGCTTTGTACGGAATTGTACTTCCTTCTTTATGCCCTGTTCTAATTAGCCCTCCTTGTGTGCAAAACACCTTGTCTAGAGTAAAGTATAGACTTTATAATCAAACCAAGCACCATTACAGATACCCATTACCTTCTTACAGGTGAATCAATCATTTTTTGGGGCACTTCTTTGGAGAAATTCATTTTTCCTATATTGGCCTATGCTCTTCCCTTCACGTACACCTAGGATCCACTTGGAAATTGTTATTTTCCATACTTCTCCATACTTTATCACCTTCAAACCACTTCAAAAAGTTTGGTAACATCATCAAGGGTAAGATTACCAAGTTTCAAGAGTTTTCAAGCATTAAAACTCATTTTGAGGGCTTGAACCTAATTCAAGATTTTCCCTTGGACAGTCACAGGCCGAGAGCTAATTAATTTTGCTGGGAGTGTTCTACCCTATTTCAAGGGTTCAAATAAGTTTTATAGGGTCTGTATTGATGCCCTACACCTTCTCTAATCCTCCTCCAAGTCATTTCAACCTACTATGTTTTCCAAACAAGACTTCTTAGTTGTCTTGGACTGTATTTTTATGACAGCCAATAGAGTTCATTATTGTCATCTCTTTTTGAATGATCAATAGACTTTCAAGAGGATAAAAAACTATTTAAATACCTTAATTAATTCCCCATTCAGATATCCTATCAAAAATGACCTGATAAATCCACTTACAATGCAAAAACATACAAGTTTCTTAACTTTTTCTGTACACTGTCACCTACAGGCCTGAATTTCAACTGTGGAGTTTTTTGGACATTAAAGGGGTTTCTAACGCCTGTTTCTTCTTGATTTAGGTTCATGCTTGCCTTATAGACCTATCTCCATACCATTTTAGACTTCATACAAACATTTTCATGTGGATTTTTCTTAAGACAGTGGGTTGTAGTTTTGAAATCCTGAATACCCTGTTTAGGCCTATTTAGGCTTTTTATAACATTCAATGTTCTTTAAGAACTCTTGGTCACAGAATATCAGTTTAAACTCATTCTCAACATGCCAAATAACTAGTTTATATGTAGCTTTCTCAATGTTCTATAGAAAAACCATCAAACACATTCATACACACATTCACATATGCATATACAGACCTGTCACCAGAATTGCATAACATAATCATCTGAAACAAAACATTCATTCTCCTTAGATCAAATGGAAGACTTACATTTCAATATCAAAGTCCATGGATTTCAAAGCCTTGTCTTCTCCTTCAAACATTCTTTGATCCTTCTCTTTTCTTCAACATCTCTTGAGTGAGGTCCTACCTCACTAATTCTTTTCTCTATCCTTCATTCTATCTTCTTCCCCTTGAATGAGAGGAGTTTTCCTCTCTGTCCTTCTTCTCTTCTCATCCTCTCTCCTTAATGGATTCTTCTTTTTCTCTCTTTTCAATAACTTTCCTTCTAACTTCTACGCCCCAAATTGGGCTTAAGGCAAAACAAAATATTGTTTTTAAGTTTTACAATATTCTAAGGTTGAAAATAGTTTCAACCAATTCCCCCTGATTTACTCAACAGCCTAACCATCATTTTTCACCTTTTCACTTTTCACTTTTGATAATTACATTTTACTTTCAAGGTGACATTTTGAAATCTCACAATTTAGAGGGAAAACCAGAATTTGAAATTTTTATGCTAGAATATCATTTGCATTTGCAACTAGTCTTCCATGGTGCTATAGTAGATGCTCCTGCATCATACTCTCCCTCTAGAAAAGATTTGAACCTTAGTTCAAATGTCATTCTTCCTCCTCACTTTAGTCTTCACTTGTATACCTGGATCCCAAGGTCTTATTGCCAATACCAATGCTTGTCTTTGATAGTCTTTGTCTTTCATCTTGCTTTTCTTCCTTTTTTGGTATGTTGTTCTTCTCATCTCCTTCTTAGCTGCCAGCTCCTACTTCCATGCTTCTTCATATTCATATATGTCTTGTTGTTCTTCTTGGTTCATGAGCTTCTTCAATGACTCATGTATGTCATTCACTTTGTCAATCTTCATACCTGCATACAAAACATTCAAAGCCACCTTAGTAGAAAACATTTGAGGCCATGAAGCCTCTTGGCTGTCTCCATGCTCTTGTTCCTTGACCAAAACTGCCTTTGCCTCTTCACTCTTCTGCTCTTTTCTTGCTTCACTCTTCTTAATGGTGTCTTCATCATGGTTTTTACCTTCATTCATCTTTTTTAAATTACCAAATAGCTCCTTCAACATTCTCAATTCTTCCTTTAGTGAGCTCTCATCTATCTCACTATTCTCTTCATCAAACTTGGGTTTATCACTCACAAGGATTACTTGCCCTTTACCTCTTATCTCATCTTTTCTTAGCTTGTTTTCACATAAACCAACTTCTTCATTATACTCATTAAATATAATTGAAGCACTCTTACCTTGTGTTTCCTTACTTTCTTCAATCTTTGCTTGAAGCCATCTTGTTTGTTCTACACATACTTTCTCCTTTCCTCATCATCCATCCATTTGGAAGTCTCTTCTTGCTACATATTAGTCCACATAGCTGCTTTCCATCTTTCATTTCTCATGAAAATATCATTGAAAGTTTCAAAAACATCATCACAAAAAATTTGTTTACCTTTCATCTTTGCATCCTCATGCTCTACCTCATTATTCTTTGAGAAGTTTTCTTTCTCATCTTCATTCTCTTGGCTGCTGGAATCACTTTCCATCCTCTCTTTTCTCTTTGCCTTCTTAGGCACCCACATCTGATTCTTCTTCTTACCATTTTTCTTCTCAAGCCATGTAGGCATCCTGTAACCATGCTCTTGTATCAGCACTTCATGTTGCTTGGGAGTTTGCTTCTTCCACCATTTAGGCATCACATTCCTATGCTTAAATTCTCTTTTTGAGGGCTCTATCATCTTCTTTAACTCTTGCACCTATACATTAGTAGCTTCATGCTCATAATAACAATCAAAATCAGGTCTTGACACTTCATTTACCTCTTTGATAGCTTGTTCCATGGAGCAATCTTTCTCTTCTTTTGTGCTTGGCTGCTCTCTTTCTTCCTTTTGGCCTTCAATGGCATCATGGAATTCAGCTTCATCTTCTACCTCTTCTCTTTCTTGTATGGGTTCTTCAACACCTCCTTTATGCATTAACCAATGCATCTCTTCTTCTTCCTTATCAACAACATCAAACTTTTTATTTTCTCTTACACATTCCCTTGTGTACTTGGTGTCTTCTCTTGCACCAATCTCTTCATTCTTCAAGGCCCTTCTCTTGACCTTCACAAGGCTGCTCATACCTGCAATTACCCACTCAGAAATAGCATTAGATATAAAAACAAGAGACCATAATGTCTCCATGAGTGTCCTCTTAATGGACATTCTCATCTTTCCAAGTGCTCTTCCTGGCACTTCATCTTTTCTTTCTTCTCTTCTCTTGTCCTCCACAATGAGAACATTCTTCTCAACTTCTTCCTCTTGCTGCTCATTAGGCAACCTTCTTATCTTCTTCAAGCCTCTATGGGCTTCTCTCTTCTTGGCAATCTCATTTTGCCTTCTTCTCCTCTTCACTAGGATATCTATTGGCCACTTCATCCTCTTCCTCATTGGCCATACCCATGCTTGCTTATCCATATGCATCCAAGACTCATATTCATCTTTAATCTTAGCTAACTCTCTCTTCAAATTAGCAATCTCTTTATCAATTACAAAACTATCCATACCTTTGATGCTTGCTTTCTTCTTGGTGCCCTCATGTATCTTGCTACTCTGTAGTGCCTTCAACAGTACTTCCATCTCTGAGATCTTCACCCAAGTCTTTTCCACCTTGGTCTCTTGATCCCTTGTCTCACCCAAGCCTTTCTCCTTGACTGGTCTTTTGACAATCTCCTTGATCTCACCTAGGCCTTTTGCATCCTAGTCTTTTGATCCTTCTCTCAATCCTGCAGCAACTCTTTATACAACACTTCATCAAATACAAATCACAAATCCAAGCTTACCTTGCTTTGGATATTCCTCTTGAGCATTCACTTTATTCCTTACTTTTGAGCCTTCCAAGCTTCAAACTCCATCCTTCACCTCACCTAAGTCTATTTCACCTTAGTCTTTTGGCAAACTATACAAGCTTCTTCTTGGATCTTCACTAAGCCTTCCTTGGCTTCTTCTTCTCTTAATCCTCAATGGCTTGGCTGCCTTGAACCTGCAACTTCTTCACTTGATTGCTTCTCAACACAATAACCTTAACTCAAATAGCAAAGATTCTCATACCTTTTCTTCCCAGGGTCTTCTAGCACTTGTCTTGCTGATCCTCTTACCAAATCCTGTAACAACTCATTATAAATCACAACCAACAACAAGTTAACAATTCCCAAGAGCTTCAAGCTCTGATACCAAATGATGCAACTATTCTTACACAACTCTGTAACCATCAACAAACTTATACAGACCTATTTAGATCATTAAATTCCTTGTAGCCATGTTATACCTATTTATTGGCCATAACTTCTTATATATTATCTCAATCATGAAAGTAAAATCATTTCTGGATACCCATTAAGCCCTTCTATAACATACTAAAAAATCTCATGAGGTTGCTTTGTACAGAATTGTACTTCCTTCTTTATGTCCTGTTCTAATTAGCCCTCCTTGTGTGCAAAACACATTATCCAGAGTAAAGTACAAACTTTATAATAAAAAAATCACCATTACAGATACTCATTACCTTCTTACAGGTGAATCAATTATTTTTTAGGGCACTTCTTTGGAGAAATTTTATTTCCTATATTGGCTTATGCTCTTCCCTTCACATACACCTAGGATCCACTTGGCAATTGTTCTTTTCCATACTTATCCATATTTTAGCACCTTAAAACCACTTAAAACAGTTTGGTAACATCATCAAGGGTAAGATTACCAAGTTTCAAGAGTTTTTAAGGATTAAAACTCATTTTGAGGGCTTGAACCTAATTCAGGATTTTTCCTTGGACAGTCACAGGCCGAGAGCTAATTAATTTTGCTGGGAGTGTTCTAACCTATTTCAAGGGTTCAAATCAGTTTTATAGGGTCTGTTTTGATGCCCTACACCTTCTCTAATCCTCCTCTAAGTCATTTCAACCTACTGTGTTTTCCAAACAAGACTTCTCAGTTGTCTTGGACTGTGTTTTTATGACAGCCAACAGAGTTCATTATTGTCATCTCGTTTTGAATGATCAATAGACTTTCAAGAGGATAAACAACCATGTAAATAACTTAATGACTTACCCATTCATATTCCCTATCAACAATGACCTGATCAATCCATTTACAATGCAAAAACATACAAGTTTCCTAACTTTTTTTGTATACTATCACCTACAGGCCTGAATTTCAACTGTGGAGTCTTTTTGGACATTAAAGGGGTTTCTAACGCCTTTTTCTTCTTTATTTAGGTTCAAGCTTTCCTTATAGACCTATATCCATACCATTTTAGACTTCATACAAACATTTTCATGTGGATTTTTCTTAAGACAGTGGGCTGTAGTTTTGAAATCCTGAATACCCTGTTTAGGCCTATTTAGGCTTTTTGTAACATTCAAAGTTATTTAAGACCTCTTGGTCACAAAATATCAGTTTAAACTCATTCTCAACATGCCAAATAACCAGTTTATATGTAGCTTTCTCAATGTTCTATAGAGAAACCATCAAACACATTCATACACACATTCACATATGCATATACAGACCTGTCACCAGAATTGCATAACATAATCATGTGAAACAAAACATTCATTCTCCTTAGATAAAATGGAAGACTTAAATTTCAATATCAAAGTCCATGGCTTTCAAATCCTTGTCTTCTCCCTCAAACATTCTTTGCTCCTTCTCTTTTCTTCAACATCTTTTGAGTGAGGTCCTACCTCACTAATTCTTTTCTCTATCCTTCATTCTATCTTCTTCCCCTTGAATGAGAGGAATTTTCCTCTCTGTCCTTCTTCTCTTATATGCCCCTCTCATCCTATCTTTTCTTCTCATCCTCTCTCCTTAATTAATTCTTCTTTTTCTCTCTTTTCAAGAACTTTCCTTCTAACTTCTACGCCCCAAATTGGGCTTAAGGCAAAACAAAATATTGTTTTTAAGTTTTAACAATATTCTAAGGTTGAAAATAGTTTCAACCAATTCCCCCTGATTTACTCAAAAACCTAACCATCATTTTTCACCTTTTCACTTTTCACTTTTGATAATTACATTTTACTTTCAAGGTGACATTTTGAAATCTCACAATTTGGAGGGAAAACCAGAATTTGAAATTTTCATGCTAGAATATCATTTGCATTTGCAACTAGTCCTCCATGGTGCTATTGTAGATGCTCCTGCATCACCTTCCAAGGTCTGATTGGTAAGCTTATCATTATATATATGGATGATCTAACCAATTTTTCAAAAAATAGGGAAGATCTATTTATGCATTTACAAAAAGTATTTGAGAGATGCTGAAGGTATGGGATCTCCCTCAACCCCAAGAAAATCATCTTTTGTATTACTAAAGGTAAATTATTAGGCCATGCCATAACTAAATATGGGACTCCATATATCTAAAAGAGTGGAAGCTATATCTAATATAGAGCCTCTAAATATTAGAAAAGAGTTAAAATAGTTCTTTTGGTAAGATAAAATTTGTAAGAAAGTTCATCTCTAGCTTTGTGAATATTTCCAAGCTATTGAATGACATGATAATGAAGGATGATAAGGTCTTATGAAATGATTAATCCAAGAAGGCATTTAATGACATCAAAGAAGCAATTAGCCAAGCTCTAGGCTTGACTTTTAAAGGACTTTTATCTCTATTCTTGTGCATCTGACCATACTATGGCCACAATTTTAACTCAGAAGGTTGATGGGTGTGATCGACCAATAGTTTTCATGAGTACTAAATTTAAGAATGTTGAATTGAACTATTCGTTGATTGATAAATAATCATATGCATTAGTTAAGGTAGTGAAAAAATTTAGGCACTATATCTTTAAAAATAAGGTGCATGCTATTCTACTTGATCCTGACATAAAGCTCATGCTGAGCTAGAATGATCTTAGAGAATGTACAAGTCAATGGATGTCATTTTTACAAGAATATGACATAGAAATGAAAATTGTAAATCTAGTAAAGTGCTAAGGTCTGATTCAAATGATTACTAATACCATCCCTAAGCTAAGTATTATGCAAGTTGATCAACAAAGCTTTTAATCTAGTGAGTGGTATGATTTCATAATTCATTTACTAATTAATGGTACTTATCCTATATGACTAATCAGGGAGAAAAAATAAGGCCTTAAGGCTCAAGTTAACTCATTATCTAATCAAATATGGGGTTTTATACATAAATAAATTTGAAGGTGTCTGCCTGAGATGTGTCTCAAAAGAAGAAGCTACCCAAATCGTGAACACCTTTCATGATAAGTTTGGTAATAGGCACCCATCTGGAAGGATAACAACCCACAATATATGTAGAGCTGGCTACTATTGGCCAACTATTTTCAAGGATACTCATAAACACGTGATGTAATCTAACTCATGTTAAACATTTAGCACCAAAGAACCAAAGGAAATAATGCCTCTGCAACTAGTCATGATTGATAAACCCTTTACATAATGGAGGTTACAATTTATAGGGGTAATCAACCCCAATTCATCAAAAGGTC
This sequence comes from Torreya grandis, assembly GCA_037957365.1. Classification (NCBI taxonomy): domain Eukaryota; kingdom Viridiplantae; phylum Streptophyta; class Pinopsida; order Cupressales; family Taxaceae; genus Torreya; species Torreya grandis. The sequence continues at coordinate 75,401 of JARHVA010006625.1, read as the reverse complement.
GTAAGTATATCCTGAATACCATAGATTATTACACAAGCTAGACTAGAAATATAGCCACCAAACAATGCAGGACTAAAGAAGTGATCAGTTTCTTGGAGGAGAACATATATACTAGATTTGGAACTCTAGTCTCTTTGGTGTGTGATAATGGATTTGCATTTATATCCATAGAGATGATAGAATTGGTGTATGATAATGGCATTTGTCTCAAGTTTTCATCCAAACATTGTCCTCAAGGAAATGGAATATTTGAGTCTACCAACAAGAACTTAATAAAAGTAATCAATAAGTCTATTGTAGATAAGCCCAAGACTTAGCATATGATTCTTAAGTATGACCTATGGGCAGATAGGATAAGGATCAAGAAATCCTTAAAGGCGTCACCATTTTTTTTGGTGTATGGAAAAGAGCCTATCTTCCCTATCACTCTCAATCTACCTGCATATAAATTCATGCAAGAGTATATAGAAGAAGGACAAGAGCTTGTAAATTCAAGATTTTTAGACATCATTGAGATGAAAGATGCATGCGAGAATTTTTTATCTAATTTTAGTAGACATTAAACCATGGTGAAGAGGTGGTTTGACAAGAAATCAAAGATCAAGATGTTTAGACAAGGTTACTTAGTTCTCCTTTGGGACAAAGCATGTGAGCCTAAGGGCAAGCATGACAAGTTCACACCTCTATGGATTAGACCCTATCAGATTGTAGATACACTAGGAGATAACACCTTTAGACTCAAAGACTTATAAGGAGTAGAGTTCACACTACCCACCAATGGGCAGTGCCTCAAGCATTAATTCTCTACTACTCCCCCTAAGGTTTTTATGGAGTAAATATGTAAGATGGCTAGACTTAGTATAGGTAGGCTAGTTAGTTTCTTTTAGTTATTTCTTTCTTATCCCTTGTTTGTATATAATAATGTATATATCTTTTTGTTTCTTACTTTACTAATTTTTGTTGTGTGTTTACTTTTGTTTCCTTGTTCCTTATTTTCAATAAGTCTTTTTGGAAAACCCTAATCTCAAATTTTATTTAGTTTGATTGAAACTCCAAAAATTTATGAATGTGGGTATGAACCTAATACATATGTTGACCATGGGTCTAAAATGTGAGACTAATGTTGTGATTTAAAGAAACTGGTAAAGACTAATGGAAGAGATCAATTATCCCATGAGAAATTGAACATTGTCTTTACCTAAATTTGGTTTTAAGAATATTTGCACTTATAAGATGAAAACTTAATCTATTGAGGCATAGTCATGCTTGCACTTAACAAACATCCTTACTTGACATAATGGTTGTAGCCATAGGTGATTTTTTTAGGATCAAACACTTGACCAAATCCTTAAACCTAGCTACCCTAGTTCCTAACCTTTCTAAAATCATAGAATATCTAAATTAAAAAAATAATAATTCAATGCAAAATCAAAAGCTTTTTGATCATAGGTGATTATGTTAATCTGTACTGGGGCTATAAACACCTGGTTGGTAGTGGAACAAGGTCATGAGTAGAGCTAAAGGCAGCTCTATCAATGTTATGAATGTCTATCTAGTAGTATAATAATGCCCAAGCCTTCCCTAAACTATAAGCATGGTTCTTAATGAATATCTAAACATGCTCCAAGTCAGTGTTAATGATTAAAGATATGGAACATGAAATTTGTCTCCTGAATCCCATGGTAAATAGTAAGTAGAATAAGAACACGCACATAGCATGGCTATGTCTTGATGTTTTACCCTAAATCCATAAGTTCAAGGTTTGTTTCAACCATAAATAGATATGTATAATGACATTGATCAAGTGAAGTGGATGACTTAGTTGCTCGACTAAACTAGAGTCTCTAAAGTTCTAACATATTGCTATGTTTTCTTTGAAAGTCACCATTTTTTAAGGTCAACATACTCCCATTTTTTAAAATTAGGACCCTTGAGATACTTTGAACTCTAAACACTAAAAAATCAATGTGATTAGATCATTGTTAGAATTTGAAGATCATCCACTTTGATAAAGTTGGCTTACTGGTTTATGGTTTTGATTTAAGCTTTCCTAATGTTGCTAATAATTGGTGTTCATGTTTTAAATATGGAAGTTTCATGGAGCCCTATTAAAGGGATCATGCTTATAATTTGTAGAGTGATTCTATTAAATTTTTCACTAGCCTTGGGTTTGTAAAAATTTGAATATGGATTCATATTCTGAAAGGTCCTTAAAAAAACCTTGGCATAAACCCTTGGTTTAAATTTACATTTGGTGGGAGCATTTGGCAAGAATATTTCAAATTATGACTTAAGCCTAATTTTATGCTAAGGCTTAGTCATGTTTTGAAACATGACCATACCCTATCCTAAAATCATGCTTGGTCCCTTTTCATTATTTTCCCCATTATTTTATCTATTTCTAACCAAGTCAAACATTCTTGATTGGTAGGATCCTTTTAATTTTCTAGCATGGTTCCCTTTATTACCTATTTAGCCTAAAACCTTAATGCTAAGGCCCTCTTTGTGTTTATTAACAAGAATGAGACATTAGTATTAATATTTCAACTTGAGATTTATATTTAATTGAGTCCTAACTTAAATACCTCACTTTTTTATAGATCTGATGGTTCATGCTCCATCGCAAGGGGATAATATAATAGAATGAGGAAAACTCAACAAACTTGAGCATTTGGTCTTTAAACAAATTATGTGTGAGCATCTAGATCATGATCGATGGTTCTCACCTCATCGAGACTAAGGATTGGATGGAGTGAACACATTGATAAAAATTCAAAAGGCCTAGGAAGCCCCATAGGTCCATCACACAACACTCTCACATTTAAATCTTGATAACAAAAGGTCCCATATATTAAATGGAACTAATGGTGTATAAGTGCCCAGATCATGATCAATCATTTATGATATCTCATGGATCTACATCTAATGGATCAAATACAACATTTATAATTTAAATGGCCCAAGAAGCCCCATAAAGCTACCACATGGTGCTCTCACAATCATTAGGACCAAATGAACCAATAACATATACTCACTTGGATCTTGATTGAATGGCTCTTGCTTCATCATGGATCTTGATTATATAGAAAGAATTTAATCTAAGATCTATGGAATATAAGAACTTGATGAGCTTAAAATTGATGATTGCATGACCATCATTTGACATCTACGAAGCTATTATTGACATTCATGTGACCGTCAACTTTAAGCCTACCAAACCTAAATAACTTTACAAGATTAAATTTGATATTCTCAAAAATGTCATTTGATGCCTATGAGGCCATCAAATTCAAGATATTTAAATATTTTCCTAGACAATGGAACATGTTTTATATCATTTGATGGATCATTTGATATTATTCTTTAAAAAATTAGCATAAAATGCTTTAACCTAAGTCTATGGCATGATTATTAATATGAAATAGACTTAGTTAAAATCATTTTAACCTAAGTTAGTTTCTATAACCATGCATTTATCAAATAATATGTACTTTGAAAGATCAACAACTTACTTTTTATCATGACTAGATGATCTAGTGACACAAAATCATTGACAACTATTTAGCAGAGCTTCGAGAGCCCATAGGAACAACACATGGAAAATATGCATTTAATATGGATTTCAAAAATACCAGGAGGGTGATAAGTGGCACAACCATAGGGATCAATACAAATATGACTAATAATAGGCATGATCCTCGATCATGATCAATGGCTTGCATTGATCCTTGAATCTTGATCAATCAATGTGAAGCAAAAGGAAATTGTTAAATAGAAATGGTTGTGATTAGAAGGAATTTATGAAAAATTCCATGAAAGTGCTAGATAGATGCCAAATAAGCACCACAAAAGCACAAAATGACCAAAATAGAGATCTTGGATGCTAAAAAAGGGATGTACAAGCTAAAGTCCAAGTAAGTCATCACCATTAATGCTTCATGAGAACCCTAAACTTGCATAAAAGCCCTAAATTGAGCTTGGGTTGATCACAGTTAAGCTAAAAGAGGTTAATTAAAATTTGAGCAAGATGAATAGCACCAAAGAGCCATGAACATCCTTCATCAAGCAAGTTCTTAGGAGTAGGGCCCACCTACCAAGTAGTTGAATGGTATTCTATTTTGTAAAACTTTGTAATATTTTGAAAATAGAATATCCTTTGCATATTCTAGTTTGTTAGTGTATTTCCTCTAGGTTAGTCTAGTTTGGAAAAGAAAGTATATTCTAAAAACTTTGTAGAAAAAAGATATCTATCCTCATTTCTTATGCATTTTATCTTATAACTAACCAATATACTACCTTGACCTCCTATAAAAGGTATTACTACCATTTTGTAAAGGGAGCGAATTTTTAGTAAAATTTGTATACTTTGAGTAGTTAATATAGTCAAGGAATTCTAAAAGTATTGTCCAAGTTTATTTTTGTCAATTTTTATATGGCCTTTATCTCAATTTCTAGTCTTAAGTCTTAAACGTGAATAGTTTTTATGAATTATGAGTTGCATCTTTCATTATAGGTGTGAACTAGGAATTTAACTCAAGAGAGGTGATTAGTATTGTGTTCATCCCAAAATGAAAACAAATTGATAAAAACACACTAACTAGCATACATCTCTTGGCCTAGTTAGTAGGGTGAGCTTAATAAATAAATAAATGAAAAACATAATTAAAAAGTAAAGAAAAAGAATAATCCTTCACCTTCCTTAGATGATTGAAATGCTTGTTGTAGTGGCTTGTTCGGCTTGTGCTCATGTATTCTTCATCAAAGGAGGCTTGGCTATCTCTTCTTCTCCTTGGTACATTGTGGATTTGGCTTGGCTTGGCTCAATATTTTGGCATCATAACTTTGGCATGTGAGATCTCTTGGAATCAATTTGGCATGGTAACTTTTCATAAATTAAGCTTATAATTTAATAGGCAAGACCTTCTATTTATAGATTTTTGAGATTGCTTAGAATCAACCTGAACCATCCATCTTGAGATGAAGATGTGTGGTTGAGGATTAATTCATTTTTTTAGAATTAAATATATATTTATACTCATCATAAAATTAGAAATAGGGGAATTACATGGAGAGTCATTATGAGGTATGGGAGACCCATAATCCTAATATTTGTGGCATTTATGGCCTAGAGATGTCTTCCCAAGAAATGAGGTCACTTGATGATGTAATTATTCAATATTCATTTTAAAAAATAGGTATTCAAAAAGTTTTCATGGAATTATTAATTAATCTCTAATTTGGTTTTATTATCTCTTAAGCATGATTAAGCACTTCATGCACAAATTACTTAGATTGATCAAAATGCCTTGTTATTGGTCTAAAATTTGACTGGATTGGAATTAGAAGTCAATGTTGGATGCATTGGAACTATATTCTGATTTAAGATATTTCAAACACAAAATAACAAAGACATGCATCTTGTATAATAAATTTGATATAAAAGAGCAATCTAGAGCACGTAGGTGCAAGATTGGCATTTTGACTCAAAATGATTTGATCAAAGTTAGCTAGCCCATAAATTGTGTTTCCCTATTTAATGATACTCTAGTTGAAATTGGCACTTGAATATATCAATTTAAACTCATTTAATGGATTTTAGTGTTTTTAGACCAAATTATGCACTTTAGGTGGAAATTGATCAAAATCTTGGTTGGAGGTCATTGGTGGCTAGATTTAGGTGTCTACAATTTGATCCTATTTGGGAAGGCATTACAAGCTATAAGCATAGTAATATCTCCTCAAAGAATGAAAAGGTCATGTATGCCTACAATTGGATTGATGACAAACTAACTATATGATTCCCCCTCAAGGGAATGGTTGGCATAAAGAAAGGTCGACAAACGGTCCCTCAAAAGAAAGAATGGAGATGAGGGGACCAAAGAAAAGAAAGATAATGGGGTGAAAACACAATGATATTGAAAAAGTAGTGAAAATAATTGAGAATTTAAGTGGGATAATGTACAATGGTTTGCCCAAAGGTAGTTATAAGCATTGTTACCTGACAGTGGTAATATGGTATGATAACACAATGATTTACCCAAAGATGGCTATAATCATTGAGAAGATGGAGTTGTCCCAGCTAGGATAGAAAAACAAGATAATAATGTACCCATATATGGATATAAAACATAAAGTGGTGACAACACAATGATTTTTCCAAAGGTGGTTATAATCATTGAGAAATGTAGTTAGGATGATGTGTAATGATTTTCCCATAAGCAATTATAATCATTGGACCTTGATTATGTCAAACATGATTGATTGGCTAATGATGAGGGTAATTTAATCACAAAGGGTAATGATGAATTGGAATAACCTACTAGTAGGGAGATGCTTGTCCAAACTAATAAAGATTTAAATTCTTTCATGGTTAATTACTCTATTTGGGATATGATTGGGATTGAATTGAGATGTTCGTGCTGAAGAGATGTTGATGCCACCATTGATGAATAAAATTCTTGAAGTTGAGGTTTTTTTAGCACATGTCGATAGGAATCATGGTATAACATCATGAGGACTTGGCCAAAATATGCATAAGGACTAACTCCTAAAATCCAATACTCAATAGAAAAGAATGCACCAATGATAACAACCATGATGACAATGTAAACATATGAATATGGATGGATTCAAGTGTAAATGTGGGAAATGAATAACCCAATGAATACACATAAACCAAGTCAAGGAAATAATGTTGAAAGTAAACAAAGAGGTTGACAAATAAATAAAATAAGTAGAAATAAACAAACAATGCAAAAAACATAATAAAAACCATACGAACATTGCCCCTAAAAAATAGGTGACAACTTAACAAATGAATAAAATAAAAGAATAGAATAAAAAGAAGGGGTTGCTTGATCTGTCTCCAAATGTACTAGGAAAGTGGACATTGCCTACATAGTTCCATGGATGTAATATCCAATAAAAAACTTTAGGCCAAATGTAGTTCTCCTAGGGATTGAGAAGAATGTGATAACTGATGAAAACAAATAGAATGGATGCAATATAATAATAGGAATTATATTGAAAAATGACAAGTACATGAGAGAAAAAGGCTAAAAAGGATGGGGAAACTAAGAAACAAGTGATTTTATTGAAACTTAGTAAGGGTTCCCAAAATCCTTAAGCAAAGAAGTGGTTAGTGTTTTTATTTTCTAATGATTTTATTATAAATGTTTTTATAATTTTTTTTGAAGTATCTCAACTCAATCAAGAATGAAAAGATACTAAATAGTTTAAAATCACAAAATGGTAAGAGCATTCAAACTTAGGTTGATTGCAAAATAGTAAGAGCATGGAAACTTAGGGTGCTCACAAAATGGTGAGAACATTCAAACTTAGGTTGCTCATAAAATGGCAAGAGAATGTGGAAAGGGTGATTGATCTGAACTCAAAAAGTATCGAGCACTGTTTACATAGTCCTAGAGAAGGACCTCAAGCAACTATAGTTCTACCCTACTTTAGAGGAATTTGACTAGTGTAGCAGTCAATTCAAATAAAACATGCATAGTTGGTAAAAAGGCATAGTATGGAAAAGGAAGTCGAAATTTGATATGTCAAGGATCAATAAACAAATGTTGCCCCTAGTTTGCCCATAGGTGGTTATAATTAAGACACAACAACATGGATCAATGGTACTAATTTACCTAAAGGCAGTTATAATTAGTAACAAGATTAGTGATAAGAAAGGAATAACAAGTAAAGGATGCAACTTCCAAAACTTCTATCATACCACTCCAAAATATTTTATTTGTCTTAAGTACTTGAAACAAATAATGAAACTGATCAGATTCTTTGGTGCTGAAAATGTGTAACAGATGGAAAAAACCAAGGTCAAACAAGCTAGGCTTTAAAACACTTTTGGTTGATAGATAAAAAATGTAAAGGAGATAAAACTAAGAGGATAGATAAGAATGATATTTGTACAAAGAATAATAGTGATAAAATGGTAGCACTAAAACTGTTCTTATAGATAATACACCTTAGTGCTCAAGTATAGTACTACTTGAGGTGAATAATATTCGTTAGCTCAAGAAGTTTATTTTCATCTAGTGTGGCAAGCCTATATGCTCCTGATCTATAATCTATAGTAATGATGAAAGTTCCTATCCAGTTTGGTTTGAATTTACCTTTATGCTTCTTCTCAACCATGGTATTCTTTTGGTTTTATTTAAGAACAAGATAACTAAGTTTAAATTTTATATACTTGACATGTTGATTGTAGTGGAATTTGAGTTGATTTTGATATGCCTTAAGATTTTTGAGCACAACTATATGATTTTCATCAGGCAAGTCTAGCTCCTACTAGAGATCTACTCGATAGTCATGATCATCTAGGACATGCTTGAAAGATATGAATAGTGAAGGTAATTTGACCTCAATGGGAAGGATGAATTTAGTACCATAAACAAATGAATATGGAGTGGTTGCTCTGGGGGTATGATGATTGGTATGGTATGCCCAAAGGGTAGAGAATATCTATAGGTGATAATCATGACCATCATCATTGACAATCTTTTTGAGAATATTGACAATAGTTTTGTTGATTGCTTTGGCCTAGCCATTACCTTGAGGGTAATATGCTATAAAAAAATGTTGTGTGATGTTGTATTCGGTACATAGCTTGTCAACATCCTTATTCTTGAATGATCCTCCATTATTATATATAATTTCAGAGGAGATACCATAGTGGCAAATGAGACGGTTGAAGATGAACTTGGAAATTTGCTTTCCAATCACGTAAGTGAAGGGTATAGTTTCAACCCACTTAGTGAAATATTTAATGATGGTAAGGATATGTTTATGTCTATTAGATGAAGTGGGGCTGATTTTTACAATGAGGTTGAGTCCCCATGTAGAAAATGGTCATGGTGTCAGCGTCAATTTTAGAGGTTGTGCTAGGGCATGAAACATATTAGCATGCCATTAACATTTGTCACACTTCTTTACATATGCAACTGTATCTACTCGATCATGGGAAAATAATAACTAGTATGTAAGAGATTTTTGGATTGGACTGCCCTATTAGAATGAGCTTCATATATTCCATGAACTTATCTTAATGCTAGTATAGAATCTACCAAAGTTAAATAATGAAGTAGAGTTATATCAAAACTGTGGCAGTAAAGGGTCGATCTAAGTAGAGTATAATGAATGGAATGATGAATAATGGCTTTGGTTTGTTTTCAAGATAGGTTAGGTGTTAGAACTTGGTCATGAAGATATTTATAAAGGTATGAGTACTAGATAGAATTATGACTAATAATATCACAAATCATTTCAATGTTTAAAGGTTCATGATCTAGTGTGAAAAAATTCTTAATAAATAATTGCTATTCTCTAACTTTATCTATTTGTCAAATTAGAGAGCTGACAGTAGTTATGGCATCTACATTTCTATTACTAGCCCTTGGTATATGCTCAAATTAATTATTTTCAATTTATTGTTTTATGGTATCGACCATAGCCTTATATGGAACCAACTTGTCATCTTTGGTTTAGAAATGGTTTTTGACCTGATTGATGATTAACTGAGAATCACTATAAACTTAAAGATGAGATATGTTTTAGTGTACTACCTATCAAATTCCTACAACAAGTGCTTCATACTCAACCATGTTGTTTATACAAGAAAAACTAATTCTAAATGATTTAGGGATTAGATCCCTCTATGGTGTAATAAATAAGAGGCCTACCCCTAATCCATGTAAAGTAAATAAACCATCAAAATATAGCTTCTATTACTACTCCTTAAGAGGTGTGTCAATGATGGTCATTATGGATTCATCAAGAAAATGAAATGTGAGTGGATTTGTATCTATAAGGGGTGATTCAACAATTTTATCTACAAGGACTTGTCCTTTGATTGCCTTTTGATTGACATACGCTATGTCAAACTCACTAAGAATCATGATCCATTTGGCCATTCTACCTTGTAAAGTTATTTTAGCTAGTAGATAATTGAGTGGTTCTACTTTTGAAATGACCATGGTCTTATTGTTCAACATGTAATGACATAGTTTCTGAGCTATGAAGACCATGGCTAGACAAACTTTTTCAATAGGTGTATAGTTATGTTCATATGTGACCAAAGTACAACTTAAGTAGTATATTGCATGTTCTTTTCCATTGTTATCATGTTGAGCCAAAAGTGCCCCCAAGAAACTGTTGGTAGATGATAGATATAACAAAAATGACCTTCTTGGCATAAGAGGTAACAAAATAAGTGGATTGGATAGATAGTCTTTAAGTTGTTGAAAAGTTGTTTGGCAATGATCATCCTAGTGAAATGCAACTCCCTTCTTTAGAAGATGTGTAAATAGATGACATTTGTCTTCTAACTAAGATATGAAGCATCAAATTGAATGGATCTTACTCTACAAACTATAGAGTTGCTTCAAATTAGTTGGTGATGACATCTCAGTTATGGCATGGACTTTGGCTAGATCAAATTCAATGCCTCTATGAGACATGATGAAGCCAAGTAATTTTCTTAAGGTTACACCAAAGACACATTTCTTTGGATTGAGTCTAACTTTGTACTCCTATAATCTTTTAAATATCTTATGTAGCATTGTTGGATGGTTGGCCCTGATTTTGGATTTTCCTAATATGTCATCGACATAGTCTTCAACAATATCATGCATTATATCATGTAATATGATAGTCATGGCCATTTGATATGTATATCTAACATTATTAAGACCAAATGACATTACCTAATAATAAAGTGTTCCTCATGGAGTGGTGAATGCTATTTTGTGTTGGTATTTTAGGGCTATTTTGATCTAGTTGTATCTTGAAAAGCCATCCATGAGTGAATGAATTTCATAACCTACCATGGAGTCAATGATCATATAAATATTAGAAAATTAAAAGTCATCCTTAAGACAATCTTTGTTTATGTCTCAAAAATTAGTACAAATTTTGATTCTTTCAAGGTTTTGCTAATAGGTACAACATTAGATATCCATTCTAAGTAGTCTATGGACCAGATACATCTTACTTCTAAGAGTTTTTCCAAATCTTTCTTTACCAAAATATAAATGTGAGAATGCATCTTACGTAGGTTTTTTTTCACTGGTTTGGCATCAAGATTGACCACAAGGTAGTGTAGAACCAAGTCAGAGTCCAAACTTGTCATGTCAGAATAAGCCCATACAAATATAACTACAAATTCTCTCAACAAAGTTGTAAAGACTTCACATTCCTCATCAATGTGGGACACCCCTAATTTTATCCATTTTGGGTCTGATGGAGTCCTGATGTTTACCTTTATTATATCTTTAACTAGAAGGGTCAAACCATTTTTTAGGATAGTAGGAAAATACTTGAACTATTAGACTATATCAGGGTCCTTTGTTAGGACTTTCTCTTCAACTTATCCTAGGCATGATGAATTTGAGTCCCTTAATGGGAGATCTGGCCATGTGATTAAAATAGTTAGAAATTCTTAAAAAATTTGATCAAATACCATTGTTACATAAAAATAAACTCAGATCTATAGGCAAGTTCATCATTGGTGGTATCCTAGTCTAAATTTAAAGAAGAATGAACACCCCCATCTAATGGCACCTGAAATAGGTTTTCACCATTAAAATATCCTTTGTCTTTACTTTTTCCTTGGTTAGAAAGCACCTCAAAGAGGTTTAATTTTAGGAGCTTAATGTTTTATTTATTTATTTTTGACTAAGGGTGTTCACTCACTCTCCAAAATAGGCTTCAGGATCCAATGTAATTGAGGATCTTGAGTTATGATTTCCCAATGAAACATTGTCTCTAAGGCTAAAAAAGTCATAAAATGCCACATCATTTTGAAACTCATCAATCAGTAAATTGGATTCTTATTGGTCCTAATCTATCAGTTGGGGATAGTATAATGGTAATGGGTTGTGATGAATTACTAGGGTAAAGGTATAAATGGCATTATTATCAAACATGTTAGTCTCAGTGAGGGCATCAAAGGTGAGGCTATGATTAGACTCTACCTCATTATTTGCATCATCATCACTAGCCATCGATGATGGAACTCAAATAAGATATGTGGGGTCACCCTTAGGTGGTTTAAATCCAAGTCCATAAGGTTTTTTGTACTTAGTCATGGTAATTGTCTCAATGGTTCCTTGTTGATTCGGTTTAAGGCCTCTTCCTTCATAATATTGATGTTTCATGATCCTATTAGGAATATGATACTTGGTGCTCTTGTAATAATTAACCAATTTATCACTGTATAACCATGATTCATCTCCCTTGAGAGGGTCTTGTTCCTATCCAGATGTTGTTATGAACATGACTGGTCCTAGATTATGAAGTTTATCTTTACCTTTTCATTGTTAATGCATGTGTGGGGTGGCTTTAGGTGTTCAAAATGTCTTGGGATCCTACAAAAGATTATAAATATGAAAGGTATCATGGGTCAATATTCCCATAGGCCATTAGGTAAAATGGTAAAATGATTAAAAGCTTTAGGTGGTGGCATGTGGGAAGGGGAATCCAAGGTATTAAGATCTATGCAATTATCTTTTGGAGAAATAATAAGTATGGCCTTTTGTTTATCCTACTTGGAATTTTGAATCATGCCGTATTGGTAATTATAGCTTTGAAACTCAACCTCAAGATGTTTGCAATGATATATGGTTGCAAATCTCCTAGAAGATTTACTTCCATCCCTAAGTGGGAGAACTTGATACATTGGTGTAGTGTTGATGGGACTGCATGAATATCATGTAACCAAGGCCTACCTAGGAGCATATTATGTGATAGCTCAAGATCAAGCACATGGAAAAGTGTATCATGGGTCAAAGGCCCAATGATAACTTTTAAGCTAATGGTGCCTTGTGATTATCTCTCTTGATTATCATAGGCTTTGATAGTAATCATTTCTAGCTAGAGATCTACCTTTGTGTACCCAATAATCTTGATGAGCTTTAGAGACATGATGTTGAGTCATGATCCATTATATATAAGGACATGTTTCACTTTATGCCACTTTATATAAACTTATATATACAATGTATTATTATGGAGTGGGCCAAGGGAATACATATAAATTTGTTTGAATGTGACTTGTTGGGCTAGAGCTAGGTGTCCAACCAAAGCTTGAAATTTATCAATGGATATGTCACTGACAATAGTGGATTGGGTTAAAAATACACTCAAAATGTTATTATGGATTGTTTATGTTCATAGAAAATCTAAAATAAAAATTTGTGCTGGTGTCTTCTATAATTATTCCACAATATCAAACTTCTTGTCTTGGTCAATGGTGAGTGGTTTATTCTAAGGTTGAATGGCTGGTTGGATAACATGCAAAGTGGTAGATGGTTGTGGACCTAGGATAGTAATATTTGACCTCTGAGTTATGATTACACAATCAATATTAGATACTAGACCATAATTTTTAACAAATGCTAGGAATGGTGTGGGACCAGATAAGACAAGTCTCAATTACCTGTGCACTTGTATGTGGTCATGTGGCAAGGGTTAGTTATCAGTATATGGTCCAAAGTTGGGAGTCTTGATTTACTAATTGGCTTGTGTGTAGTCCCAGGTCAAAGAAGGATCATCCATGTAATTTGGTTGAGTGGTATTGTTTAACAATGGTCTATATTGATTAGTTCTCAATCTAGGATTAATGGATATGGTATTAATACTACCCCTTATAATATGACCTACAACCCTATTATAGTCATGTACAACTACATGGTAGGTTTGTTGGTTATTACCATTATGACCTTAGTTTTGTCCATTGTTTTGACATTATGGGTTTTATTGTTGATTCTACTAATTCTACTAGTTTGGATTTTGATTTTGACACTATTGATTTTATTGTTACACTAGTGGGTGTTGTTATTATTGATGATTATTATGCTTCTACTGTGTATTATGTTGGAGAAAGGGGTTTTGATAAATCCCAAGAGTTTGATTAGATATGGAAGCACCATTATCCATTGTTATCTCCCCATTCTCCAACATATTCTTAATCAAATGCTTGATTTGTACACATATTTGTAGATTATGCCCATTAACCCGATGATATTCATAGAATTCATTTTCATGGTACTAATCAAGATAAGGAATGCCTTATGGATAATGCTTTGGTATATGTCAAATAATTAGATTAGCAGTGATAAGTTTATGAAATACAAATTTAATAGGCTCTCCTATGTCATTAAAGACATGATGCATAGGCACAATTCTCCTTGGAGGAGGGGTTTGTAATGTTAAAAGTTGTTGTATTTGTTACACAAGTCTTGGTTGTTATGATTATGATGTTATTTAGAGAATTTGTTGGGTAGGATTAAACCAAAAAGGTGTTATAGATGATGTTTTCACTATTTGGATATGATGTGACTCCACAACATTCCTATTGCAGTTGAATTGCTTTGGTCTATCTTGGTTATTGGCCTATACTGGTTGTGATGCTTTCAATTAGATTAAATGTTGACTTTGGCCACTTCCTTGATTAGTACCTTTAATCTAATTAGTTGACATAAGCTTGATGATCTCTTTATTAATAAGGGCTCACTCAATCAATAAGCCTTTGTCGATGATCTCCTTGAAAGTATGTGCACATTGTAGTTCTAAATGATAAGTTATCTCTCTATGAAATTCTTTAGTAAACACATCAGCTAATTATTTATCAATTAAACTATGGGTGAATTGGCTTATAAGGGCTCTCCATCACTGTAGATAACTTGAAAAACTCTCACCAACCTTTTGTTTTGCTTATGTCATGTCAACCAATGGAATCTCATGTTTGAGATTATAAGAAAAATGTTGCACAAAATTATTAGAAAGATCATCAAAATATGTTACTAAATTCCTGGGCAACTTAAAAAACCACTCCAAGGCTTGTCCAACCAAGCTCCTTGGAAACAACAACAAAAGGTATATATCACTATATGCCACTGGTTGACATGTGACAAAGAACTTAGTTAAATAGGCCTTAGGGTCACCTTTCCCTTTATATTTATCAAATTTTGGTGCTTCATATCCTGGATGAAATGGTATCTACAAGTACTCCATGTTGAATGGATAATAATACACATCATCCAACTTAAAATTTTTAGTCTATTTCTCAGCTTGAATGGTAGTAATTACATCCTTCATCTGTTATAATTCTTGGGATAGAAAACTAGAAAGAACATTGGTTTGAGGGAGAATATTGATTTGGGTAGATGGTTGAGACGTCACAAGTGGGAAACTTTGACCAGGGTATGATGGACATATATCTTGGGGTACATTGGTTTGGTTGAGAAATGGACCAGGAATATGCATACATGGATTCAAATGTACTTAAAATTGCATATTTGGTTTTGTGATATTTTGGTTTGGGTTGGCTATAAAGGTTTGACTTGGAGGATTTTTTGGTTGGGATGGAGGGATATAACTATACTATGCCTACTATGGTTGAAAAGGGACATGCTACTGACTAATCTAACCTTGCTATTGAGTGAGAACTTATGAACCAAGACCATATCTCTAAACTTGTGGCACATTCTGAACCAATTATTTTCTAGTAGGTACTTGAGAAACATGAGAGCCTCTTTGTTGCATGAATCCTTGCAAGGAGAAAGGATGTTGACTATTTGATATTTTTTACTGACCAATATTTACATGTTATTATCTAGTCATCATTTGGTTTTGTATTGGTATATTGGTCTATGATCGAGGAGGTGTATTTTTTACTACCTAACGAGGTGGAACATTAGTTGCCCCTTGCTGAGGTGGTAATATATTTGACCTTTGTTGTTTTGGTACATTAGATTATGCCTATTATTGTGGAATACTACTTGTCCCTTATTGAGGAAGAATAAGATTCATCACATTCTATTGTTAAGGTGTGACATTGGGTGTTGTTTGACTACCTAATCCTATTAGTTGCATGGTTGATGAAGAAACTGGTTGAGGTTGGGATGTAGAAACTCCTACTCCCTGGTATGATGGCCCACTCATGGTATTAATTATAGACACATTTTGTTGACTAGTTTTTTGTGTGTTAGTACCACTATGATTTAGATTGGACATTGCTTGCACATTATCCACTATATTTTGTTCATTAGTTTGTGTAGAAGTAAAAGACACTTCTTTAATAATGGGATATGTAGCAGGTTGTCTATCAAAGTGTTTTGTGTGAATGGATCTAAACTCTAATTGTCTTGACTAGTTAAATCTATCAAAATTCTTGTAGAAGGAACTAAGTCAATAAGAGGTTTGCTCGCCAGGGTCATTTGATTGAAATTATGTGCTAGATTCAAGTAGGTTTGATATGCCAACTACATTTGGTTAAAGTGGTCTTCCACGAGGTTTTTGATTTTATTAGGAATATTAGGTTCCTGATAATTTGTTTTTACTAGAGTCAAAGGATTTCTAGAAGAATCCTATTGATCATAAATTATGTTGTGGGGCATTCTTACTAGGCTTGGTAAATTCTCATGAGGGAAGTCTGTTGGAAACTTGGCCCCTACCTCTTGGATCTAACCAAAATATAATATTTTTTCTCCAATGAATGATGCTCAAATAAAAATGGATCATTTTTATAATGTGTATTATTAGATCATGACTATTGAAGAACTGGTTCATCAGTTGTGGGTATTGTAGATAGGTATTGTGAATTTTATTCTTGGTCTTGTTTTGAATAAGGTGATGTATAAACCAAATAGTTAGATAATGTATCCTAGATTTGCACCCCTAATTGAGCATTATAAGAGGGACAAGGATCCATCTCATAAGCAATATTATCAATGTAGGGGTCTTTCACTATTTCTTCTTACACAACCACATTACTAATCCTCGAATTGTACATGAGTCCAATACGAGTGTAGGAATACATGTTATGATCCATAGTAAATGTTTTTGAAATAGAAAATGAAGAGATTTATACAAACTCAATGCCTAAAATCTGATGTTAAAACTTGGTCTAGATTTATCAAAATGATCAAAAGGTTTATGCAAAAATCTATGGGGAAATAAGCTAGCATTAAGTATCTAATGCTTCATGTTTCACACAAAGATAAGCAAGTAAATAAACCAAAAATAGAAATGTCAAACTCTAAGGTCAAAGTGTTTTAGATCAGTCTAATCTAAGAAAGTAAAATTTACTAGGTCTTTTGGACAAATGTGGCATCAAAAGCTAGACTTTGAAATAGATGAAAGTTTTAATCTAATGGATTTGAAACACTTCTTAAAAAAACTAAGCATTTGATTCTTGGACATGGACTCAATAAAATAGGTATACGGTATGAAATAAAAGGCACTTTAGAGATAGTTTATTTTTCTCACAAATAATAGTATAAAACTTGTTTCTTTTAACAAATAAGCTAGACAAAAAGTAAATGATGTAATTATGCTAGACAAAGGTTCAAAAAGGTACAATTAGATTGGTCTAAATATGTGAGAACAAATTTGAACTCTATACAAGAGGGCCTATGAAACAATATCTGAAATTTTTTGGGTAGTGTAAAAACACTAAACTACCTAAAAGATATGACAAAATGCTTGTTTCAAAAACTCTCTAAGGCAAAGATAGTTTCCCACAAATTTGACAGCATAACACTATATTTCTTGACTCAAAATGTTGTGGTGCATAGACTCAAAGTGAAAGTGTTTAGCAAAAAATGACTTAAGTCTATCAAGTGGCGATAACGATCATGAGTCATAAATGACCTTCAACCTAAATTGGAAATTGAACTTAAGTTTCCTCAAGTTTAGTGAAAATGGAAAAATCACTTAACACATCAACCCTATGAACTTATAAAGGTGAAATTTCAAATTTAGACTATAAATGAAGTACTTAAACAACTTTGGAAAATATCTAGACTCAATTGGGTAGCATAACTGTGCTAAAGTAGATGATATGACTCCAAGTTTTGATGAACTTTGAATAAGGCAAATTGATGATTTCACATGGGTAGCATAACACCTCTTTGTTTAAAATAAAATGAGGACCATGTGTTTTGGTTTATATCATTTGTTTACACTAAGTTTTGACTCCAAACAAGACTTTAATCTAGGACAAAATGAACTAATTAATCACTCTTAGATCCTAAATTGACAAGGTTATTTGGTATTATTGGAATCCATTAATATAAGTCATTTGAGAGGATTTTAAGTGTTCATCCAAAAATAAATTCACATTATCTATTAGGGTTTTTACACCCCCTTACTCTTGAATTACATTACTATAACATGAACCTTAAGGCGCACCTTACACCAATAATACTTCTATGACAAGTGGGGATTTGTCTAATATCTACAAGTTTTTGAATGTTTTAGGGGAATCAATTGCACAATGACTTTCACATCAAATAACACAAAAGAAAAGTATGAAATTTAGGTCTATATCACTTGGATTATTACAAAAAGGTCTAGTCCTTTTTTTAACCACTAAATCTTACTATTTTCTCAATTTAGTGTGATGCCCAAAGTGCCACTATGTCCTATGTACAAGTCTAATATGGAGCCAAATGAAATCAGTGTCAGGAGGTGAAACCCCAAGTCAAAGCTTCCCTAAAGAACTCATGAGAGGTAATCATGTCACCCTTATAAGCCAAGTTTACATGAAATAAAAAAAACATAAAATATAAAGACTTTAGGGTCATTGTCAAGGTCACCCAATACTTTTATGAGTTTTTGGGAAGTGATTTAGATGACGTTATTTCTATCTCTTAGATTAGGAAATTTTTAAATAAGGAAAGCACTTTTGATTCCAAGGGTTCCCAAAAGGGGACAAATGGAAGAGCATACACACATAAAACTTATTTTCTCCCAACAATTTCTAATTAAACAACTATTGAAAATAAAAATTGACAAGTGTGTTCAATTGTAAGCTCAAACGAAAGATGTGGTGTTCTTTTAACCCCTTGGTCATAAGTTGTAACTTTGAAAGCCTTCACTTAAGGCTTTAAATGTTTCATTAAGCACAAAAAAAAGGTTCCTAATTCATTTTAAAAGTATTCAAAAGGTGGTATAAAACATGATTTATCAAATTTTAAATCTTCTTATTACCTGTCTACCCTTAAGGCATCGCCCTAAAAGAAAATGTGTTATATTAGAAACATCCAAATAGATTTTTAAAACTTTATAAAAAATATATGAAAAATTAAGTTAAAATAACATTATATTCTAAAAATTTAGGAAAATAAACATGGTTTTAAAAAAAATCATCCAAAAAGGAGTCTATATGACCCCAAACCAAACATTTTAAAATAGCCTTTTATCTCTCAGGTTTTACACAGATGAGTTGGGATCTAGGTTGGGGTGAACTGGGTCGAGTCAGGCTGAGTTGGGATTTGATTCAAGGTGAGTTTGGTCAAGTCAAGCTGAGTTGGGATCTGAGTTAGTGTGAGTTGGGTCATGTCAGATCAAGTTTGGATCTAATTCGAGGCAAGTTGGGTCAAGTCAAGCCAAGTTGGATTATGAATTACACATCCTTGAGAACAAAATTGTGAGCTCCAAAATTAAGCTTTTTGCTAAAATCTTTACCCTTTTTTCCTCCACACTCTAAGACCCTGCATGACAATGGTTAGTATGTTACTTGTAGGTGATATTTGATTAAATTTTTGGGGTGTGATCCCATTGGGCATGCCATTATATGAACTAAGAATCTGAATCAAGAGAGCTGATTAGTATTGTGTTAGTCCCAAAATGAATTTTTTTGATAAAAACACACTAACTAGAATAAATCTCTAGGCCTAGTTACTAGGGTGAGATTAATAGTAAAAAAAATTAAAAACACAACTGAAAATTAAAGAAAACTAAGGATCCTTCACCTTCCTTGGATGCTTCAAATGCTTATTATAGTGGCTTTCTCAGCTTGTGCTCATGAAGTCTTCATCAAAGGAGGCTTGGCTATCTTCTCTTCTCCTTGGAACTTTATGGCTTTGAATTGGATTTGATAAATATTTTGTCATTATAAATTTGGTATGTGAGAGCTCTTGGAATCAATTTTACATGGTAACTTTTCACAAATTAAGCTTAAAATTCAATAGGAAAGGCCTCCTATTTATAGATTTTTGAGATTGCTCAGAATTAACTTAAACCATCCATCTTGAGATGAAGATGTGTGGTTGAGGATTATTTTAATTTTTTGGAATTAAATCTATAATTATCTTCATCATCACATTAGAAAAAGGGGAATTAAAGAGGCATGGAGGGTCATTATGAGGCATGGGAGACCTATAATCTTGATATTTATGGCATTTATGGCCTAGAGATGTCTTCCCAAGAAATGAGGTCACCTGATGATTTAGTTATTAAATATTCATTTTTAAAAACAAGTATTCAACAAGTTTCCAAGGGATTCTTAATTAGGCTCTAATTTGGTTTTATTAACTCTTAAGCATGATTACGCACTTTATGCACAAATTACTCAAATTGATCAGAATGACTTGTTATTGGTCCAAAATTTGACTAGATTAGAATTAGAAGTCAATGTCAGATGTGTTGGAATTGTATTTTCATTTATAATGTTTCCAACATAAAATAACAAAGACACACATCTCGCATAATAAACTTGATAGAAAAGAGCAATCAAGAGCACCTAGGTGTACAATTGGCATTTTGACTCAAAATGATCTGATCAAAGTTAACTAGTCCATAAATTGCATTTCTCTATTTAATGATAATTTGGCTAAAATCGGCACTTGAATATATCAATTTCAACTCATTTAATGCATTTTAGTGTTTTTAGGCCAAATTATGCACTTTAAGTGGAAATTAATCAAAAGCTTGGTTAGAGGTCACTGGTGGCCAGATTTAGGTGTCTAAAATAGGTTTGCTAATCTATTATTATGATAGATTAGTTGAATGATCTTGAATTTACTTCATTTTATTTATTCTACATTAGAATGTGCAAATGTTATTTGAGTGTGGTAGCAAATCTTTAAGGTAAATTCAGTTCTTACTTGTACTTATTTATATCATCTTTGGAGGTTTGCTTAGTGTGTAGTGAGATATGAGATTATGCTATTTTGCAATATATATTGGTTAAATGTATACTTAATTATAATTAATTTTTTTTCATAATGTTAAGGCTAAGATCAGTATTCACTTATTCTCTTTCTGCCTTACCCTTTTATTTTCCTTCTTTTTCAACCAGATCACTTTAATTTAGATTTAATTATGAATGCCCATTTATATTAGTCTTTAGTTTAAGCCTTGATCATAATTCACTAGTATTAGCATAGATACTTACACTTTACAAATATTTGGTCCATGGTGGCTACCAACCATCAATTAATATAAAATTATGGGATAGTTAAACATTGCTTTGTCATTGTTTCACCATAGATAACATAGGTTACCAAAACCTACTACTCATGCTCTAAATTTATAAAAATATAAAAATGATAAGTTTTATTTTAATAGTAAAGGACACCTATGGTACATTTAGAGTCATCAATAGGTCCCCTAGGTTAGCTTATTCAATGGGAAGTGTAAAAGATAATAAAGATCAAATGAAATAAAGTAAATACCAATTACCTTTCCATGAGCATCACATCATCCATAAGTGGATAAAAACATGTTTCTCCCCTTGATTTGGAGTTCTTATCTTTGTCAACAATAGATTCTAAGCTCTTCCATCATCCAAAGATCACCATGTCTAATCTAGGCTCTTGATATGAAATCAATATATGCCTATCAAATGAAGCTATCCTATGGTAAATAAAACATTTATCAAACTACATAATCTAATATTAAAAATGTGATTGAGTGGCCTCTTATTTATATATTTTTCACATTTTTGGGGTGGAATCCATAATTCATAAAAGCATCTTATTTTAGTGATTTAAGGCACCAAAATGAGGAATCATGGAGGCCACCCAAAAAAATGACCTCACTTAATGATGCAATTAATAGGAATCAATTTACAATAACGAAATATTCAATTTGATCCATGGAATTATTACATAATCTTATAATTCGGTTTAATTTTCCTAAGATTAATCAATTTTAGTATAATTCTTTGGAAATTAGTGCACTTCATTAATCAAATTGGTCAAAAATTCATATTACTAGGTCATCATTTGATTGGAGAGGAATTATAAGGTGATATTAGTTGCTTATGAACCATCATCCCTTTTAAGATGTTTATAACACAAAATAAAAAAGGCACATGACATGTGCTTATGAATTAGAGGAATAGAGTGATCCAAGGCACCAAAATGAGAAATCATCATTTTGACTCAAAATGATTTGAGAAAAGTTAGGAATTGCATAAAATGAATTTCTCCATTTAGGGATACATTAGTTTAAATTGGCACTTATATACAATAAGCTCAAACCATTTAGCATGTTTAAGTGATTTTGTCCTAAATTGTGTATTTGAGTTCATTTCAAGTAAGATTGACTATTTTAAACACAATACTGTTAGGAATTTGATGTCTATATTTTCCCACTATTTGAGAAGGCATAGTGAGATATTTAGGTGAATAAACATATTTTCAAAGAAAAGAGTTGTCAATAATAAATTATAAATGACCATGATGCCCCCTCGAGAGGACATAAAAGTATGAAAGAGAAGGATGGACTCTTAAATAGAGAGAGAAAGTGAGATTAACCCATATAATAGATTAAATCAAAATGAGTTGATGCTTGCACACATTGATTTTATCAAATTATATCTATAATGGGACCCAAGGATGGGGGAAATGAGAAGGATACAATATAAAAATAGAAGTGACATACTTTGAACACACCCAAACTAGGGTGCAAGCTGTGTGCTTCAAAAGTGATCAATCCCAAGACAAGTTGCAAAATAAAATATTTCCAAAATGAGGGTAAAAGTCTATAGAGTTTGGAATTAGAATAAAATGAGAACATTGTCTCTAGGGAGAATAAATAATAGTGTGCTCCATTAAAGTAAATTTGATCATGATAAATTTTTTAAAACCCAATAGGGCTGATTTTGATCATTGATAAGGAATTGTTGGCTTGTCCTTGAGGGCTGATTTAGATTTGTGAACTAGTTCAAATGTTGTGCCTCACTAGGGTAAATTAACAATCAAAATATCAAGGATATAACCTATTACATAAATTAAAGATGAGTAGGTGAAAACATAGATTCAATGGTGTAATGGTTATAAAATCCATAAAAAACTTGGCATATGAGGATGCATAAAGTGATGAAAGAGATGAAAAGAAGAACGAAGGTGTCTGAGCTAACCTGAGATAGGTCATGTATCCAAATACTATCTACATAGTCCAAAAGGACATCAAGCCAATGTAGTTCACCCAAAAGTGGGAGAGAATGGAATGAGGGATGAAGGAAACCAACTGAGGTTTGATTAGACTCATGATGTATGCCAAGAGACGCATGTCTTTCATAGAGTTGGGTGATAATACTATTGAGCATAGATTATACATGGTGATATTGAGAACTATTCATTAGAGATGTATTGATGTTGAGACTTGAAACCAAAGCACAAAGTGCTTTCTATAGCGAAATAAAATTAGGCATCATAAGTATGAAGAATTTATAATGACATGGCATTTTAATTATGTGGAGTTGGTTCAAATGTGAATACCTACTAAGGATAATGGTAAAAATAACCAAGACCAAAGTTATTTCTATTTACATTTAAACAAAAACAAAGACAGATAAAAACAAAACAAAAATGAACCTAACTTAAAATTGAGATATGAATAATCAAGATTTAATTAGGAATAAGAATTTTAAAAAATAAATCAAGAACAACTTAATAAAATGTGATCAAGATATAAATAATCAAGATCGATGTTAACCATAAAGTTATACTTAGAAAAGAAAAGAACAAGACCAAAAAGGAAAACAAAATATCATGAAGAAATAAGAGGAAAAAACCAAAAAAATAAAATAATATGAAGAGACAAGAAAGCACAACAAAACAAAAACAAAAATAAAATAAACACACAAATAAAAACTTAGTATGGTTTAAAAACAATTATTCAGACACATGTAGTAGAGGCATTACTTTCTAAAATAGTGTAACAAGAACAAGAACACAAATTTTCTTATAAGCAATAGAGAAATAACATAAAAGAAATGGGGGAAGAGAGGAAAAGGAAGGGTTTGGTCGAGTTGACTCCATATGTTCAAGACAAGTAAACACTACCTACATAGTTTCATTGATTCCTGTTCTAACATGAAATTTAGGATAAATGTAATTCTCTTAGGAAGTGAGATAAAAGAAAATGTGATTACCAAAAATATCATGATTAATGTTGTATAATAAATAGGAATATGGAATAAATGACAATGGTCTTGCAACATGATAAGTTAGTAGGATAAGATACTTGCAAAATGGCAAGAGTAGGAGCTAAATACTTACAAAATGATAAGTTAGTGGGATGGTTACTTTCAAAATGGAAAGAGTGTGAAGATCATAATGTAAAAAATTGTAAGATAATGTTTTTTTTTTGTGGATCATTTTGTAATGTTTTTGGGATAAAATATATACAAGGGGAACAAACTAATCAAGGAGATACTTATCCAAGAATATAAGTTCTAATGATAGCTAGGTTAGATGGAATAACACATGCTCACAAATATGAAAGAGCAATGATCCTAATAAGGCAATAATGTCTACCCAACATCATCAAAATATTAGAACAATGTACACAATAACATAAAATCTGAAGAACCATGGAATAGGAAAAAACCATACACTGTGGTATCTATCGTCACTTGTCTATATAAGAAGATATAAAATGCTATGCCTACTAATATTCTTTGTATAAATATAATTGAATGTGATCATAATGCCTATGAGTAATAATTAGGATCATAATTGGTCAAGGGGTAAAAGTGTCTAAGTTACAATAGCCCATGTCATGAAAAGAATGTGGTTCTTAAAGAAAATGGTCCAAAATGAATGGGGTCAAAAAGAGGATGGTACATAATGAATATGATCCAAAAGAGGATGGTCTATGGTGGGACAAAATGTGTTTAGAGTTCCAATAGTTTAAAGGATTTCACTATCTATAGTTGTGAAAGTAATATGGTTCTTGAAAGAAGGGTCTAGGGTAGGTCAAAAGAATATGGTCCATGAAAGGATGACCCAAGATATAATGGTAGGATAAAATACTTCATCATAATTTTCCCAAAAGTAAGGGGTCTTTTAGACAATGGTTCAAATCTATAAATCATATAACCTATTAAGGTGCAGAATGATAATGGGATCCGAAAGTTCTTCACCATTCAGAGTAGCCATTTGATATACCCTTAATCCATAGTTTACCATGATAACATATGGTCCCACCCAATTAGGTTGGAACTTAATTTTTTTATTATATTTAACATTTGTGTTATTATGGTTCTATTTCAAGACCAAATAAATAATCTCAAACTCCTGAGGAAGAATGCACTTGTTATATCTTCTCTACAATCTATTATGATAGGCTTGCAAGTTTTCTAGGGCAACCAAATGCTTACCATCAAAAAGTTATAGTTCTTTCAAACTTGAGACTCTGCATTCTTTGTCATCTTTAATATGCTCCAAATAAACTCTCAATGTAGGTATCTTGATCTCAATTAGGATAATAGTTTTTGTGCCATAAACAAGGGAGTATGGAATGGCTCTTATAGGGGTTCAATGACTAGTTCGATAAACCCAAAGGATAGGAAAGATTTACAAGTTCCAGTTGTGGCCAACATCATTGACAATCTTATTTAAAATTGTTAAAATGGTCTTGTTTAATGCCTTAAATTATCTATTACCTTGTAGGTTATATGGTGTGGATTTCTTATGCTTCATTTTGAATTTTGCACAAAGGTCTTTTATATCTCTATTTACAAAAGATCTATCATTATTGGATATAATGTGTGTTGGGATGCCATATCAACAAATGATATAGTTATGAATTAATTTGGCTATCTAATTCCCAATAACATAAGTGAGAGGAATGGCCTCATTCCACTTAGCTAAGTACTAGGTAGCAGTTAAAATGTGTTTATGTCCATTTGAATATGTGGGTTTTTTTTAATGAGATTAAGGCCCCAAGTAGAGAAGGCCATGGTATTGTAATCAGTTGTAGTGGTAAGTAAGGTACACATATCAAATTTACATTTTTTTAACAAGGAACACACCTCCTCACATAATTAAAATCATCTATCTCAATTTTTGGCCAATAATAGCCTATTTTGAGGAGCTTTTTTATCTAAAACTACATTATTGGTATGGGCCCCACATATTCCTTCATAAACCTCCTTCAACGTTAGCTTGGATTCTCCCAAAGATAAAAATTGAAGTAGAATTACATCATATCCTTTGTGATAAAGTTTGTTTCTATGAAGGGTATAATAGGCGAGATGATGGAATAGTTTCTATTGGTTATTGGATCAGATAGGTGGAAAAGCATGATCATAGAAGTAATTATAATAGTATTGATACGAAGGTAGTTCATATGGGGGATTGGGAACAACAATGGTGCATATCCTTTATGAAAATTACATAATTTGTATAGGCTTTAAAATATTCTCAATCAAAAATTGATACTCTTTATCTCTACCATCTATTTATATCATTGAACCAATCATTGCCATTACATTATTAGATCTATTATTGGCCCTTGGTACTTATTTAAACTATAGAGATTTAAAATGAACTTTGAGATTATCCATGATTTTATTGTAAGGAATAATATTGTCATCTCTATTTTGATACTAATTAGTGTTTTGATTAATGACCAATTGGGAATCACCATAAACCATTAAGTGTTGAATATCCCATTGTATGGTAAGATGAAGTCCTAGAATAAGTGCCTCATATTCGACGTTATTGTTGGTACAATGAAAATTGATGTGGAATGCTTTGGGAATAAAATACCCTTATTATTTAATAAAAAATATTCCATCTCCATATCCATGAAAAGTGAAGGAAACATCAAAATATAGTTTTCATTGTTCATGTTTACACTTCACTTCTTCCACTGCCATGATAGAATCATCTAAAAATTCAAATATGAGTGGTTAAGTGTACTAACCTGCCCTTTAATAGCTTTATAATTCTAATACTCAACATTAAACTCACTTAGGATCATGTCCCATTTAGATACATCCTATTAGATATTCTTTGGATAATACAAATTTGAGAGAATCTACTTAACAATGATAATTATTTTATTATTTAGCATATAATGTCATAGGATTTGAGAAATAAGCACAATAGATAAACATGCCTTCTCAATAGTCATATAATTTTGTTCATAAGCCACAAATGTGTGGTTTAAATAATGGATTGCATGTTCTTTCCCTTGATCATCATTTTAGGCCAAAAGTGCCCCTAGTAAATGCTCAATGTTGATATGTGAAGTAGTTGTTATCTTGGTGTTGGTAGTCTCAAAATTGGTGGGTTTTCCAAATATGCCTTGAGATTTTCAAATTCTAATTGATAGTTTTCATCTGATTAGAATGTGATCCCTTTCTTCAAGAGATGGGTAAATGAGTGGCCCGTATCTGCCAATTAAGAAATAAACCTACTGATGGACTGGATCTTTCCTTGTAGGATTTAGAGTTATTTAATATTTGAAGGTGGAGTGATTTCAATAATGGCCTTAAACTTAACAGGGTTTAATTTGATCCCTCTTTGTGATACAATGAAACCTAGTGATTTCCCTGAAGTGACTTCAAAGACACACTTTTTAGGATTCAGGTAGACTTTATATTCATGAAGCCTCTCAAATATTCTTCGTAAAATGTCAAGATGTCCAACACGTGTTATTGATTTTTCTAGTATGTCATCAAAATAGTCCTCAATAATATCATGCATCATGTCATGGAAGATGAAAATCATGATAGGATGATATGTGGCTCTAGTGTTCTTCAAGCCAAATGGCATGACTTGGTAATAGAATTTTCCCCATGGAGTGGTGAACACAACCTTATGTTGATCTTCTTGGGCTATCTTAATTTGATTTTATCTAGAAAATCCATCCATGAGGGACAACATCTCATACCTAGTAGTAAAATTGATGATCATGTTGTTATTACGTAGATGAAAATCATCTTTTGGGCATGGTTTGTTTATATCTATAAAATTTATATAAAGATGTATACCATATGGCTTCTTACCAACTAGAACTATGTTTGATATCCTTTTGGAATAATCCAATGGTTTAATGAATCCCACTTCCAATATTTTTTCCAATTTGACTTTTACCAATAGGGTGATGTATGCATGCATCTTTCTCAACTTCTACTTAATTGGTTTGGCATCTATATGAACAACAAGTTAATCCACTACTGAGTGTGGGTCTAAACCTGGCATTTCTAATTATGCCCATGTAAAAAATGTTAATAAAATCCATCAAAATGGAATTAATGTGTTCACATTCTACTTGAAATAAGGGAAGGTCCAAAATAAACAATTTTTGGATCATCATATGTTTCCAAGTTCACTTTAATAGTGTTCTCTACAAGAAGGGTGGACCCATAGTCAATAATAGTAGTTAGGGTGTGATCATGAGCATCTTCTTATGCTACATCTTCTTATTGCTCCTCCCAAAGCTCTGGATAATGTGACAAATCTAAATTTGTCATCTCTAGTAATGGCCAATTAGTAAAAATCTATAAAAACTCAAGAGTGAGATGCTCAAACATTTTTATTATTTTGAAGAGATGTTTGTACTGGCTATAGAGCTAGGTCTTGAGGGACCTTCTATGTCATTAGGGGATGACCAAAATTTCCCATCCAAGAGCATATAAAATAGGTTTTCACTCAAGGGATTATCTTTATTTTTATTTTTTCCTTGATAAATGAGCACCTCAAAGAGGTTTTCACTCAAAGATCTCAATGTTTTATATTTTTTATGACCAAGAAAGGTTTCCTAATCTCCAAAGTAGGTAGAAGGGTCCAATGAAAAATCAAATCCTTGTTTTTGATTGCCAATGGGATATCCATTTCATAGGCCCATATATTATATAATTGATTCTTCATACTAAAACTCATCAAGGCATATGACCAAATTTTTCTAGTCCCAATTAATGAGTTATGGATGGCAAAGGCATAGGGAACAATGAGGTTCTACTTTAGTAAGGGAATATCCAATAGTGAAATGGGTTTTTGCTTCATAATGGGGAAGATCTAATATAAAAGTGGGGTGTTATGGTCATAATGGCATTTTTATCAAATAAAATTGAGTTAACAATCTCATCTAAAAGGATATAATGGGTTACTATGTCACTACTAGGAATACCATTGCTAGTCGATCCAGTAGAATCACTATCAAAAGTTATGAAATAACCCCTAGGTAGTATAAATCTGAGACCATGATTTAAATTAGGTACACCAGTTGATAAAGGTCTTAGGATTTCTTACACTCATGGGCCAAGGCTACTTCCTATATAATAAATATGGTCCATGATTTGATTTGGGATAAGATATTTTAGATTCTGAAAGTAATTAGTAATACCATAAAAATATAACTAGTCTCCTTCTATGAAAGCCTCTCATTCCTATTTTGGAAAAGTAGTAGGTAAAAATACCATAGGTGGTTTTCATTGATGTTTCTTTTATTGCTAGATGAAGTTGGGTCCATTTGGGTTCTTGGAAGGTTTTGGATTACCAGATGTTATTAGGATACTTCAACAACTTTGTAACATAGAAGGCATCCTTGAGATGATAGATGAAAATGCCCACATCTTATATCACAACTTGTTTTGTAAGAGCTACAAGAAATGGATAAGCCAAAGTGGAAGCTAAAATACTAGGGTTAATATAATTGGATATAGGTGGATGTGAAATTATTGCTTTGTTCTTATTTGTAATGAATTCAAAACCTGGGTAATAGTTATAATTATGGAACTCAACCTCTAAATGTTTGAAATACTAATAAGGTTGTTGATTAGTGGGAATAATAACCTTGATCTCATCATGGGGAAACTTAAGGCACTGATGTAGGGTGGATGGAACAACCTATACTTCATGGATCCAAGGATGACTAATAAGTATGTTGTAAGGCAATTCAATGTCCAAAATATGTAATAAAATGTGATGGGAAACAAACCCAACATTAATTAGCAAATGAATGGTACTAGAAGACTCTCTCTTGATATTATTCTAAGCCTTTTATAGTGGTCATCTTTGGCTGGATATCCTTTGTAGTGTAACCTAATATTTGTACCAATTTAAGAGATATTATGTTTAAGCCCAAACCATTGTATATAAGAACCCCCTTGATCTTATGGTTTTCAATGATTACCTCAATATACAGAGTGTTGTTATGGTTCAGACCTAGGGTGGACATGTATTTTTGATAAAATGTGAGTTGTCAAAATGAAGAAAAATATCCCACTAGTGTTTGAAACTATTTAGGGTTTATATCTTTGGGAACAGTTGATTCTTATAAAAGTTTGTTTAGAATAGTTCTATAGACTTTAGCTGTATGAAAAAAATCCAAAATGAAAATTTGTGTAGGGGTTTTACTCAGCTGGGCCAATAGACTATAAGGCTTTTCAGTTTTAAGACAAGACGTCTTTGGTTTGGTTAGCATCGTATTAGCTTCAAATCCAAAGGTACAATATTCACATTAAATTCTATAGAAGAAGAGGGAAAAGGAACATGGAGAGTAACTTATGAGTGTCTAATTATGACTACATAACCTAGAGGTGGGTAGCATCCATTATAATTAGAAGATGAAGGCAAAGGGCCTTAGAGGGTGACTCATGGGTCTCTAGTTGCATTGGTGTAATTTCAAATCAATGAAGAGAAATTATAATTAGAGGAAGGGTGTTTTACAAAAAAATAACCTATGTAAGTAGAGTCACAACAAAATAACATGAACTCAACATGGTATTATTAGAGGGAGAGGGTGTTGGCCCTATAATATTGGATTTATTACTACAAAGAATATGAGATGGTTCATAGGTTTTAATAGTAATAGTGGAAATGTGGGTTAATAAAATGCATCCCAAGGTGTTGTTATAGTCTTAGAGCATATTTCTATAACCTAAGTTGTTGGCATGGGTGTTATGATCATAATTATGATCATGCTGATTATGATTTTGAACTTGATTCTAGTTTTGGTTTTACCACTAGTTCTATCCTTGGTTTCACTAATTGTTCCTTAGTGGTGGTCAATTATGTTGAGGAAATGGATCTTGATAGATTCCCATACACTGATTAGTGCCTTATGGGGAAATATTGATCTCTACTTCACCAATCTCAATTATACCTTCAATAAGGTGCCATAATTAAATGCAATGATAAGCACTATGACAAACAACATGATGGAAATTACACCATTCATTTTCTTTGTACCAATCTAGCTTTGGTTGATCTTGAGGAAATGGCCTTGGTACTAGCCATATACTCAAGTTAGCTTCTACAATATTTTGGAACACTGTCTGAATAGATTCTCCCATTTTGGTGAAGACTCTAAATTGATTGTGGAATATCCTCTAGTAAAGCTATCTTTACAAATTAGGTAGAGATAATTATACATTTGGGGCCAATGGGGCCTACACCATTTATAGTGTCTTATTTATGTTACTCCATTCCATTCCATATTCTTGTTCTTGTTGAAACCCTTAGGTTTCTCTTGTTCAACCATTTAGACCAATGATTATGTTTGATTTGAAGTTTGACCCTACACAAAAATATTGACAAGGCCCTTGGAAATAAGATCCTTCTCAATTTTCACCCTTTTGTATATGATCTCTTTAAATGAACTAGTGAATACAAGTCATAGGTTGTGCATGACCCCAATATGTAAGTTATATACAAATATGTCCACAAACTATTTTTTTGGAAAATTATGTTGAAAGTGACCTATTAATGCTCTCTACCTCCATAGATATATAGTGAAGCTTTCACCATCATGCTGTTTGGTTTTGCACAAGTCAAAAATGGTCAATCCATGTTTGATTTTTTACAATAAATGGTTGATGAACTTTTATTATAGGTCATTCCAATTCACAATTGATCCATTATGTAACTTAAGTATACAATGTAGATCTTGTCTTGCTAAACTTCATAAAAATAGATAAAGAATGTAAATGATATTGTAAGCAACCTCTTGGCATAACATAAGGAATGCCTGAATGTGCTCACATGGGTCACCTTTTCCTTTATATTTATCAAAATTGGGTGCCTCAAACTGATATAGAAAAGGGACTTGGAGAATAGATAAATCAAATAGATATGGACATATCTCATCAAATTTATACTTTTTATTCTATTTCCAATCTCCAATCATGACATAAACTCATTCATAGAGTTCCACTCTTGCATGTTTGGTGCATTCGTGGGTAGAATATAATTTTATTAAGGTGGCATGTGCCCCTATTGCTATTGTTAGGGTGGTATGTGCCCCCATTATTACTATTTAAGTGGTATGTGCCCCTATTGTTATGTGGATTTTTGAGGGATTACACCTTATGATTTGCGACTTGGTTTTGATTCACTCCTTGAGTTAAGTAGGTAAGTGGTTGATTCTTTAAAATCTACTACCTTGAATTATATATGTTCTATTAATTTTGGGGAGTTCTTAGTGTATGCACCATAGTACATATTGGTTGAGATGAACTAGCCAAAATATTTTGTATGATTTCTTCAATACATACTAAATGTTTTGGTCTTTGGTTTTACAAAGCAATAACAGCTTCTTGATGATTAAAAAATGTGTGATTCATGTTTAATGAAGCATGTTGTATAACCTCTTGTGATTTAGGTTGTTCTATTAAGACATTTTCATCCATCATTATTATGTTCTCAACTATATTTTGCATTGGTTCAACCACATTTCCTTGTTCCTTGGAAGCATTGTTATGGATTGAAGTAGCTACTAAAGAGTCTGTCAAGTCCATGATATAATTTTCTGCATATCATTGACATATATTCTTAATCTTGTTGAAAAGATCTTGATCATTTGGTTTTGACTCAACAAGTACTTCTTTTCCCTTGCTATAAGGTATGTTTTTTTGTGCTATATTCATGAAGACTTATTCCTGATGTTTTTCTCCTTCTCTAACCAAAGTATACAATTGTCCCATAGGAAAATTTGAGGGTAGTCTACTACCAGATTCCATCAATCTTAGGAGGGCTTCATCCTTATTCTCTTAGGGTTGATATTATAAATAGTATTCTTTAGATCCTACAATTGTGGGAATGTATTTAAAGATGATAGAATTTTCTTGATCATCATAATAATTATCCTCCTCATAGCTAGGAATGTAAGGGACCCCACTACGAGTATACCTTTAAGTCATGTCTAAGAAGATTTATTCTTTACATTTGACTAGATTTGGAAAATGTTTTACAAATGATTAAAAATGGTATGTGTTTTTATCTTTTCTAAATAAATGAAAAGGTACCAAAGAGACTGTAATAAAAAGAGGGTGGCATAGTACCACACACAGTTAGAAGAATGTGTTCATAAAATTACTCAACCTTGGGTAGGGTTGAAATCATATGAATTAAAAGAGGGCATGATAACTCAAAGACCTAAGTGTAAACTATTACACCCAATGTAGGTTAAGAGATTCATCAATACCATAAAATCTAGTTCAACTTTGACAAGTTACTACTAGGAAACTAGAAGAAAGCCCTTCAGATTAGGAAGGTGATAATGTGAACCAAGAAAATCAAGATGTAGAAACATGAAAGAATTACTAAGTATAAAAATAGAAAAAAATGGGTTACACAATACCACCACATGGTAATAGGAAGGTAGTATAAATATGCTATTGAACTTAGAGTGTGAGTGATACAATTGATGAGCTATGTTCACAATGATTAGATGATAATGATTCTATAAATAAATTTCAATCCAAATGGGAAAAACAACCCAAGTTAACTCAATTCAAGTGTAAACAAGAAATTAAACCCAATTTAAGACATTAACCTAGAACTGACAAAGGTGAAATTCCAAATTTGAATTATCAATGAAGGACTTAAAGATATTGGAAAGTGGTTTAGACTCAAATGGGTAGCATAACTTCACTAATTTAGATAATAGAAACTAAATATTTAAGATGAAGATTTGGATTTGATCAGTTTAATGACTCCTTATTCAAGAAATGGTGAAAAATGTGTTTGGTTATAACACTTTATTTACAAGTAATTTTTGACTCAAATCAAGACCAAGTAAGGAAAGACTGAGACAAATACAACTATGTAATCGTCTTAAGCCCTAAACTAATAAGGTTGCTTTGTATTATTGAAATCTATGTTTATATGTGCACTTAGGAAGAAATTAAGTGTTCATACAAAATTAAAAAAAATAATTGGTAGGGTATTTTACACCCCCTCTCTTAAGAGACAACACAGTGACGTGGACCTTTAGGCACACCCTACATCAATAATATTCCATAACAAGTGGGGTTGTCTAAAACTTATAATTTACGATCATATAGATGATCCCAAGTATGGTTAACACAAGAGATACAACATTTCAATTAGATATGCATCAATTATATTATTATGAAAAGGTCTTACCCTTTTCAAAATGACTACATCCATCAATTGCTTAGTGTAGTGTGATGTCCTGATCTATCATATGTTGTAGGTTGGTTTGCCACTAATGGAGATTGTTTAATTACTCAAACCCTCATTCTAGTGGGGTGATCAAAATTTATATACACCCTTATGGAGAGGGGTTGAAGTCAATGTGGGGAGATGAATCCTTAGGTCAAAGCCTCCCTAAATAACTTATGAAAAGGCAATGAATTCCCCTTCACAAGCCAATTGCATGAAATAAAATGATCTAAGTGAAAAGGCTTTAGGGTTGTTTTTAGATAACCCAAAACATATGGGTTTTGGGGAGAGCTTAGATAAATTCCTTTTCATGCCTTGGATAAAGGCATAATCATAATGAAAAGGTGATTTTGGTCACCCGAGTTCCTTATAGGGGACATGGGAGAACATACATGAATAATTATTTTTGATCAAACAATATAACAAGCAAGTGATAGATGATTTACATAAAATAACACACTTTTAAAAATCAATTGAAGTGAATGTTTGTTTTATTACACTAAATTAAAATGTTAAGTGAAGTTCTTGGCCCCTTATCCTTAGTTTGTAAAAAATTTGAAAAACATTCACAAAAAAATTTAGTCAAACCATCTAAGTCCCTTTTAGACACCAAAGGGAAGGCTTAAGATTTAAACATGCAAGATATAGGTTCCTTTTAAACATCAAAGGGAAGGTTATTGATCTAGTTATGCTTAATTAACTACTTTTACTCGTAGGTCATACAAGAAAAATTAGAGTCTCCTTTAGCTTTGAAGCATAATTTGTGTTTAAACAAGAAAGTTTGGATTTATGTCTCTTAGGTTCTCTATTTTTTACACATAGAGACTGATGTTGGTCATGAGTGATTGATGTTGATTAAAAAAATACTGATGCCAATTAGAGAACTAATCATTTCCAATAATTTTTTTTTGATAATGCTCACCTATGAACCTTTAGCCATGAAAATATTTGGACAAAAAATTGGTTAGCATAATGTTAGGATAAAATATCCAAAAGAAAAACTTATGGATCAAGATAAATGTTCATACCAAAGACTTATAAGTCTAATTTG
Source organism: Torreya grandis (assembly GCA_037957365.1). Lineage (NCBI taxonomy): Eukaryota > Viridiplantae > Streptophyta > Pinopsida > Cupressales > Taxaceae > Torreya > Torreya grandis. Next base: position 39,896 of record JARHVA010006625.1, on the reverse strand, counting down.
ACAACTACAAACTTGAATAAAGTTTAAAAATATAAATTTATAGACTATTTCCCCTATAACCTAATTGATGTTGGTTAGCTTGATCAATGTTGGTCACCTAGAACCGATGTCAATCATTATGTAACTTATGTATGCATAAAAACATTAAAAACATACAAAAAATAAGCTAAAAATTGACGTTAAAGGACTTTTTAATGAATTTAATGGAAATCCAAGATTGTCAAAACATATTCTTGAATGGACCTTGTGGTCCCACTAGGCATGCCAAGATGTAGAGATGGATTAAAAATATGATTAGATTAAGCATTAGTCAAGAAACCAAGAAAAATGCATAAAGAGCTAAAAATCTAGACCAACCTATTCAACAGGGTGTGAAAATGACAATAAATATCAAATGAAATGAAATAAATACTAATTACCTTCCCATAAGCATCCCATCATTCATAATCATCTCAAAACATGTTTTTCCCATTGATTCAGAGTTATTATCTTTATCAGCAATGGATGCTAAACTACTCCATCATCTCAAGATCACCATGTATAATCTAGGCTCATGATATGAAATCAATCTATGCCTATCATATGAAGCCATCCTATTGTAAATAATTTTTTTATCAAACTACACAAATGACTTATGGAGAGAATCCCATATTATAAGTTTACATAGTTTAAGCTTAAAAATGTAAGAGGCCTCCTATTTATAGATTTTACAAATTAATTAGGATTAACCATAACCATCCATATCAAGATCAATATGTGTGGCCATGAATTAATCCAATTATGTAAGTAAAATCCATAAATATCCTCATAACTATTTGGGTAGAAGGGGAATTAAAGAGGCATGATAAGCCATAATCTTGATATTTGTTGTAATTATGGCTTATGGATGCCACCTTAAAAATGACCTTAATGATGCATTTAATAGGAATTAATTTTAAATAAATAAATATTCAATTTTCTTCCATATAATTCTTACTTAAGCTCATTATTTGGTTTAATTTGCCTAAGTAAGATTAATCACTTTTAGTGCAATTCTATGGAAATTGGTACACTTCATTAATCAAATTGGTCAAAAAGTCATATTAATAGGTCATAATTTGATTGGAAAGGAATTATAAGGTTATTTTAGTCACATACAGACTAACATCCCAATTAAGATGTTTTCAACATAGAATAACATAGGCATTGACATGTGCTTTTGAATTAGAAGAGAGTGATCTAGGGCACAAAAATATGAAATGATCATTTTGAATCAAAATGATTTAAGAAAAGTTAGGAATCACATAAAATTCATTGCCCCATTTAGGGATATATTAGCCTAAATCATCACTTGTATATGATAATATCAAACCATTTAATGCATTTAAGTGATTTTGGAGTAAATTATGTAATTAAATGCATTTCAAGTAAGATTGACAATTTAAAACACAATAGTGTTAAGAATTTGATGTCTACAATATGAAGTGTGACACATGGTTTGATGAATTTGAGAGCTAATATGCCATTAGTGTCTACTATTATTACCTCTTGACTATCATCTTAAACCCTTGTAACTACCATAACCTTCATATTAAAACATTGATGTGATAAGGACTATCTTAAAATAGTATAATCAAATTATAACTTGTTTCATATTACAAACCTTAATAAGTAGAGGATATGATGTTTGGTGCATCACCTGTAAGTTGTCTTGTTAGTTTTATCCTTTTTTCTATCCCTTTTCCATGCAAATCAATAATTTATTTTTTAGTATAGGTGTTGTACTTGAGAGCTAGCCCAAATCCTAGAGGTTAAGTCTACTTAGAGGTCATTCACAACCTAAGACTAATCCCATTTTATAGATCAAGTGATAGGGATTTAAGACACCCTATCAAGGGTTAAAATTTGTTCTATAATAATTATGGCATACTTGGTGGGATGGATTTGAATAAGGATTGTCCATGATTGATGTTTGCCTTGTCAAATTCGTAATTGTAATAGCCTCCTTCATGTAAGATTTAGTGACTCCAGTAAGTTATTAACTCTTGGTTATAAACTAGAAAACTATTTTTCATGCCAAAGTCGATAAAAAGGTCAAGTGATAAAGGTATTCCTATTGAATTTATTGAATTACCTTTATTTTTAGTCAAAAGAAAGAGATTTATCCATACTCTTCCTTATATCGAGATACCTAGAAGAAAGATTCATTTCCCATTTATTACAAGCTCTCCCAAGGTTATCAATATGAATATAAATAAGAATTTTTTAAATTTCAATGGTGTGTCTCCCTTAAACCTTGACCAATATGATGATATACCTATGACAACCCTCAAGAGTGTTTGATATTTTAATGGAGAGAGCAGTATTACACCGATTGAGTATATAAAAGATATGACCAACTTTTCTAATATCCATAATGTCACCCAAGAGAATATAACCATTAGGTTGTTATAAATATCCTTCAAAAGTGAAACATTGGACTGGTATAGGAATTAGGACCCTAATTTGATTAACTCATGGGATGAATTGGGAGATAAGTTGAGTAAGATATTTGAAGACAAGAGTAACCATTTATCACTAGCTGAGCAATTGACTACTATAATGAGAGGCCCATAAAAATTCATGTAATTATTCAATTCCATGTTACAAAATACATGGGATAGGATCCTAATTTTTATGAGGTCCACTCCAAAATATGCATTCGTATACTATCTTAATGCTTTGAATAGTGATATAGCTATTATGATACAATTCATGTGAGGGGAGATGTTATCAAAATCTTATGACCTTGCCATCAAGGCTGAAAAAAATCTCATATAAGATATAAATATATCCCCAAGGCCTCCCATGCCGTTGTTCCCTGATATACAACCTCTTACTCCCACTCTTACTCTCATTCCTACATTGATCAGTGATAAGTTGGTTGTTCGTACTCAACCAAGAAATTCAAATGATGATGAATGATTGCTTAAGACCTCAATAACAAGGTTATAATAATGTAAGAAAGGTAACAAAATAAATTTCATAGGCCTTATCAATCCCCATACCAATATAATCAATCATATCACCCCAATAGGCCACCCTTCCAAGCCAATCCTCAAGGACAAGGGAAAATTACTAATGTAAGACCATATAATAGTTACAATCCTAATGCTACCTCTACTTATAGAGTATTGGTTCCTAATAAAAACAATTTGGTTTAAGATCATGACTAGCCTTCTCAATGGTATCAACCCCTCATTAGCCCTTTAATCAGAGTGAAGTGTTTACTCAAGCTTGTATGCCATAAAATGGGACCATTCCATCTATGACATAAGATGAAGATTAAAATTAGGGTATGGTAAGTGTATAACAAGTGAAATCCAATGCTACATTAGATAATTGAAAAAAAGGAGAGTATTTTATAGTCAACCATTTGGTAGGGATAAGTAAAGCTATTGATACTTTTATTGTAGCCAACATAAGGTCTAAAAGAAGAGTAATTGTTGATGCTCAAGAGAGGGGTAAAAGTGCAGCCACCATACCTTATATGTCTCAAGGAACAAGGGATGATAATTCATCTCAAAATTCTCTATAAACTTAGAGAAATTAGGATGTGAAGAGTAATTTTATTCCTCAAATTATGTTTCTCTAAAACAATATGATAGCTCCTAGAGGAAAACCAAGAGTTAGCAATTCTTGCATCAATATTGTAGATCAAATGAAGAAGGTGAATGTAGATATATCTATGTGGGATAAATTTTCTCTTCTTTTTCAAAGAGATATGCTCCAAGAGTAATTATAAAAGCTTAGCCTTGAAAAGACATCAGCTAGAAGAGGTGTAGTTTTTACAAAAAATCCTACACCTACTAGTGGGTATCCAAGAAAGGATTGTAAGACACCTCCTTTATATGTTTTATTTATCAATGGATAATGTTTAGTACATAATTATATGATATATAGTGGGGAAAGTATCTTGGTGATGTCAAAATAAATAGATGATAAGTTAGGTTGAATTATAAGCCTAATGTTAGAGGTGTATTATAACTAGATGGTTTAGCTACTAAGATTATGGGTGTAATCAAGGGCTTGAAACTGACTCTTCAAGTTTTTCCTAAAATTTCTATTGCTCAAGATGTGTTTGTAGTGGATTTTACACCATAAGTTTCTCTTTTATTATCAAGATATTTCACTGCCAAGATTGGAGGCTACTTATCATCTAATTTGTCCTACATAGCTTTTAGGACTAGATATGGCACCAAAGTTACCATCAAATCTGAACTTATGTCTAATTTTAAATTGTATCCATAAAATAATAACATATATAATGTCAATTTCACCATAACTCATGAGGATGATCATCATAATGATCAATAACCAATTGTTCATCTTGAAGACATTTCAAATATCTTTTATGATGAGTTGGGGGGGGGGCGTAGAAAATCATGAGTATGACCCATATAAAGGTGTTAAATAATCTAGTCTTGGTGTATATTGTTTTCATGAATAATTTAAAACTATACCCTTTCTATATAATCCAAATTATGATATTATTAGCTTGTGGAAATTGTTCTTTGATGGCTGAAGAAGCAAGAAAGGAGTTTGGATAGGTATTATTCACATTTCTCCATTAAATGAAAGGAATTATTTTGAAATTATATTTACATCTAGTTTTAATTTTAATGTACCAAAATATGAATCTATTATACATGGGGTTAAATGGGAAACCAATAAATGAGTGAAGCAAGTACAAACTTTTAGACTAATCTCGCTATGTCACTCTACATAGACTTCACTATGCTAGACAAACTAGTTTGATGACACATTTTTGCACAGGTGTAAGAATAATAAACACTTATAAACCAAGGGGATAGGAAGGACAGGTATAAAATAATTACCCCATTATTTAATATCCATCCCTATTCATCTGCAACCAATCCCTAATCTCATTCTCATTCTCGCCTAGTTTTCTCACTGTTCTACTTATTAAACCAATTTAGCGATAGCCTAACTTTCATGATAAATTTATAATATTTTTTGGTTATATACCTGATAAAAAACATTCATGGAATTAAATATAATTATTTCAAATCATCCTCCATCCATTTTCATGCTTTGACCTAGTCAACCCTACTTGTAGCATCAAAAACCTAAAAAATAAGCATTTTTTTATAGCTTCTACTCACTATCAATTCAAACAAAAACCACCTAAGGGAACCTTGAAGAGTAATTTACACGTTAAAAAAATAAAAATAGGTCAAATATAACATTATTATCCATAAAAAAATATCTTTCCTATTGGGTCTTTATTAGGGTTTTAGAAGGGTTTTGACTACCTCACCTTCTTAGCGATCATTCATAAATGAATGCCTTTCATATTTAAAACAAATGCCAGGAAAATAAAGAGAGGGACCTTAAATAAATATAATTAAGTTATAGTTATATCATGCAAATGTTTCACATGATAATGAACATGAGAAATGTACTCTCAGGTCTGTAATACCCCATTCTATGCACACAATCAACCTTAACAAAAGTTTTCATGTTTTCTCCTTCAGGTATTGACTTCAAATTTTTTCCACACACTTGTTATGACCTATAAATTTTTTTAAAATTATCTCAAGATATATAAAATCTTTTTAAATGGTCTTGACCCCTCATTAGGCCACTATAGGTCTCATTGCACAATATGTCTTGAATTGGCAGTCCTATCTGGACTCTAAACACAACTTGAAACCTCTTGAAATATATTCAAAAATTTATACCCATGTAATAAAACATCATTAAATTCTCTCAAATTTTCAAAATTCCTCACACAATTCTCATATAACCTATCTCACTAAGGTACTAAGGCTGTATCTTCTCACTAGGTCACTTTATGCAGGAGATAAGCTTCAAACTTGACCTTTGAATCCATTTGAAGGAATTTTTCCCTGTTGTACATGTTCAAGAAACTTATAATAATTAATCATGCCTGTAATATCCTAAATCATAAGGTTTTAACATACATACACCTTTTTAGAATTAAACCAAGCTACTCAAGATTCTTAGTATTCAAAGTTCACAAACAAACTAGCTTTCAATGATATCATTATTCAAACATGGTTCTCTTGAAGATAAGGCTATTATCAATATAATTTATGATCTCTATCATATCACAAACTTTTACCAAGAAATTATATATAGTACAAGGACTTTCTAACCCATGTACTTAACTTATATGCTCCTCAGTACTTAGAGCTCAATAAAAATGCTTCCCTTTTGTTTTGAACATGGTCTTAATATGTCATCAAACCTCAAAAATAATACCAAGTTTCCTTCAAATTTTATCTCAATATAGAAACAAAAATTATTAGTCACAAACCACTTTACCAGGCATGACATCAAATCTAAACTTTGACATGAAGGACATTCAACTTGACTTTGACATCATTGACAACATTAATGCCTTAATACCAATACTAAGAACATACCTCAATAATTTCCCCCTTTTTCATTGATGGAAACACTCTTAATAATATCAATAGAATTTACGAGCTCCACAACCTTGTACCAAGACATTTTTGAAATCCTAAGAGCATAGATTATGGGATGTTATTAAACATTTTGAGGCCTTCAACATATAATTAGTCCCAAGGGAAGATAATCAACATGCTAATAGGTTGGAATCAGTTAGAGTATAATTTGACATCCCTAATGATGTCAAGAACTTAAAAAATTAGCCACACAACATGGTAGTTTTAAGGTCATCAATACCAGATAATGATGTCAATTACCAAGTGTTTGAGAGTGAAAAACAAATAACATGTTTTATCCAAAAAGAAGCTGAGTTTTCTTGTAAAAACTATGCCAAATTGTAACACCAATATGGAGACCAAATTATACAATTAAGGTCTTCCCAAAGGGATATTTACTCTTGAGAATATATTCAATGAAAGTGATCAAATGATAAGAGATAAAGTAATAATGTCTACCAAAAAGGAATATCATGAGAAGGCAACCATCTTCAAATACAAACTCCTAAGTCTTGGAAAGGTATGTACTTCAACTAAGAGGGATACATTTATTGAGTTATGTATATAAATTTTGATGTCTTTGCTTGAGAATATATTGATCTCAAGGTGTTTAATTTCACATTGGACCAACACACTATATAACTTGATCCCAATGCTATACCTATAAGACAAAGGTAAATGCCCATCAATCCTAACGTGGAGATGCTAATGAGAAAAATAACTCACCAAGTTGATAGAGTCAATAATCATTTTTCCTATCAAGTACTCTTCATGGGTTTCCAACTTAGTTATTATGATAAAGAAGAGTGGTAATATCAGATTATGTGTGGATTTTATAGACTTTAATAGGGTGTCATTGAAGGATCACTATCCCTTACCTTATATGTAACAAATCTTTCAAGTGATGGTATGATATCAAAATTTATCTCTCTTGGATGGCTATTAAGGTTATAACCAAGTCTTGGTGAAAGAAGAAGATAAATATAAGGAAAACTTTACTAATAAATGGGGCACATATGCTTAAAAGAGAATGAAATTTGGGTTTTCTAATGTAGGGGATACATTTAAAAGAGTTATGGATATGGCTTTCCAAGGTTTGATCAATCAAATGGTGCCAACTTATCTTTATTATATCATAGTTTTCTCTAAGAATGTTAGTGATCATCTAACTCATATTAAATTTATTTTTGAAAAGTGTAAGCATTATGGAATATATTTAAAACTTAATAGATTTTTTTTTAGTTCATGAGGGCAAGTTATTAGGGCATGTTGTCTCCAAGAGGCTTTCTATTGACCCTGAAAGGGTGAGTGCCCTATTAGCTTTGTCTTTGCCCAAACATAAGAAATGTTTGTAAAGTTTTCTTGGGAAAATAAACTTTGTGAGGAGGTTTATTCATATTTTTTATAACCTTGTGAAACCTATTATAGATATGTTGAATAAACATAAATATTTTATTTGGACTAAAGACGGAAAAAGTAGTTTTGAGCCATCAAGCAAGCTATTTCACGATCACCAACATAGATTAAAACTTATTTCTCCAAGGATTTATTATTGTATTCCTTTTATAATCTTGAAACCATTTAATATATGATAATTTGACACAATAATTAATGTATTAAGCAACCCATTACTTTCTTTAGTCAAGGAATAAAAGAGTATGAGAAGAGGTACACCTTCATTGAGAAGGAAGTGTTTTTAATCATAAGGATACTAAAAAAGTTTAGACATATGGTGTCTAATAACAAGATTCATGTCATGGTGACCCACCCAAGCATAAAATGATTTTTTTTGAATAAGATTTAAATGAAAATAGGGATGGATGGATAACCAAATCATGTAATATGACATGGAGATTAAGTCCACTAAATTGGTAAGAGGGAGAGGGTTATTTTTATGTGAACACTTGTTAACAAATATTCATGAGTAAAAAGAGGTTGTTTTGGCACTAAAATATATCCTATTACTTTTGTACCTTCACCCTCTCTAAGTTAGACACAAGACTTGGTAAGGTTCCTCCAAATGGGTGAATGTCCTATAGGTTTGGATAAAACAAAGATAATATACTTTATATTACAATATATACCTTATTTTATTATGGATGGAGTTATTTTTAAGAGAGATCTCAATGGTATGTGACTAAGATGCATTGAAAATGATTAAATTGATAAGCTATTAGAATAATTCCATGATGGACTAGATGGAGGCCACTTTGCACCTAAGTCAATAATTGAAAAAATAATGAGGGTTAAGTACTATTGGCCTAGTTTATTCAATGATTACTATGCATTTGTTAGAATGTGTACAAAGTGTGCATTTTTCATAGGTAAATAAAGGCTTGAATTCATTCCTCTTAATCCTATTCAAGTAGACCAACCATTCATGTAATAGGGTCTATATTTTATTGGCATGATAAATCCACATTCAAGTGCTATCTATAAAAGGATACTTACAGCCATAAATTATTTCACAAGGTGGGTGGAAGCCATATTACTCAAGGAGGATAGTGAAAACTAAATTATTGACTTCGGTGAAGGTCTAATGACTAGATTTGGTGTGCTTTCAACAATAATTTTTTATAATTATTTAACATTTAGTGGTACAAGAAAAATGAAGTGGGATCTTATGAAATGTATATATTAAAGTTCCTCTTCTAATTAATACCCTCAAGGTAATGGGATAGATGATTCCACTAATAAGAACTTGATCAGAATTATTAAGAGAATATTAGAGGATAATCAAAGAGCTTGTCACATTAAGTTAAGAACAAATCTATGGGATGATAAAATCACCCCAATAAGGTTATTGGTAACTCACTTTATATGATTTTATATGGAAGAGAAACCAAACTACCTATCTCTCTTAAACCACCAGACCATGAACTATCTCATAAAATTGAGATGATGGAAAGTGATCCTATGAAGATAAGATTGACTGAATTGATGACCTTATAAGAGATAAGAAATCATGTTATGCACACCATAGAGTATCACCAATACCAAGTCAAGAATACTTTTTATAAGAGGGATATTTTAAGGACATACCAACTGGAAGATCTTGTTTTGAAATGGGATGAATATAGGGCCAAACTTGGTATGTATACCAATTTTGACACATTATGGAGTGGTCCCTATGTTTTGATTGGTTGCAAATAACATAATGTTTTTCAAGTTTAAAGGATTGATGGAGAGGAGTTGAGTATCCTCATCAATGGGATACATTTGAAGACATGTCATTAAGGTTAGATTCCTAATTTTTTACATAATAGAGTAGGTTTGATTTCTCTAAGTTCTTAGTGCACATGTTGTTTGTTTGATTTTGGTTATTGTCTTTCCTCCTAGTGTTTTATGACACATGTGTGTGAGTGTTGTGTGTTTGAGTGAGTTTAGTTTTATTATATTTTAGGGCTATTGTCAAGTGTAATTTTTAATTTTATTTTAAGTCAATATGATTCCATGACTCTATATCTTAATGGATAGTCAAGTCCACAAGTCTAGATGCATATCAATCATGCAATCTCAAAAGGTCACCAAAGATGTTAGAAAAAATTTGGTTATCATGAATGGGAGTCATTCAACAAATTTATGTATGTGACCTTAAATTTTTTTATAAGCATTATGAGGGTCTTGTCTTGGTCATAAATGATCTAAGATGTTGGATAGGGTGTCTTCCTTAGTAGCTTAAGAGTTTTTAAGGGTGGTCTAGTGAGTAGTAGGTTCAAGTCACTTGGTCTTGTCATCAAAAGTCACTCTTTTTAAAATTTCTATTTGTGTTTATTATTGTTTAAGGTAAGTTTGAAAAAGTTAAGATTATATAAGAATTAAGCCCATGAAGAAGCATGCTCAAGAAGGCAAGATGGTAAACCCTCAAGGAACAAGAATGGTCTAATGCTGATCAAAGTGGTCAAGGATTCAAGCTGGTAATTGGATAATATTATTTTTCAAGTATTTTGTGGAGTTTAAGGTAAGTTTGGTAAGATTAAGGTATGTTATTTCTTTAGTCTTTCTTTAAAATTTAATGTGGAGATGACACTGATTAGCCAATAAAAAATTTAAAAGTTTATTTCTTGGATAGAGGTATTTTATAATCTAGCATCTAAATGATGACAACATGCTTGTATGGTCTGCACACCTTCTCCAAAGTCTTTTATAACTACTTTATATCATTGGAAGTCCCTTTTGTAATTGCCACTCATCACTTATAATGGCCAAAGAAGGAGTCATTATAATAAGTGCAAAAAAAAAATAGGTGTAAATTTTTTTGACACACCATTCCACAACCTTTCATGTTAGAATAAGATGAATATTCACTTGGTTCATCTTCTCTACTAGTTTCAAAGGGAAGAATAGTTAGATTCTAAAAGAAAACAAGAATTTGAAATCTCTTTTCAAGTGGTTTATATTGGATGAAAATGTACAAAATATTTTATATGTCCTCATGACATTATAAGGTCAAAATATATACAATAAATGGAGTTGTAGAGCCAAAAAATGAAAAAACTCTACTCCTTTCCTCCATCATATTTTTTGGCAGACCAAAATAGTCAATAGGTTTTCACTTGGAATTTCAAAGAGAGATACATTTGGGATGTGAGATATTAGACATAGTAAGGGACCATAATTCCATTCAGATATGTGCCATTTGTTGGTTGGATAATATACTTAACTTTATAAACAATTATTAAGAAGTTGAGGAGCATAAAAGAGATTCAAAATCCCACCATGGGTTGGTTTTCCTCAAGTGTAGAGTTATAAGATTATATGGACATGTGAGAATAGTTTTAAATGTTATATTAAACATTAATTTACCCCTCTAACAACATTTTATCTCATTTTTATTCATGTTCAAGTCTGAGGTGTTATTAAATAGTATTGATTTGATGGTTGGTTTAAGATAGTTTGGTTACAAGGTGTATGAAATATATTTATTAAGTTTAATGAATGGAATGAAAATTAAAATAACTAAAAACAAACCTTTAATATCTCTCAATCATCTTCAAACATTTTGGAGTTAATATTTCTCAAGATAGAAAGAGTTCTTTGCGTACATAGCTAGATTGTGTAAATTTGTAGACATGTTTGAGTGGTGTCTTGATAAGTAGGGTTATATTATCATTTTAAAAATTATTAAATAAATGAGGTCATACTAAAAAAAAATTTAATATGATTCTCCATTATTGATAATGTTTAGAGTCCAAGTTTTAATAGTTCTCTTTCTTCAAGCCCAAACCAAAGGAGGTATGTGAACCTATAGGCCTGCAAACCTATATGTTACTTTTAGTGGCATATTTATTTAATTGAGATTGAATTTAGATATTTAAATATGTTATTATTTAATTTATCTCTTTTAAATTAGTCTATATAGACTTAATGTTTCAACTTCTTAAAGTTCATGATGAGGAAATGAGATCTAAGGACACACTAGGGCAAGCTATCAGTCACACTCATGCCTATAGAAGAAAGTGATATTTAGGACACTTTTTTGGTGTTCAAAATAATCATATTAAGCTATGAAAATATGATTAAAACCATCTATTTTTCCTATCCAAATTTATTTTTCAATCTATCTTGCATTCAAATGAGTTGAAACTTAAAGAAGACTGGGTAACTCAAGATGATTGTGTTTCAAACAAATATGAGGAGAGGATTTCAGGTGTTTATAATTTGGTATAAGTAATATTAAATTTAAAAATTCCATATAAAAAAATTATTCATCTTAAATTTATTGACTCAAAGGTAGATGAAATTGTGGAAGATCAACGTTTTGCCCAAATGATTACCTACAGGCCCTAACAAGCAGTAAGGCCAAAGGTTAGGTTGGTGAGGTGTGTTAGTAATTTTGGGGTTTAAAGAGGCCAAGATATATATTATTTTAAATTTATCCAAATATAAATTAATTAAGGAAGATAACTTTGGCTATAGAGACCAAATATGGTAGAGTATAGTCAAACAAACCCTAAACAGGCACCTATAGGTCAATCATGAGAAAATGGGGAAAAGAGATGTATGTTGAGTAAATAAGGGCATAAAAAGTATGTAAAAAGTAGAATAATAATATATATCATGTTACCATCATTGAAGAAACATCAATGTGTTAATAAAAATGATGATGTTTGTACTTCACAAAGGCAGACCTAATAGACACCTACAGGTAGTGTTTTGAGAGAATGAAGGGAATGTGTTGGCCTATGATTGAAATATGAGGTGAAGGAGAGTAAACGAGGTATATTAGTTTAGTTAATAAAGGATCAAATTATTCTAATTTAATGGTTAGGTACTTGAAGGCAATGAAAATTCTAAAAGCTATTAAGGCCTAATAGACCTAAATGAACATACACAAACCTGTGTATGAAATGTGAAGAGTGTTGATAATATGCTCTTAAGTATGATTTAAGATGTAATTTATGTTATTTTTAGTTGTATTTTTTATTATTTATGTTGATTTCATAAGCTAAGTACTTGATAAACCTAGTGAGAAGGCATCCACTTGGTGGCATGATGAGTTGAGAAATATGAGACTTGTGTGAAGAAGGTTGTATATGTATGAGCAAGGTATGACGTAATTTTAATTTATAATGAATTTTGTATAATAGTATAAGAAGTTTAAAGGTGTGATAAAGTTCTAAGTATGACTGATAGTTCAATACCTAATGAGCAAAGAGATCTAGTATGGCCTAATGAGTAATCAAGTTCATTTCCCAAGGTGTCAAATCTCTTGAGATCATTTTTAGAGGTGTGAGAGGTTGTGTTAAGTATATTGAAAATTTTGAGGTCATATATTGATGGAGAAAGAATGAAAATTGGTGTTGAGGTCTTCTATGTGCATATAATGGGATATTGTAGACCCAAGAATGATTTTCTTATGCTCATTGGCACATGCAACATTTTCATGATATATTGAGAAATTCATGAAATTCGAGTAATGTTCCTAGTTTTAATTTCCTATAATTAATTTTAGAGTTGAGGTGTAATTATTTATGAATTACTGCTAAGAAGGGAAACCAATCAAAACCCTTCTAAAAACCCTCATAATGACATGATAGGGAAGATATTGTTATTTATGTCTAAAAATGGTTTTTAAAACCTAGTTTGATGTTTGGAACATGTAAAGGAATCTTGAAAATTTCTCTAGGTGATTTTGGTTTGTCAAAAGAGTGAGTAAAATCTATAGTAAACCCCTTGTTTCTTGAAAGTTTGATGTAGTAGGTAGGGTTGACCAAGTTAAAGCATGTAAATATATGGATAATGATGGATTGGTTGTAGAGGATTAGGGATGGATACAAATTAATGGGGTAATTTTTAAATACATATACCTCATATAACCTTTGTTTATAAGTTTTGGTAATGCACACAAACATGTTAAAATTTGTTATCAAAGTGATCTATCTAACATAGTGAAGTCTGTGTAGGGTGAAGGTGTGAAATTGGTTTGTAAGACCAATATTGATATCAAAAATTGTAATATATCTATTCCAAGATGTTATAAGGATGTTTAATAATCATATAAACAAATTATAAGTTCATAAAAGTGTTCACATAGGTGTTCTTGTTAAGCATGAAATATATTGAGAGGGGGGGTGAATCATGATATTATATATCTTTTAATTAATCTAATTTATTTTCTTTAATGACTTAATCACACATTCAAGATATGCAATAAGACAAACAATAACATGCACCACATGAGAGAGAGAGAGAGAGAGAGAGAGAGAGAGAGAGAGAGAGAGAGAGAGAGAGAGAGAGAGAGAGAGAGAGAGAGAGAGTAGATTTTTATGTGGAAACCCAAAGTGGGAAAAATCATAGAGAACAATCTTAAGTAAATGAATGAGCACCAACTAAAATTACAAAGTTTGCAAGCACTAATTTGTAGGAGCACCAACCCCTTTACTGAGCACCAACACAACTATTTGTGAGCACCAACCCATAAGAGCATCAACCCCTTAAAAATATTTGTGAGAACCAACCCACAGGAGCACCAAACCCTCTTGTGTATAAAACACAACTATATCTCAATGTTGTTTACTCAACAAATGATATAATTCTAAAATATCTCCTAATTTTATCTCCTCTTTTCTTATATAAAATAATTACAAAACAATACACTCTCTTGCATATTAAAAATGGATTCTCAAGCCTTTATTTATATCTCTCCAAATGACCTTTGGTATTCACCCTTTGTGACCCTTCAAAACTCATGGAAAATGGCACCAAACTTATATGACACTTTGTATCCTTGCATTTGAAAAGTCACATGGTGACCCTTCATAAGCAAATGCATCCTTTCCTCTTTTGTCTTTATTTGGGTGACCTTTTGAATTCCTTAAGGTGACTCTTAATGGAAAAATGCACCATACCCTATTTTGTCTTCACTTGGTGACTATTGGAATTCCTCAAGATGACTCTTCATGGGAAAATTTGTCCCATTCCTCTTTTTACTTTACCTCATGACTCTTTGACCTTTCCATGGGCTCTCTTTTGACTTTTATGCAACCAAAAATATATTAATTAATATTAAATAAATATTAACACACATTAGCCAAGATATGAATATTAAAAATACCATTAAATGCTATAAGGCTTTTATCACCAATGCTAGACCTTTGAAATCAATGACAATATTTCCAATAATCTCCCCCTTTGTCATTGATGGAAACCATAAACTGAAACTGCCACATCCTGAAACCTACACATAATACCATCTAAAAAATGTATAGTAACCCCCCCTTACTGTAGCAAGATGTACTTATTCCCTATACATGTTTTTTCACCTTTACCTATTCCTGTACCTATTTCTATTTTTATCCCCCTTTGACATCAATGGCAAAGGGCCTATCCTAGAGCTAACACTTAGCTCACCCTCAACTGATGCTGATCCTTAATGGTAGGAAGTAAAATAAATTACTCCCAACTTCTCTCGTAGATACTCAAATGTGTCTTTTGGTAGTGCATTTATGAAAATATCTATAATTATTTTTGTAGTACTGATATATTCCATCTTAACCTATTGATCTACAACTTAACCTGTTGATCTACAACTTGATCTCTCAAGAAGTGATATCTGATAGGAATATGTTTTGTTCTTGAATTCATCACTAGATGCTTAGAAATATTAATATCACTTGTGTTGTCACAAAAAATAGAAATAGGTTCATCATATTTTACCTTGATATTTTCCAAAGTTTGCTTCATCTAAAGCACTTGAGTAAAGTACAATACTAATATAATATATTCTACTTTAGCTATAGAAAGTGATACTAAATTTTAATTTTTTCTTATAATGATACAAAGATATTATCAAGGAAGAAACCTCCTCCACTTATACTCTTTCTGTCATCCAAGAAACCTACCCAATCTAAATCTATATAAGCAACCAAAGTGAAATCTCTACCTGTGGGATACCACAATCAATAATCTAATGTCCCCTTGATATATTTGAATATTCTCTCCACCAACTAAACATGACTATCTTTTGGAGCTGACTGATATCTTGTAACCATACCTACTACATGTATGATGTTTAGCCTTAATGCTATCAAATATAAAAGACTACCAATCATAGATCTATACAAAGATTGATCTACAATAGGTGAATCTTCATCTTTTCTCACCTTATTTCTTGTACTCATTGGTGTGCCAACTGGTGCACAATCCTCAAAACCAAATTTTTTCAGCATTTCCTTGGCATATTTACTTTGAGATATGAAAATTCTTTTATCTAACTAAAATATTTACAACCCTAATAAAAATGACAATTCTCTAAGCATAGACATCTCAATTTTTTTTGCATATTATCAAAAAATTCTTTTGTCATCTTTTCAATGTTTCATACAATAATGATGTCATCAACATATAACATAATAATAAATTGGTGCTCACCTTCTGTTTTGATGTAGAGATTACTGTCAACAAATCCTCTCTTAAAACCTTGATCCTATAGGTACTTATCAAGTCTCTCATACCAATCTTTGGGAGCTTGTTTCAATCCTTACAATTATTTTTTCAATCTACATACATAGATACTAAAATTTGAGAGAATAAATCCCTCAGGCTGCTCAATATAGACCTCTTTTTCTAGATTCCCATTTAGGAAGGTAGATTTGACATCCATCTAAAACACTTTGAAAATTTTAAACATTGCATATGTAAGAAACATTCTAATAGCCTCTAGCCTTGCCACTTGTACAAAAGTTTCTTCAAAATCTATTCCCTCAATCTAAGCATATCCTTTACATACTAATCTTGCTTTATTCCTTGTCATTTCTCCATCTTCATTCAACTTATTTCTGTAAACCCATTTTGTTCTTATCACATTGTGATCTTTTGGTCTAGGCACTAATTCCCAAGCATCATTATTTTATATTTGATTTAATTATTCATCCATTGCCTTAACCTAATGCTTATTATGTCTAGATTTATAAAAAGTTCTAGGCTAAATTTTGGATAACAAAGAGAAATTAACTTGCTTATTCCAGTGTAAATTCCTTCATTTATATCCATGATGATGTCACTTTCATTATGATTTCTCATAACATATTTGGATGAGGTTCTGGTTTCTTTTTTTTCCTTCTTCTCATCTTCATCTGATTCTTGAAAATCTTCCTCTTTAATGATTTCAGGAATGTCTAATGGATCACTGATTCTTTGTGTTCCATCTTCTTCTATCCTAACACTTGCACTTTCAAATGTCTTCTTGGTTCTCTTGTTATAAAATTTATAAGCTTTAATTTTGAAATAATAACTAATAAATATACCTTCATCTACTATGGATTCAAACCTACCATGTTTTTCATCATTTCTCTTTATAAAGCATTTGTTGCCAAAAACTCTGAAATAATCAACTATAACTAGTTTCTCTTTCCATAGCTCATAAGGAGTCTTGTCACTATTAAATCTCAATAATGCTCTATTTTAGATATGAACCACTATAACAACTATCTCTCTCCAATATTTATCTAGTATCTTAGATTAATTTAGCATTGTCCTCACCATCTCCTGAACTGTTCTATGTTTCCATTCAAATACTCCATTTTACTGTGGAGTTTTAGCTACTGAATAATGTATCTTTATTCCATGGTCTTCATAATACTCAATAAAATAATCTGACATGAATTTTCCTCCTTGATTTGATCTTATTTATTTAATCTTTAAACTATTTTCATTCTCAACTAATGCCTTGAATTCTTTGAAATGTCTAAAATCTTATAATTTTTTCTTTAAAAATATTACCCATGTCATACGTGAAAAATTATCAATAAGTAACATGAAATATTTCTCACCTTGAGGACTTTAATTTTTCATAAGTCCACATAAATTAGTGTGAAAAATTTATAACATCTAAGTGGTTGAGTATTCTTTTGTTTTGAACCGCCTTCTAGCATGCTTTCCATGCTGACAAGGCTCACGAAGTGTGTTGGATGACTTTGTAATCTTTGGAAGATTTTTTTACTACTTACTTCTTGTTGATGTTGACAATATTATAAAAATTTATGTGTCCCATTCTCTTATGGCATAGATAACTTTAATCAATCTAACTCAAATAACATCTTTGACCTTTGATGTCTAATAACATATACAAATTATTGCCTATTCTCTGAGCATCTATAACCAACACATCTGAATCTTTTCTCCTTATTATAACCTTATACATAAAAATTTAGTGTGTGACCTTGATCACACATTTAAATTAAACTCAAAATATTATTCTTAAGACCTTCTACATATAAAACCTTTTCAATTTTAGTTCGACCAATATCTGAACTTAGTGTACCTTTTTTGGAAATTATGGCAATAGTATTATCTCTAAATTTCACTATGCCACCATTGATCTTCTTCAAGGTTATGAACTTGTTATTGTCTCCTATCATGTGCCTTGAACATCCACTATTAATGACCCATGGATTTTCTTCATTTCTTGCATGCAAAGCTGTCTGTACCAACATAGATTGTTTAGGTTGTTTCTTCTGCGATAAACCTATCTGAACTTTCTTCTTAATGATGGAGCCTTGAAACTCTAGTGATTCTTGACTAAATCGAACACACTTCTACAGTACTGGGCTATGTTTCCAAAGTTTTTATACTTGTAACATATTATGGCATCTTTATTAAATCTTGATAGAGGAGAAAAAGAGTTGTGGCTTCTGCTTGACTCTACATGAGTTAGCTTCTTATTTTTGAAATTGTTACCCCTTTTTTGACATTCTATTTTCTTATGACCATATCCATTAAAATAAAAATAGTAAACATAAAAATATGACCTACTTTTGTATCTTTGACCTGATTGCCTTTTGTAGCTCTGTTCCTTCTAACCATCTTTATTTGATATGTCCTTTGTATTCTTAACTTCTTCCCTTTTTATTTCCTCTTTTGTAAGATATTTAATGTAGCTCTTTCCTTTTTCTATGTTAACTTTGTCTGTGAAAGTAGTAGCCTCCCATTTATATATTTTAAATCTGATAGCTATCTTATTTGACATTTATCTTTGACTTTCTAATATCTTATTGAACATATTAGTGTTATTCTCAAATTTTGAATCATTGGCTACTCTATCATTGATTGCTTTATTTGTTTTCTCAAGATCTACTTTTAAAGAAGAAATTTCAATAACATACCTTTCACATTTTCACTTAATTTTTACAACTATGTTATATATTTTCCATTCTTCTTGGCTTCTTTAAAATGTTTGTAGATCTTTAATTGTTTCCTTTGACTCTTTTTCATTTTTATCAATCTGGAGCTTTAAAATTCAATTCTTCGTCTAAAGAGATTTTAACTCTTCTCAGGAACAAATGAATTCTCCTTCTAAATTCACTTTGGTTTCATCTTGTTCTTCTTCTTGATTATCTATACTTTTGCTTGTGGAGGCATCTTCATGTATGTCTATGAATAGAATCTCTTCTTCTTTTGAATCACTGACTCCACTATCTTCAGCTGAGCTAAGATCTTTAGAATACAAACTCTTCTTCTTGAATCTTTTCTTGAATTTTCCTTTGAAATTATTATTGTATGTTGAATTTCCTTCTTCATTATCACTATTACCCTTATCTGGGCACTTAACTACAAAATGTCAAATTTTCCCATAATTAAAACATTTAAAAGGTAATTTTCCTTTATATTTACTTGTGCTTTTTTTCTACTTGTGAATGAATAAAGCTCCATTGTCATCTTCATCATCACTAGAACTATCACTTGATTCTTAAATCTTAACCTTCTCTTTCTTTGATGTCTTAAAAGAAGCTTCTCTCTTTGAGGGTTTCTCTTGTTCAGTCCACATCTCATATGCCATAAGAATACCATGTAGCTCATCCATCTTTAGCTTGGATAAATTTTTCATCTTTTCAATTGACAAAGCTTTTGCATCATATCTCAATGGTAGAGATATTAAAACTTTTTGTACCATGTTTGATTCTTCTAACTTTTCTCCAAGGCTTTGAATCTAATAAACTATTTGATCAACTCACAAAAGGTAACTTGCTATATTTTATTCCTCTTCCATCTTCAAACTCTCAAACTTTCTTCTGAAAATATGAAGCATAGCTTGATGAACCTTTCCATCACCTTTGTAAATATTCTCAAGCTTTACCCAAGTTTTATAAGTAGATTAACATTGCATGAGTTTAACAAATTTTGATTCACATAAACACATAAAATAGAATTTAAAGTTTTAGCATTATTTTCACTTGCCTTATTTTTGTCGAAGTAGTTACAAGTGTATGTGGCTCTTCATATTCATCCACCACTACTTGTCAAATGTTGAATCCAAGTGCCATCAAATAAGTCCTCATACTTATGCTCCAAAAATCATAATTTGTCCCATCAAACAAAGGTGCCTTATTTATAGAAAAACCTTCATGTGATCTAGCCATCATGCTTTCCTCGATCTACCTTCAAGATATAATTTTTTTTCAAAAGGAGCCTACTCTGATACAATTATTAGGCATAAAATATATTTAGAGGGGGGGTGAATCAGTATATTATATATATTTTACTTAATTTGATTTATTTTATTTAACCACTTAATCACACATTCAAGATATTCAATAATACTAAAACAATAACATGCACGCAATGAGAGAGAGAGAGAGAGAGAGAGAGAGAGAGAGAGAGAGAGAGAGAGAGAGAGAGAGAGAGAGAGAGAGAGAGAGAGAGAGAGAGAGAGAGAGAGAGAGAGAGAGAGCAAATTTTCACATGAAAGATCAAAGTGGAAAAAACCACAAATAAAAATATCAAGTATAAGAATGAGCACCAACTCAAATTACAAAGTTCACAAGCACCAACTTATAGGATCACCAACACCTTTACTGAGCACCAACACAATAACTATTTGTGAGCACCAACCCACAAGAACACCAATCCCTTGCAAAGATTTATGAGTACCAACCAACAAGAGCACAAACCCATCTTGTGTATAAAATAAAACTATATCTCATTGTAACTTACTTAATAAATGATATAAATCTACAACATCTCCTACTTTTCTCTCCTCTTTTCTTATATAAAATAATTACAAAACCATGCTTTCTCTTGCATATTACAAATGACTTCTCAAGGCTTTATTTATATCTTTCTAAATGAGCTTTGGAATTAACATTTTTTTATCCTTCAAAACTCATGGAAAATGGCACCAAAATTTTATGACCCTTCACATCCTTGTATTTGAAAAGTCACATGGTGACCCTTCATAAGCAAATGCATCCTTTCCTCTTTTGTCTTTATCTTGGTGACCTTTTGAATTCCTTAAGATGACTCTTCATGGAAAAATGTGCCATCCACTATTTTTAATTCATTTGGTGAATCTTTAATTCCTCAAGATGAATTTTCATGGGAAAATTCATCCCATTCCTCTTTTGTCTTTACCCCATGACTCTTTGACTTCTCCATGGTCCCTCCTTTGACTTTTATGCAACCAAAAATATATTCATTAATATTAAATAATTATTAAAACATATTAGATAATATATGAATATTAAAAACACTATTAAATTATATGGGGCCTTATGCTAGACCTTTGACATCAATGAATATATTTCCAACAGTTCTAAATCTTTATCTTCATGACTATGTTTTTGGAGCTATGGCCAATTTTATGTGTATGATTGAGAATGTTGCTCTTAAGTGTTTTTGAATAGATTTGATTAATAAAATATAAATTAAGTTGTTTGTAAGGTATCATAGTTTAATTTTTTTTTTAAATATGCATGATAAATTCCTATGAAGGTGTGAAAATTCAAAGGATTTTGACTCAGTTCTTAAGGCCTGTCTACAGTTCTGGGTGAACATATGAAGTTGATCAATTAGAGGTATTTTGACATATTTGATGAATTATAATGAGAATTATGTTAAATTTTTTTTCATTTATATTCCATCCATGTGATTTTTTATTATGGTTATATGGAAAAGTTGAGTATATGATTTCGATTTGTAAGACAGCCTTTTTGTTAGTAAGAAGGCCTAATGATGAGTAGACCTAATTGTGTGGTTTAAGGAGTGAAATGAGATAAGTGGTGTTCAGTATATAATGTGAGATTAGGATGGTATAAATTAAGTGTTTATGAAATTTTTCATCCATTTTTGGAGGCTCAAGATGTTCCAAGGAATCCTAAGTGAAACATGTGCTTAGAGAAGGCCTAATTGCATTAGGTCTTTATTAAGGCTAATGGTGGTTTTGGCACTTAAAGGTAATGAATGCCATATGTAGTGGTTTTTTCAGTTATGAAACATTTGTGTTGATTTATTCTAATGGTGATATAATTATGGTAAGGTTTTTGGCTGACCAAGATGGGTGAGAGTAAGAGTCATGTATAAAGAGAAGGTCTAATAGGCCTATTACAACTAGTTAGTTTATCGAGCATATGAGCGAATGATATATATTTTTATAAACTAGGTAAAGGGATTTAATATAATAATATAGGTGATAATAATATTACATGAAGATATAACTATGTTTTTATAGGTGATGAGCAAGGTTATAAGATCTAATTCTGCCAAGGAAAAGGCTAGTTGAGTGAGAAGGACTAATAAGCTATTTGAGAGAGATAGAAGAGTGAGAAGAGAAAAATAAGGAGGTCATATTCATTTGGGTGATAAATATGTGTTAAAAGGTGATTATAGGTTCAATGTATATAAGTTGGTGTTGAGTTACCTATGGGGTTGGAGCCTCTTTTTAAGTTGGTGTTTGCTAAAGGACTAGTTGAGTTGGTGCTTGACTAGTGAGGGGTTAGTGATCCATATGGGGTTGGTGCCTCACTAAAAGTTTAATTCATTACTTATATGATTGTAGTCAAGGATTTTAACTAGTGGGTTTTATTACCAATGATGGTTTCCCACATATATCTTGTGTTCATGTGTTATGTTTCCACTTCTTGCTCATATGAATTATTATTTATGCATTATCATATCTCTAGATATGTTTGTTTGATTAATGGATAATATATGGAATTTAAATAAAAGTTTGAACATTGATTCTCCCCTTCTTAATGGTTATACCTCTAAATATTGGTATCATATCCTATTCCCTTGTCCAAACCTAACAGTCTAAGGGAGATCTTTGGAGCATAAGTATGGATTTTTATCATGAAAGTGTTTTCTATGATCGCAATGAGGATCTATTGACAGTCATTAAAACATATTGCGAATGTTTTTAAAAAGAGAAGAATCATATGGAAGAATGAACCAAGATTATATGAAATTACATAATTTAGATCCATAACTTGAGAAAGATGTAATTAACATAAGGACTTATTAGAAGTTTGAGGATATTACTAGAAAGCTTAATAATATTTTGGATATTTAAAGATATTTTTTATGATATGATAGGTCTTGGCTTCAGAGAAGAACATAAATATTTAAAGAAGAGTTAGTTTATAAAATACATTGATCATTCAAGGAGTGATAAATCTTGTATAATCAAGACCTATGTAGAAGTAGTCAAGTTTGAAGTCAATCATCAACAAGCCAAGAAAGGTCTTGCTCCATGAAAAGATATCAAAGGCAGTGGTGTATCATCATATGATCATAAAAATAAAAATAAGCTTAAACATCATAGTATGTGGATTTATTCATTGGTTATTAATTATCTTATGGTAAATTTGGACATAAATAAATTAATAATAGATGGGTAAGTATAATCACGTGTTATAACTTCAACTAAAGAGGACACATTATAAGAGAGTGTAAGACAAGATCTATAAGGAAAACTAGTCATGTTGAGAAGATATGGAGTCATGATACTAAAGAATGGATCAAGAGAGTAGAGCCTTATTGGAATTGGATACTAAGAGGGGGGAGGTGAATCAGTTTCTTAACAATATATATTCAATTCCATTCATATTTTCATGAATCATTCATTTAAATAAAATATCAATACATAAACAAAGTAACTACATAAGCATATCACAATAAAACACAAGAGATATGTGGGAAAAACTATTAGGGGATTAAAAAAACTAAAAAATTCACATGGGATACAATCCTATAATGTCAAGATCCAATGTTTTATAAATACCCAACTTCACAAGGAGCTCCAACCCCTACCTAGTTAAGCACCCACTCAACTAGTCTTCTACAAGCTCTATCTTACAAGAAGGTTCCAACCCCCTAGGTAACTTAGAAAAAAATAAGTCACATATGATATTTTATCATCATAAAACTTTTTAATAACTCAAATATACATGAAAACCTTCTTTTCCACTCTTTTTCTTCAATCTCATTCACACAGCCTCTTAAGCCTTCTTGCATAAATAACCCTCTCTTTGACAGAATTAGGTCAAACTAATTTGTTCAATACATGCATAAAAATTATTATATAATAATTAAATGTTTATATAATATTTATGATAATCTTAAATCTCTTACCGTATTCTCCAAAACACTATTTCCTTTGCTTAATAGCTCAATTCTCTAACTAGTCAAAATAGGCTTATTAAGCCTTAACTTTATACTTGATTCTTTCTCATACCTATAATTTTTTTATAATACCATAAAAATAATTTAATTATTATTGTAATATATCAGTACATATGTTTCATAAGTTAAAAAAACAATACATAAGTCGGTCATAGTCCATAAGGACCAAATCCACCATTAGGCCTAATGGAGACCTAATGCAATTAGGTCTATTCTATCCACACATTACCATTATGACCCTTTGGAACACTTATTTTATTAAAAAATGGATTAAAAAATTAATAAATTCCTAAAATACACCAATTATAATTTCAAATTGGGTCCTCAACTCCATTTGGCCTATTTCACTACTTGGACCTACCAATTAGGTTTCCTTGCCAATAGGCCTACTCACTGCCTGAAAGTCTGTCCTGAAAATTTAAACTATATACACAAATTTACGACATAAAACATGAATAAATTAATATTAATAAGATATTTAATACTTAAAAAACTTTCCAAAATGATTTTTTATCTAGCACATAGGCGAAAAGACCTCAAGAATACTCTTGTAGGTGGTTTACTCAGAAACACCAAACACTATCAACACACAATCAAAATCATTTGACTTAAAAAGATTAAACAAGGACTTAAAATGGAGGAAAAAAATTAAAATTTTACTATTAGATATTTATAACATCTTAAATATATTTTGATCCTTTTAGTTAGTGAAAAATGACTCAGGAACCTTCTTTTCACATACACACAGTAAGTTATCTGTAGAACAAAAAACATAATCAAGAAAATCAACTCTTAGAAAAACCATTGGAAAAATTATGTGATATTTAAATGTATTTTTTTAACCTTTATAAACTTTATAACATATGTGGAAAGATAAATTACATGTTCATATATCAATATTGGTATTACATACTAATCTCGCTATGTCACTCTACATAGACTTCACTATGCTAGACAAACTAGTTTGATGACAAATTTTTGCACAGCTGTAAGCATAATAAACACTTATAAAAAAATTGGATAGGAATTATAGGTATAAAATAATTACCCCCATTACTTAATATCCATCCCTATTCATCTGCAACCAATCCCTAATCTCATTCTCATTCTCGCCTAGTTTTCTCACTATTCTACTTATTAAACCAGTTTAGCGATAGGGTAACTTCCATGATAAATTTATAATTTTTTTTGGTTATATACCTAATAAAAAACATTAATGGAATTAACTGTAAGTATTTCACATCATTCTCCATCCATTTTCATGCTTTGACCTGGTTAACCCTACTTGTAGCATTAAAAACCCTAAAAACAAGTTTTTTCCTATAGCTTCTACTCACCGTCAATTCAAACAAAAAACACCTAAGGGAAATTTGAATATTAATATACATGTTAAAAAAATGAAAAAATGTCAAATATACCATTATTATCCATAAAAAATTATATCTTTCCTATTTGGTCTTTGTTAGGGTTTTAGAAGTGTTTTGATTGCCTCACCTTTTTAGCAATCCTTCATAAATGATTGCCTTTCATTTTTAAAACCAATGCCAAGAAAATAAATATAGGGACCTTAAATAAATATAATGAAGTGATAATGATATCATGCAAAGGTTTCACATGATAATGAGCATGAGAAACATATTCTCAGGTCTGCAATACCCGATTTTATGCACACAATCAACCTTAACAAAAGTTTTCATGTTTTCTCCTTCAGGTATTTTATTAATTTTTTTTCCACACACTTTATATGACATATCAAACATTTTATAATCATATCAAGAGATATAAAATATTTTTAAATTATCTTGACCCATCATTAGGCCACTACAGGTCTCATTGTAAAATATGTCTTGAATTGGCAGTCTTATCTAGATTATAAACACAACTTGAAACCTCTTGTAATATCTTCAAAAACTTATACCCATGTCATAAAAATTCTTAAAATTCTCACATTATCAACCTTCCTCACACAAGTCTCATATAACTTATCTCACTAGGGCACCAAGGCTGCATCTTCTCACTAGGTCAATTTATGTAGGAAATAAGCTTCAAACTTGACTTTTGAATCCATTTGAAGGATTTTTTGCCTTTTGACCATGTTCAAGTAAATTATAATAATTAATCATTCATGTAATATCATAAATCATAATGTTTTAACATACATACACCTTTTTATAATTAGACCAAGTTACTCAAGATTCCTAGTACTCAAAGTTCACAAACAAGCTAGCTTTCAATGATATCATTCTTCAAACGTGGTTCTCTTGAAGATAAGGCTATTATTAGTAGACTTTATGAGCTTTTTCATATCAAAAACTTGTACCAAAACTTTATATAGAGTATAAGGACTTGTTAACCCATGTACTTACCTTGTATGCTCCTCAGTACTTAGAGCTCAATAAAAATGTTTCCCTTTTGTTTTGAAAATGGTCTTGATATGTCATCAAACCTAAAAAACAATACCAAGTTTCCTTAAAAATTTATGTCAATAGAGAAACAAAAATTCTTAGTCATAAACCACTTCACCAAGCATGACATCAAATCTAATTTTTGACATGAGGGACATTCAACTTGACTTTGACATCAATAACAACATTAATGCCTTAATACCAATACCAAGTACATACCTCAATAATATACCCCTTTCTCATTGATGGAAACACTCTTAATCATAGAAGATTATTCTCTAGTACTTGATTTTTAAACATGAAATTTCTCTCCCTTTGACATTAATTACAAAGGTTCACCTTCTTGATAGTTATTTGATCCTTGGACCTAGGGTAAAATACCTTTTATTTTAGACAACCTCATCAATCCTTTAACATAGATCAATCTCACATACCTACTCATAAGACATGATTGACTCCCTTCATCTCCATGAAAATTCAAGACATTTTCAAAATTGTGACTTGGTTTATCAAGTCATCATACAATATTTTTGTGACTTGTCTCTTGTAATCAGATCTATAGTAGACTTCTTTGACTAAAACTTGAATCTAAAAGTATAAAAAACTCCCCCTATGACTGAACATCCTTCATGTTTCTTGTTTACTAGCTGAGTGCCTACATGAAGCCTAATGAAGTCACCTCTACTCTAAAGAGCTAGAAAAGCATAAATTTAGGAGATTCTCATATCTCCATGTCTTTGTAAGATTGATCTTCCTCCATGATATTATTATTATTGATTTGTCCTTCTAGTTTGATCTCCTCAATATTTGTTTGGGTACCATTTTGGCTTGATGTATTGGTCTTAACTCCTACATTTAAAAACTAAGCCGATAGAGAACATTATTGGCACTCCTTTGCATATTGAATTTTCTCTACCATGGCTAATAGTCCATTTGAACTTTAAATTGATTATCAACCTTAGTTACCTTGGGTTTCCACTTGTTGTTTCTTTCTTGTGTTTTAAAAGCCTCAATTATTTTTGTCTTATCTTGAGAAGTCATGCTTAAATTAATTTTAAATGTGACCAACCTTATGATAAATAAAACATTTTATCCCTCTAGATGAAAACACACCATGACCCATACCTCTTGGCTGATGGTTCTCCTCATAGTTAAATGCAATTTCATTCTTGAAAGGCTTTCTACAATGCCTTGCTCTATGACTAAATTGTTTACATGAATCATAATAGCTGTTGAAAGGTTTAACATACCTTATGTTATTAGATATATTGATAGTATTGGCATGTGTTCTATTAGATCCCTCATTCTTTGATTAATCTTTGACCCTTTTGATCACATTATTATCTTGCTTTTGATCTCTAATGAAACCAAGACTTGTCTTGTCATCAATAGTCTTTTGACTTCTTAGAAGGTTGTCTAAATCATTATTGCTCTTTTTAAACATTACAAAGGACTTGAACTTATTTGATGCTTGTTTCAATTTATCTTTCAAATGTTTCACTTTAGATACATACATTTCACATTTTTCTTCTTTTACTTCTAGGCATGTAGTCACAATTTCAAGTTAAATCTCTACCTATTTGATTATTTCCTCTTGTTCCTTAAAATTGCTGCTTAGTTTAGCATTAAAAAAGTTTATTTTATCCTCATAATATTTGATAAGAGACCTCATCACATTATTTTTTAAACCATCTTCAGCTCTTTTAGAGTATTCATCAACTCAACGTCAAGATCCACCTCATCTCTTTCTTCATCTAAATCACTAATAACACCTCCAATCCATATGGATTCTTCTATATTTGAGTAACTTTCTTTTTCAACCATGAAGAGAACATCATTGAAATTAGGACCATTACCTTCATGATCACTCTATAAATCACTTCTTTCAAAATTAGATGAGCTATAATTTTCCTTGTTATAAAGACTCCTTTTGTTTTTGAAGAACCTTTTATTATTGTCATATCTTCTGAAGTTTTTATTTCTCTTATCAGATCTATAAGATTTTTTATCATCATGATATTAATTATATTATACATCATCATTTGCCTTATATTTTTAAGTACATTTATTGGAAAAGTGTTGAACCTATCCATAATTAAATCACTTGAAAGGGAGCTTGCATTTATATTTACTTGAACCTATCTTTAACTTCCTTGCAAACATAATTATCAAATCATCATCATCAATATCAGATTATTCATTATCTTTGAATTTATTACCTTGTCAATTCTTCTCTTTTGGATTCTTTTCTACCTTTAACATACCTTCCTTCTTTGCAGGTCTTCCTTCATTTGTCCTCATTTCATAGGATGTTAGGGTTTCATGAAGTCCATCCATCTCAAGTTTTTCTAGATATTGCATTTCTTCAACATCACATACCTTGGAATTAAATTTGGGAGTTAGAGACATTACAAACTTTTGAAAAATATTAGTCTTTTTCAATTCTTCTCCTAGACCTCTTATGATATTGACCACCTCATCAACCCTCAACAAGTAGGCTGCAATGGTTTCATCTTCATTCATTTTTAGAATTTCAAATTATTTGCTATGATTATTCAACTTGGAAAATTTAAATTTTGAGTCACCTTCATGAATATTTTTCAATATATACCATAGTTTTTTTGAATCTATATAGTGCATTACCTTCACTAGTTCTACCTCTGATAGGCCACACACAATACCATTCATTACTTTTGAGTTGTTGTCACTAGCTTTCTTACCTACTACATTTGTAAGAGGAATAGGGGTATATTATACCCATCAAACAATAATTATAAAAAATCATGACCTTGATACACTAGATATGTTCTCATCCTCACACTTTAAGAATCATAATTGGATCAATTGAATAATGGAGCTTTAGTTGTAGAGAAACTACCCTATGCTTGACTATCCATCTTAGCTTATTTAAGATCTCCTTTCGGTTTTAAGATATCCTTCAAAGGACCTGATATGATAATAAATTTTGGAATTTTATACTGAAATGGGAGGGTTTGAATTATTTTCTTAACAATATCTATTCAATTCCAATAATATTTCCATGAAGCATTCATTCACATAAAAGATCAATGCATAAACAAAACAACTACAAAAAGATATCATAAGAGAACATAAGATATATGTGGGAAACCATATTAGGTTATAAAACCCATTGAAACATGCACATGGAATATAATCCTATAATGTCAATATCCAATTTTTTGTGAATCACCAACTTCACAAGGAGCTTTAACCCCTACCTAGTTAAACACCCACTCAACTAATCTTCTAAAGGATCTATCTTGAAAGGAGATTTCAAACCCTAGGTAAATTATAAATAAGTCATATATGATATTTTATCACATTAAAACACCTATTTATACTGAAAATATGGATTAAAACCTTCTTTTCCACTCTTTTCCCTTCAATCTCACTCAAACAACCTCTTAGGCCTTCTCGCACAAATAACCCTATTTGGTAGAATTACGTCAAATTACCTTACTCAACACCTACATAAACATAATTATATACTCATGAAATTTTCAACTCATATTTTTTATGATCTTAAATCTCTTAACCTATTCTCCAAATCACTATTTCCTTTTCTCAATAGATCAATTCTCTAAGTAGTCAAAACAGGCTTATTAGACCTTGACTTTAAACTTGATTCTTTCTCATACCAATTTTGGTTAGATGAGACCCTAAGCATACTTGGATTATTATTAAAATTTATAAATACAAAAATTTAATACTTTAAATAAATAATACATAAATTATTCATAGTTTATAAGGATTGAATCCACCATTAGGCCTAATCGAGACCTAATGTAATTAGGTTTGTTTTATCTACATGTTACCATTCTGACCCATAAGAAAACTTATTATCTTAAAAAATGGATTAAATAATTCATACATTCCTTAAATATACCATTTATAATTTCACCTTTGGTACTCAACTCCATTTGGCCCATTTCACTACTTGGACCTACCAATTAGGTCTCCTCGCCAATAGGCCTACTCACTACCTGAAAGTCTATCTTGAAAATTTGAACTATATACAAAAAATTTCCAACATAAACCATGTATTAGGTAATATTATAGGATATTAAAGACTTTAAAAACTTATTAAAATGCTTTGATCTCCAAAAAATATTCCAAAAGGCCTGAAGAACACTCTTGTAGATGGCTTACTTAGAAACACCAAACACTGTCAACACATAGTCAAAATAATTTAAATTTACAAGATTTAACATGGAATTTAAATGGAGATAAACACCTTAAAATTATCATATGATATATTTATAATACCCTTAAAATATATTTTGATCCTCCAACTTAGTGAAAAATGACTTAGGAACCTCTTTTTGACATACACATAGAAAGTTGCCTATAGAAACAAAAAACATAGTCAAGAAAAACAAATATTAGAAACACTTGTTGGAATAAATATATTATATTATAATGGATTTATGTGAAACTTTAAAATATTTATAATATATTTTAAAATATATATTGTATGGTCTTATATCAATATTGGTCTTACAAACCAATCTCACTATGTCACTCTACACAGACTTCACTATGCTAGACAAACCAATTTTGATGAATTTTTTTTTGCATAGGTGTATGAATCATAAAAAATTTATATACAAAATGGGATAGGAGGGATATGAATTTAATAGTTACCCCATTCCTTAAGATCCATCCCTATTCATATGTAACTAATCCCTAATCTCATTCTCTTTCTCGCCTAGTTTTCTCACTATTCTGCTCATTAGGTCAATTTAGTGATAGGCTAGCTTTCATGATTGGTTTAGCACATTTTTTGGTCAAAAAAAATATTCAAAAAAATCATGGGAATTAACTATAAGTATTTCACATCGTTCTCCATTCATTTTTATGCTTTGACCTGGTCAACCCTGCTTGTAGCATCAAAAAACCTTAAAAAATAAGGGTTTTCCTATAGCTTTTACTCACTATCAAGTCAAATAAAACAACCTAAGGAAAGATTGAAGATTATTTTACATGTTTTAAACATTAAAATATTTCAAATAGACCATTTTAAGTCATAAATTATTAGATATTTCTTATCAATTCTTTGTTAGGGTTTTAGAAGGGTTTTGACTACCTTACCTTATTAACAATAATTCATAATGGATTTCTTCTCATATCTAATTTTTTTTTTCGGAAAATAAATATATGGAAATTAAAAAAATATAATTAAGTGTTCAAAATATCATGCAAAGGTTGCACATGCTAATGAGCATGAGAAACTTCTTCTCAGGTTTGTAACACCCCATTTTGTGCACATAATCAACCTTAACATAGGTTTTCATGTTTTATCATTCAATTATTGAATTAAAAAAAATTCCACAAATTTTATATGACCTATCACACCTACATAAATTCTATCAAGAACTCTTCCATCTTTATAAATGATCTTGACCCCTTATTAGGCCACTATAGGTATGTTTGCATAATATGTCTTGAACTGGTAGTCCTATCTAGACTATAAACACAACCTAAAACCTATTATAATATACTAAAAAATTAATAAACATGACATAAAAAATCATAAAATTCTCTCACACTATCAACATTACTCACACAAGTCTCATATAACTTATCTCACTAAGACACCAAACTTATATCTTCTCACTATGTCTCTTCATAAAGGAGCTAAGATTCAAACTTGACCTTTGATTCTATCTAAAGGATTATTTTAATTTTTTGATGTTAAATAATATTGAAACACTAAATTATTCCTATAATATCCTAAATCACAAGGTTTTACCATGTATACACCTTTTTATAACTAGACAAAGCTACTCAAGATTCGTAGTACTTAGAGTTCACAAATAGGCTAGCTTTCAATGATATCATTCTTCAAACATGGTTCTCTTGAATATAAGGCTATTTTTAATAGAATTTATGATCTATATCACATCATAACCTTGTACCAATACATTATATAGGATATAAAGACTTTCTAACCCATGTGTTTACCTTGTATTCTCCTCCGTACTTAGAGCTAAATTAATATGCTTCCCTTGTGATTTGAAAATGGTCTTGATATGTCGTAAAACCTAAAAAAAAATAATAGGTTGCCTTCAAATTCTATCTCAATAGAGAAACAAAAATTCTTAGTCACACACCACTTCACCAAGCACGAAATCAACTCTAACTTTTGACATGAAGGACATTCAACTTGACTTTGACATCAATGACAACATTAATGCCTTAATAACAATACTAGGAACATACCTCAACAACCCTTTGGGTAATTTTAAATAGAATAAGGAATATAGAGGAGAAGAATATATGGTAACCCAAACTCCTTTTCATACTTAGAATGAATATTTGAAGTGGTATATAGATAGTGGTTGTTTAAGTCACATGAAAAGAGATAAAATAAAATTCATTAACTTTAAGAATAATGCCATAGGTTTAGTAATGTTGTGAGATAACACATCTACTACTATATTTTGCAAAGGTGATTTGATATTGGATAATGGGAAGACCAAGGCAGAAAATGTTTTATATGTATATGGATTTAAACATAAATTATTGAGTGTAAGTCCAATGTGCACTTAAGGACATACCCTAATGTTTCATGGCAAAGGATATGAGATAAGGAGAGAAAAATTGGGAAGGTTGATTTCTAAATCCAAGATAACTAAGAATAATATTTATGTACTAAATTAAATCACAAAAGATAAGTGCTTCATGATCAAGGTAGATAAAAGTTGGTGATGGCATAAGAGGTTAGGTCATATGAATTTTGACAATCTAGTCAAGATTAGATCTAAGGGATATGTGAAGAATATGCCCAAAAAATCTAAACTTGGAGATGCTCTTTGCAAGGCATGTCAACATGGTAATTAGACTAGAATGATATTTAATTATAAATAATATTATACTACTAGACCTTTAGAACTAATTCATACTAATCTATATGGTTTTACAAGGATTAAAAGTATTCAAGGTGAAATTTACATCATGTTGCTTATAGATGACTTTATAATAATAACTTGGGTAATGTTATTGAAGGACAATTTAGAAGCTCTAGGTAAGTTTAAAACCTTAAAATCTTTGGTTAAAAATGATATTAATGTGAAGATCAAGTGTCTTAGGCTTGAAAAAAGAGTAGAGTTTTGGTCAAATGAGTTTTATGAGGTCAATTGAATAATCTCAGCTGTGAGAACACCTCAACAAAATGGGGTGGTTGAAATAAATAATAGAACAATTCAAGAAATGTCAAGGACCATTTTGAATGAGTCTAAGTTGTCCAATGGCTACTAGAGATAAGATGTGAGTACTATAGTTTACACTTTGAACAGAGGTCAGATTAGGATAAATGGTGATGAGAATGCATATGAATTATGTAATGGAATATCTAAAAATGTTGAACATTTTAAGGTTTTTATGAGGAAATTCTATATCAAGAGAGATGATGAGGACTTAGGCAAGTTTGACTCAATGTTTGATGATGGTATTTTTTTGGGATATTCATCAGTATGTGCTGCCTATAAATGTTTATAACAAGAGGCTAAAAAATATAGTGGAGAGAACAAATGTGAAGGTTGATGAGACAAAGAAATCATATTCTCAATCAAAGAATGATGAAGGAGAAATAGATATAGATGAGGATGAAAATAAATTTAGAAATAAATGAATCAAAAGGTAACTATAAGTAGATTCAAAATGATCATCCTGAATCTCAGATCATTGGTAACAAAAGTGTAGGTATAAAAACAAGGATAATAATGGTGAGTGATGATAATCAATAAAATACCACCTTAATTTCAAAATTTGAACCTAAAATCTATGTATAAGAAGGTGAAGATAAGTTTTGGTTAGATTCAATGAATGAGGATTTAAATAAAATTGAGAAGAATGAAACTTGGTAGTTAGTACCTAGGCCTAAAGATAAAAACATCAATGGTACAAAATAGGTATTTAGGAACAAGTTGAATGAGAATCGATAGGTCACTATAAAAAAGGCTAGACTTTTATGAAAAGGATATGCTTAAGTAAGAGTGGAATTTTAGGAAACCTTTGCTCCTATAGCCAGGTTAGATGCCATTAAGATGTTTATTGCCTATGTAGGTCTTAAAGGCTTCAGGATATACTAAATGGATGTTAAGTTAGCTTTCCTTAATGGGAACTTAGAATAAGAATTATACATTGAACAACCCAAAGGTTTCCTATTAACTGATAATAAGGATTATGTATGCAAGTTAAATAAGACCATATATGGTCTAAAACAAGCCCCTAGCTTGGTATGTTAGACTAGACAAGTACCTTTTGGACTAACATTTCAAGAGAGAAGTTACAGATAGTAACATGTATATCAAAACTAAAAATGATCATCAGTTGATATTGGTAGTCTATCTAGATGATATCATCTTTGGTGGAACTAATGAGAACATGACCAAGGCCTTTTTAGAGGTGATGAATTAATAATTTTAAATGTCTATGGTTGGATCACTATCCTTCTTTCTTGGAATTCAAATCATTCAATCTAAAAAAGGCATGCTCATCTCATAGGTCAAGTATATAAAAGATATGTAAAATAAGTTTGAAATGGAAGATTTAAAGGCTATAAGTACACCTATGGTTATATGATGCAAGCTAATAAAGGAGGATGAATCCTTAAGGGTCAATTAGATAAAATATAAATCCTTAATTGGGAGTTTTTTTATATATTATTACCTCTTGTGGGAATATTTCAAGTAGATCTTAATGAAATTCATCTACAAAAATTCAAAAGGATACTTAAGTATCTGAAGGTAACTATGGATTATGGTACCTAAGGATAAAAAGTTTGATTTAGTAGCCTATACAGATGGAGATTGGGCTAGGAGTCTAGATAAAAATATCACTAGTGGAGGATCCTTCTTCTTAGGTAAGTGCATAGTCTCATGGATAAGAAATAAATAACCATTAGTGGATTTATATACTTGTGAGGATGATTAAATTACAATAACTTCATGTTGTACTTAGGTGTTGTGGATGAGACAAACCTTAAGAGACTACAAGGTGGAGTTTGATGGTCTTAGTCCTATTTTTTGTGATGATACTAGTGCCATAAGTGTTTCAAAGAACCCTATCATGTATTCAAGGACTAAACACATTCCTATCAAGTATCATTTCTTAATATAAAAAGTGATTGAATAAAGTGTTAATATTGAATTTGTGTCTATCAGGGATCAAATTATAGATTTCTTGACTAAGCCTCTTCCAAAGGTTAGTTTTGAACATTTGAGATAGGAACTAGATGTGAATATTATTCTTATTAGTCACTAAGCAAGTATAAGTGCTTAGGGGGAGATGATGAGGAGGTGTTTTAGCTAAAAGAGTAGGAAAGAAGTGCACATGCTATGAGGTCAAAGGGGGAGTCATATCAATTTTTTAAAAATAATATATCTAAGATATGTAATGAGATAGGGGAGTTTGTTGAAATGATATTTCATTTCTATATATTGAATTTTTATTATAGGTAATGATTTATCATGAATGTCAAAGGGGGGAGATTGATCTATATGGTGGAGATGTATTTTAGTAAGAGAATCATCTTTGAATGATTTTCATCAATGAGTGATTGCCATAAATGATAAAGGGGGATATTTTTGAGAATGTGTTCTTATGTATGCACTAAGTTATCATTGATGTCATTTTGAGTTGTCTTTGTTATTTTTGAAGTTGAGTTCATAAACCATGTACTTGAGAAACCTAGTGAGAAGGCATAGGCTTGGTAGCATGATGAGTTGAGAAATATGATACTTTTGTGAATAATTTTGGATATGTGTGATCAAGGTATGACATAATTTGACTTGAGAATGAGGTTTTGAGAATAGTATAAAAAGTTTCAATGTGTGATCAATGTCTAAGTATGACTGGGAGTTCAATACCTAATGAGCAAAGAGACCTAATATGGATTAATGATGGATCAATTTCATTTCCCAAGGTGTCAAATCTCTTGAGAGAATTTTTAAAGGAGTGATAGGTTTTTTTAATTATGTTTACCAAATTTGAGGTCATAACCTGAAGGAGAAAGCATGAAAATAGGTGTTAAGGTCTTTCATGTACATAAAATGAGGTATTGCAGATTTGAGAAGGATTTTATTATACTAATTAGCATGTGAAAACTTTCAATGAGATCCTAATAAATTCATGGAAGTTTATGAAGTTTCATATCTTGAATTTCCTAGCATTAGTTTTTGGATTTGAGGGGCAATTATTTATGAATGATTTCTAAGAAGGAAAACTAATCAAAACCCTCATATTGAACCAACAAGAAATATCTTGTTGGTTATGGATTATAATGGTTTTATTGACCTATTTTTATGTTTTTAACATGTAAAGGAATCTTATAAATTTTTTTAGGTGGTTTTGGTTTATTTTAGATTACGGTAAAATCAAGTTTTGAAGGGACCCTGAAACCCTATAACAGAAACAAAAAAGATAAAACATTAATAGCCACCAACAAAGGTAGTCCTAAAACCTAGTGAAGAGCAGCATCAAAATCAGGTTTTACAGGGACCTGAAACCACAAGCATAGTCCACTAAAAGTACCCACGTTTTACAAGGACCTAGAACCTCAAATAAAGTTTAAGACCAAGAACCAAGAAACAAGATCAAAAACAAGAACCAGTTACAACAACTAGCAAAAAGGACCTAAACAGGAACAAAACCAACAAAGAAGACCCTAGGCTTCTATTACAATTCCATGATCAACTTGACAGCATCCTTCCCAATCGTAGTAGTATCCTGGATGGAGTTAGCAACCAAAGTAGCAGCAGCTTGCAAGGCTTTCTTCCTCAAACTCTGCCTTGTCCTCTTACTTGGACCCTCCAAGGATATTATTTCTTCATTTGCTCTTTTACCAAGGTTAGCTACAGCAACACAGATGCTTGATGTTACCTACTCCATCTTTGTTCTAATTTCCTCGATAAGCATTCTAAGATTATGCTCATAATCTTTAAGCTTTTTTGGAATATCTCTCATTTGCACCTCTAAATAGTTGATTTTGGTCCAATCAACATCCTGATTGTGTTGCATTATTTCCACTATCTTCTTCAGCGCCATTATTTCATTATAGATCCAAGAATCAACTTGGAGAATAGAGTCAGCTTTGAAATTGGTAGAATGCAAGAAGGAAAGCTTGGATTCCCTTTGCGGAGGTTTTGGTTTTTTAGAAGAGTGAGTATAAGCTATAAAAAACCCCTTGTTTCTCAAAATTTTGATGTATCAAGTATTGTTAACCAAGTAAAATCATGGAAATGGTTGAATGATGATGTTTGAGACTTGTATTTTTTGATAATTTAAGTTTATTATCAATTTTAATACCTAAATTTTTCTAAATTGGTCATGTAAGTTGGCCTATCACTAAAAGGGCCTAATGAGCAAGATAATAAGAAAACTAGCTAGAAGTGAGAAAGAGATTAGTAATTGGTTACAGAAGATTAGGGATGGATATAAATGAATTGGGTAATTTTTCAAGAATATACCTAATATCCCCTTTATTTATAATTTTTGGTAATGCACACAAACATACTAAAAGTTATTCTCAAAGTGATTTGTCTAACATAGTGAAGTCTGTATAGGGTGAAGATGTGAAATTGGTCTATAAGACCAATATTAATATTAAAACTTGTAATATATATTAAAATATGTTTTAATTATTCTAAATTATCATACAAACCCATTTTAATTTGTTAAAATTTTTTACATATGTGTTCTAAATCTTAATCTTCATGACTATCTTTTTGGAGCTATAGGTAGTTTTCTATTTATGAGTGAGAATATTATTCTTGAGTCTTGTTTCATAGAGTTGATAAATAAAAATACACATTAATTTGATACTAAGGTATCTTATGTTAATATTAACACATTTTTTTTCATGATAAACTCATATAAAGGTGTAAAAACTCAAAGGCTTTTGATTGGGTTCTTAAGGCTTGTGTGCAGTTTTGAGTGAACATATGAAGTTAATCAATTAGAGGTATTTTTCCTTGTTTGATGAATTATAATGAACATTATGTTGAACATGAGCTAATTTATATTTCATCCATATGATTTTTTATTATGTTTATATGGAAAATTTGAGTGTATGATTTAGATTTTTAAGACAAACTTTCTTGAAGTAAGAAGGCTTAATGGCGAGTAAACCTAATTATGTGGCTAAAGGAGTGAAATAAGATAAATGGTGTTGGAGACATAAGGTGATATAATTTAATTTTATATTAAGTGTTTCATCTATTTTTTTAGGTTCAATGTTTTCAAGGAGGCCTAACTGAAGCATGTGCTTAGAGAAGGATTAATTGCATTAGGTCTCTATAAGGCCTAATGGTGGTTTTAGATCTTAAGGGTAATGACCGACCCATATAGTGGTTTTTTAAATTATTAAATGCATGTGTTGATATAATCCAAGGGTTATCCATGTATTTTTATGTTCTTGGTCAACCAAGATGGGTGAGAGTAAGAGTTATGTATAAAGAAAAGGTCTAATAGGCCTAATTCAACTAGTTAGTATATTGAGCATATAAGCAAATGATATAGAATTTTTAAAAATAGGTAAACGATTTTAAGGAAATAATATAGGTGTGATTAATATTCCATGAAGATATAAATATGTTTATATAGGTGATGAGCAAGGTCGTAATACCTAATTATACCAAGGAAAGGGCTAGTTGAGCGAGAAGGTCTAATAGGCTATTTGAGAGAGATAAAAAGAGTGAGAAGAGCAAAATAAGGGGGTAATATTTAGTCAGGTGAGAAATAAATGTTTAAATATGATAATATATTCAATTTATATGAGTTATTTCTTAGTTAATAAGTGGTTGGAGCCTCTTGGCAAGTTGGTGCTTGTTAAAGGACTAGTTGAGTTGGTGCTTATAAAACCGTAGTCCAAGATGTGCATTAGTGGGTTTATCCCGAAGGAGGGTTTCCCACATAGGTATTATGTTCATGTGTTATATTTAAAATTATTTATCATATTTTTTATGCATTTCCATATCTCTATATCTATTTTTTTGATTAATGGATGATATATGAAATTAAAATAAGAGTTTGCACACTGATTCACCCCCCCAGTGGTTATACCTCCAACAAAGAGAGATTGCTATATTTTGGGAAC
>JARHVA010006624.1:835000-868639 GCA_037957365.1 Torreya grandis | reverse complement strand
AGAGTTGTAAAAAAATTAAAAAAATTAGTTTTATAATACCCCTAATAGATTCCATAAAATAATTTTATCTCCATGAAAATCCTCATGGAATATGTGAGCATTTGAATGTGACCTATTTGAGCTTGTTTGTTCCATTCCTGCATGTCTGAATTGGTTTTGGGCCAAAAATGGCCTTCTTAATGATTTCAATGCTTATAAATGGTTATAAAAATCTTATGTGGTCCCAATTTTTTTTCATATGTTATAACCTATATCTAATGATAGGAATATGATTGATTCCTCATTTCGACACTAGTCTTAATGTGCCTATTATGCTTGTCTATAATTTTTGAGCACAAATGACCCTATTTATGTTTTTTAATACCTCATAAGGATTAAAAAAACTTCCATATTTACCTCCTAAACATTATAAAGCAAGGTTTAAATTGTGTATCATTATATAAAAGTAAGTGGTTCTCCTTTTGGTCTCTAGTCCTTAATCTTGCCTTTAGGCCTGACTGCACTATTGAGGGTTTAAGCCATCTTTATTAGATATATAATTATATTATTGTTATTTTATATATTTTTAGGTGTTATTAAACATACCAAACATTTTTTAAAGTTAAAAATATCTTCTATCTTCATCTTATTACCCATATCTCAAGATTTGTAGGTTTCAAGCATGGGGGAAGTGCCCTCTATTTGAGATATAATAGAGGGAACTTCCCCTATTTATTCGTAATAATTGAGTGGTTTATGATATTAGTCAACTAATATACATTTTTTTACCAAATTTTATCTCATTTTAAGGTTTTTATACCATCAAACCTCCTTAATTTCTAAGATAGACCTCTTGGAGTGCAGACTATGCAGGGTTCCTAAAGTGGATTATATATTGCAATATTAGAGTCCTTTCTATGCCTATTTTAACATGATATGGTATTATATGCCTTAAATAATTTTTTTTGGTATATCTCAATTCCATTCATATTACTAGTATTTCACCTATGCCTCCCATACACCTTAAGCTCTCAAACTATGTGCCAAACCCTGACTGTGTTCTTTTGTACATGGGATGGGCACTTGTAGGTGTTCTTAAGTTGAATTTATCTTTGGATAATTATATAATAATTTATTAAATATTAATTTATCACTATTTTGACCCATTTTTTACTTATACATACATTGATAATGCCTTTAATCCTCAAAATTACTCATTATTTAGTCATGACTGCACATAACTATATGTGTATACAAGGGTTCAAGAAGCCTGTGTAAGTTTAATCACATATTAAAATTTTTTTTTAAGTCATAATGGATTTTAATAATGTGGTAAAATTATTTTATTATTAATCCAATCTCTCATTTGGACTTCAACTTGCACCTTTGGTCACACTTAAGCCCTCCACTAGCTGCCACTGAGACACCCATACCTATAGGCTTTATTGGGCTTCAACTAAGATGACTCTAATATGTGTGGTCCTCCCTTGAATAATTATTTGGTCAAAAAAACATATTTTAATTATAATCCACCTTATATTCAATTTTTATGGCTTAATACACCATCAAATACCTTGATTGAGACGCTAACCTTCTTCCCAGCTGTAGGTGTTAATTTGAGCCTGTGTACAGACTGTAGGTGGGTATGGGAGTCTAAAACACACATTTTCATCTCCTTATGATGATATATTATCCTGTGTATTTTCCTTTACACTATTTTAATCCTATAATCATGGAAACTAAGTATATTTTGTAATTTTTGGAGCTAAAGTCCATTTTGAGCTCTTTTTTATAGATCTAACTATCTTAATTTAGTACATAAAATGTGATTTTGGGCTCCTCAAAAACATATCCTCATCTAATCCTCTACCTATTATAATTTTAAAAGTTTTATCCCTAATATACGATATAATATGAAAAAAATAGGATGCATAAAATCTCACTATAACCTTGTTATAAAGTTTCCACAAAACTCCCAAGTTCTCTATTTTGATAACTTAGGGACAAAAAGGCCTAAAACACAATCATTGCACCTTGAACATGGTTCTCAAATTTTTTATTAGTATATCAATCTTAAAAAAAAAAAATCAATATGTTTATAACCTGATATGAGCTTAATAAGGCTCAAATTATCATTCCAATACTTCAACATGGCCTTTTGACTTTTAGTCAAGACCACCTATAGGTGGCTATTAACTGTATATATGGACAGTGAGTATGAAATCACGAAAAATGTAGATAAAATTCCTTAATTCAAATACACAATTTAAACCAATTAAAATATTAAAAAAGTTACAATACTTCTCATTCATTGTGAAAACCTCTTGCACATGTGAATAGAGTAGGCAAAGGTATCTTATGATTGTTTGATGTGGTCAAGACATGGGTGGTTGATAAAAACATGGAGTTATGAGATGAAAAATTATAATTAGGTGACCCCCATGGATTTTAAACATGGAAGACACCATTTTATATCCATATGAAGCCTCTATATGTAACTCAAACCTTTGTAAATGGGGAATTGATTGACATTGCTCATGGCGGTACCTTCTTACAAATTGAGATGTTAGACTTATAAAATAAACATGAAATATGAAATTAATAATTAAAACCATTATATTAGGAA
The DNA here is from genome assembly GCA_037957365.1 of Torreya grandis. Lineage (NCBI taxonomy): Eukaryota > Viridiplantae > Streptophyta > Pinopsida > Cupressales > Taxaceae > Torreya > Torreya grandis. The sequence continues at coordinate 866,034 of JARHVA010006624.1, read as the reverse complement.
GCCAATATTATTTGGAACTAAATTTATCAAGTTAGTTATATGGACCCTCCCAAACAAGAGCAAACCCTGTAGGGTACATAGATTAGTAGGCAGATTTGAAAGGTCAACTTCATGAGGATGGTTAATGAAGAACAAGCCACAATTTTTAAAACTCATTATATGGAAATTAAGGTATATTATTTTAAAACAACCTCAAAAAATCATTTTCCATGAACTTTCTAAACTATTCGTACCAAGTAAAAACCTGCAAGTCACTTTTATGTGTCTAGAAAGCCAAGAAAGGAACATAATCGTTTTGGCCTCAAAATGGCACTTATAGATTAAAAAACATGTAAATAATCATGGGGAAGTTGAATATTCACATATAAACCTTTTCTAAGTGGCATACTTCCCAAAGAGGTTGTACAAGTTCCCTTTTCTTATCCTTTCACTGGAAAGATACCTTTTCTTCTAAAAAACCTACCACTTTTAGTTACCAATAATGAATTAAGAATTATAGGGACACATGTCACATTAAATAATATATTTGGACCTTTAAACTTATCAATAAACCTATACAAAGCATTAAATACACCTTTTTGACCCCTAAAATGACCCAAAATGATAAACAAACATAAAAACTAATCAATTAAGGCCAATATAACATCATTTGACATTAATTAACATGAAATACACCCCATGACACTCATATTACACCACCTATAGACTTATAAATTAAAATTTTTACCTATAGGTGCCCCAATTTAACTAATATTTAAATTTGGTCAACAAATTAGTGTCTCATAGGGGTAGTATGCCTGCTATACTAAGTAGACCAGTAGTCTTATAAATCCATTGGGCTTAGGAGTTATCTAAATCTTGATACAAACAAGAAAAACTTTTACCATTGACCATTGACCAAGATAAGACAACTAAAGACTACCTCAAGCACACAAAACAAAAGACACACACACACACACATGTACTCAAAACACTTAGGGGAATATAAAAAAAAAAAATTATATACAAATAGTAATAGGTCATACCACCCTTTATAGGATCAAAGGGAAAGTTTATTGATTCTCTTTTTGCATGAGATGGGTGAGGGTGCCAAATATGTTTCTCTTTACATTGAACACTTGATGGACAATATCTATTCCTTGTAACTTCACTTTACTTGTTCTCAGGTAGATCATCTTCAAATAGGTCTTCAATTTAGACATATTATTATTGACTTTGTACACATTCTTCATGTTTCTACCCACTCTCTTTCTCATGATCAACCTCCATCTTCCTTATAGGTATGGTCTCAAAACAAATGATCTCTTGTTCATTGAAAGGTTGAGGTTAGTAGATATTTGTATTGACCTTCAAAGGATGATGTGGATTTTTTTCTTGATTACCTATGACATATTAGATAATTTCCTCTTTCTCATCTATGACATCTTGAACAATGTCATCTTTCTTACCATCACTTATAACCAGCTCTAAAAGAGTTGTAGACCCCTTAAGAGATTCAAAATCTTTGTAAGTGTCCTAAAATATCTACCACAAGTCATCATCTTCACTCTTATCATCATCATAAATGGGAATAAAAATAGAGGCTCTTTCATCTTATTCTTTATATTCCAATAGGACCTCTTCCAAGATTTCTTCTTCAACACAAGGAGTGTATTCTTCATCATCAGCCAAACTATCAGATTCGACATATGAGCTCGCCTCTTCTTTAGTAATTAATACCTCTTGAGGGTTTTCAAATTATACCTTAGCTATCACAATATTATCTTATTGGTCAAGGGCTAGAAGGTATTCAAATTCCTTCTTAGTGATGCCAAGATTAGGCATCTTGAGATTTGATAACCTAGCCCAATAAGGCTACCAAGGAGTCGCACTTTCTTCAAGGAAGAGTTATAAATTTTCCTCAAATAATTGATCTTCTTGAGGTTCCCACACCAGAGGTACATCAAGGAAAAATACGATGGGATTAGAATAAAAGGAACCTATTGGTGGAGGTGGAAAATGGGGCTCAAAATCAGATTTAAAATGCAAGGTTGGGAATTCTTTTGGGAGTTATTGAGGAAAGGGAGGTAGACCTTAGGCTAAAACCACTTTATTTTATTCATTCCACTTGAAAAATACATCATTAACATCTGATTTATCTTGAGGAATATCTTGAGGAATTATGGATGGGGTGTGTCTAGGTATAGGATCTTATTTTGGGTCTAAAACTTCCATCACACCATGACTTAGTAACTTTATTTATTTTTGACTCTAACTCTTTGATTTACTTGGCTAGGTTCTCTTGAAAATTATTTCTTGAATATAATAGGAATAATCATGAGTATTAATAATACATGAGGTTTGACATGGAACACAAGAAACCTCATAAGGAAGGGTGGGAGAGACATGCAAAGGATCAACTCCATTATCTATTTCACACTCCTTAGTTATGCTTCTATCTGCTTTCTTTCCCCATGATATCACTATTTTAATCCAATTTAGGATGTTAGGATTAGAAGTTTTTTATTAAGGAAGGGTGGGAGAGGTTTATATAGGATCAATCTCCTTCTCAACTTCACACTCTTTTTCAATGCTTTTCTCATTTTTCTTTCCTCGTGACTCCATTATCCTATTCCATCTTAGGACATTGGGATTATGCATCTCCTTTTGAGGTGATGGGGATAAAATGTGAGATGGAAATGAGGGATTGATTACCAATTATTTTTCTACTAACATGGAAAAATGAAAATTCATATTATCCAACTCAATTTACCTATCAAGGTTAGCTTCAAACATAAGATTTCCCCTCTCAACTCTCTCCTCCAACTAATTGAGAAAAAGATGAATTTGATATATTTGATTTGACTCATAATTATGGGTCATATATGGATGATAGGAAAATTTTGTAAGAGGATAAAAAGGGTGAGGTTGAATTTAATGAAACCTTAGCCTATCCTCTAATGAAGAAACTAGGCCATTCACATCAATCATCTCACTTTTGAGCCTTTACCAATTGGCTCTCTCAGTAGGTACCCATTCTTTTTTGAATAACTCTAATGTTTATCTCACCTTATGAATGACATCTTTAGGAATATATATACCACATATTATTAATGTGTCAAGATCCAGCATGTGTCTCTCATATCCCAAAAATGTTTTCTTGAAGGTGGAAATGGATTGGCTTGAGAAGTGACTAGGCTGACTAGGAGGAGCAAAACATTAAGGAGGTTGGTTATAGGACTGATATAATTCATACATGAGTTGAAAAGGATCATATTGTGGCTAATTAAATTAATATTAAGTATGGTAAGGATATGAAAATATTTACCAAGGACTTGTTTATATTGATAGGGAATGGCATAAGCTTGTAATGTCTCACCAACTTGTAGAGAAAAGAACTCAACACTAAATTCAACCATGAAACTTCATTGAAAGAAATAACATAAATAAATACATTTATAAAAATATTCAAAGGATAACCTAGGTTTCTTAACTAGATGATGTATTTTTTGAGTCTCCATTGATGCTTTGATATATACCTCCAAAGTTTAATTGTTGAGAGATAATACCAAAATCTCTCAACTTCTTGGACTAAGAATCCCATCAAGCATGCCAAAAAATATTGTCACTTAGATTTTAAACCTTTGAGGAGATGTAAAACATATCCTCATCTAAGTGGCACAATGAAATCACCTCTAAGATTTTGGGTGGCCTAGCAAATGAGGTGAATCTTGAGATAGGGCCAGCTCCCTTGATGTACCACTTTGGATTGCAACTACAACCAAATTGGGGGGGTTGAAAATGGATAAGGATAACTAAAATTAAAATAAAATAAGGGAGGTGATAACAAAAATAACATGATTGCATCCAACCATATGCATGTTATACTTCAAATCAAAGGACAAACTGAACACACACTTCTCCAATCTTCATCTTCTCACATAAATGTTACATTGTGAGGTTATGGATGAATGTGCAAAGCTAGGAGGAATATAAAATAGGACCATGAAGGAAATAATGAAAATAATAATCCTATAAATCCTTTAAATATCCTTAAAAACTTCACATGCCTTGAAATAAGAAGCTTTCCCACTATAAATAAGATGAAAGAATGACAAAACATGCTAAGGAATCCATAGTCTTCACTTATGCAAAATGAAACATTCCAAATGAAAACACTAAGAAAATTAATGGAAGAGGTAAAAATAAGTTTTATTATTTACAAAAATGTATAAAAATGATCAGGGATTTTCCATACTCAGGTGGAGCATCTAATACAATGACAAAATGGCTAGTTCTTGTAGAACTTGAGAGAGAGAGGAGAAGATGGAATTACATCATAAGGACATTTGTAAAGATGATAAAATCATTTAATTTTTCATGTTAATATATTATGGGATGAAAAATTCAATGAAAATAAGTAAAAATGTCAATCCAAGTCATCAAACTCTTACAAAGTGGCATAAAACTCATTCCCTTGGCTCAAAAAAATTGCCTACATGATTAGCCCTATTTGAATGCCTTATAAATAATTATGACCAGGTATTATGATTATAATTAAGGTTAAGTAAATTATAAATTCCTATCCATTCATTTTTTTCGGCCTAATCATTTGGAATCACCTATAAAGGAGAAATCATCATCTATTATCTAGAAAACTGCTCTTTCATGCACCCTGCACACTTTTCATCACATTTGGATTAAATTTATCATTAAAATCCATGATAAAAATTTAATTAAAACTTTAAATACCATGAATCTACTTATAATAACCAAATACACCTTAAAAATCCATTCACTTGAAGTTTTCACACTTCTCCCTAGCTTGTCTACTAAGCCAATTTTGACTGGATGAGTTGAAGCACCTATTTTAGACACTTATAAGTTTTTTAAGGGAATTAGAGTGATATTTGGAGTTATATTAAGTCTTAATATTTTCATCCATGTTATTTTAATCTCTTGAAACCTCCTACAACCTAAAAAACACATAAAACAATGAGAAAAACCCTATTTTTACCCTGATTCGTACAAGTTTGTACATAAAAATAGAATGTGAGGGAGCCTAATGTAGTAATATACAACCTAAAATCACTATTATAGTCAAAATATTCCATTATATTATCTTTCCAAGATTGTTTTGCTAGTTGAGTCTATGCAAGGGTTTTGGAAGTGTTTTTAAGTAGTTTTACCTCTTAAGGTTGTTTCATAAAAACATGACATTGGAGTTGAAAAAAATTAAAAAAAATTGTTTTTTTAATACCTCTAATATCTTAAATAAACTCATTTTGTATCCATTTAAATCCCCATGGAAGATGTGATCATTTGAATGTGACCTATTTGCGCTTGTTTCCATTCTTGCATGTCTAAATTAATTTTGGAACAAAAATGGCCATCCTAATTATTTCCCTACTTCCCAATGGATTTAAAACATATTATGTGGTACCAAAAACATTTTTCCATAGGTTATAACCTATATCTAATGATAGGAATATGTTTGACTTCTCATTTACACACGAGGTCTTAATGTGCCTAGTATGCTTGTCTACAAGTTTTGAGCTCAAATGACCATTTTGATGTTTTTTCCTACATATAAATGCTCAAAAAAATCCATATTGAACTCATAAACATGATACAACAATGTTTAAATCATGTCTCATGCTATAAAAGGAATTGGTTCCCCTTTTGGCCTTTAGGCCTGACTACACCTCTAAGGGTTTAGATCATCTTGCTTAGCTATATCCTTTTGTGATTTGTATTTTATATCTATTGAGGATTTATTAAACTTAAAAAACATTTTTTTAAATTTCAAAGTATCTTATAGCTTCATCTTCTTTCCCATATCTCAAGATTTACAAGTTTCACACATGGGGAAAGTGCCCTTTATCTGAAACAAAATAGAGGTCACTTACCCTATTTTCTAATACTAATTAAGTGTTTTATGAGATTAATAAAATAATATACATGTTTTTAACCAAATTTTATCCCTTGGTCAAGTGTTTATACCCTGAAACTTCATCAATTTCTAAGATAGACCTCTTGGAATGCAGACTGTGTAGGGTTCCTAAAGTGTATTTTATGTTACAATATTGGAGTCCTTTCTTTACATATTTTCACATGATATGGTATTATATGTATTTTCAAAACATTTTTGATGTATCTAAAATACATTAATCTTATTATTCTTTCACCTATACCTCTCAAACACCTTGAGCTCTCAAAATAAGTGTCAAACCCTAACTGTGCTCTTTTATGCATGGGATGGGCACTTATAGGTGTTATCATCTTGAATTTAGATTTTTATAATTGCTTAAGCCTTTATTAAATTATTTAATAGTCAGTTATAATTTTTTTACCCATTATTTACTTCCATATACTCTTTCACTTCCTTTGCTCCTCAAAATTGCTCATTGTCTAGTCATGACTGCACACAACTGTAGGTGTATGTAGGGGTTCAAAAATCTTGTATATGTTTAATTACATATTAAAAAGTTTTTTAAAGTAATAATGTAATTTAATAATGTGTTAAAATTCTTTTATTATCAATCCAATCTTCCATTTAGCCTTCAAATTTCACCTTTGGTCACACTTAGTCCTCCACTACCTGCAACTGAGACACCCTTGCCTGTAGGCTTTATTGGGATTCAACTAAGATGACTATGACATGTGTTATCATCAATTGAACACTTATTTTAAAAAAAAAACATATTTTCACTATCATCCACATTATATTAAATTTAGATGGCTTAAGACACCATCAAATACCTTGACTAAGACACTAACCTTCTTCCCAGTTGTAGGTGGGTATGGGAGTCTAAAACACACCTTTCCATATCCTTCTGATGATATTTAGAATATGGATGATACTTTCCAATATTTTATTCCTCTAAGCATGGAATCCAAGTCTAGTTTTTAACTTTTGGAGATAAAGTCCATTTTGAGCTCTTTCCTATAGATCTCACTATCTTAATTTAGTGCATAAAATGTGAATTTCGGCTCCTTAAAAACCTATCCTCCTCTAAAAATATACATATTATAATTTTACAATTTATTTTCCCTATTATATTCTATAATATTAACATAATATGATGCATCAAATCTCACAATAACCTTGTTATAAATTTTCCACAAAACTCCCAGGTTCTCTATTTTGTTAACTTAGGGACAGAAGGGCCTAAAACACAATCATTGTACATTGAACATGGTTATAAAATTGTTGATAAAATTATTAATCTTATAAAAGTTTTTCAAGATGTTTCTAATCTTATATGACCTTAAGAAGGCTCAAATGCTCACTCTAATACTTCAACATGGCCTTTTGACTTTCTGTCAAGACCACCTATAGGTGGCTATTGACTGCACATATGAATAGTGAGTATGAAATCAAGAAAAATGTGGATGAAAGGTATTAAAAACAACTTAAACTCAAATTAAAACTTTAAAATACACAATTTAAACCAAGGAAAAATTGAAACAAGTTCCAATACTTCTTCAATGTGAAAACCACTTGTACATGTCAATAGAGTAGGCAAAGGTATCTTATGACTGTTTGATTTGGTCAAGACATATGTGTTTGATCAAAACATGGAGTTATGAGATGAAATTTTTTAATTAGGTTACCCCAATTACATTTGAACATGGAAGATGCCATTTCCTATTCATATGAATCCTTTGTATGTAATTCAAACCTTTGTAAGTGGGGAATTGATTGAAACTGTTCATGGCGGTACCTTCTTGAAAAGTCAAATATTGGAGTTATAAAATAAAATTTAAAGATGAAAATAATCACAAAACACATTATACAAGGAAACCAATATTCTTTGGAACCAAATTCAGCAAGTTAATTATATGGACCTTCCCAAATAAGAGCAAAACCCTCAGGGTACATAGATTAGTAGGAAGATTTGAAAGGTCAAATTCATAAGGATAGTTCATGAAGCACAAGAGAAAATTTTTCAAAATAATTATATTTAAATTCATTTATATTATTTTAAAACAACCTTCCAAAATCATTTTCCATGAAACTTTCTAAGCTATCTATACCAAGCAAAAACATGCATGTCACTTTTGTTTGTCTAGAAAGCCAAGAAAGGAGCATAATGGTTTTGGCATAAAAATGGAAATTATAGATCAAAAAAAGTGTGGTAATGAGCATGGTGAATATTAATATTCACATTTTAACATTTTCTAAGTGGCACACTTCCCAACAAGATCATACAAGTGTTATTTTCTTATCCTTTCACTAGAAAACTACCTTTTCTTCTGAACAACCCCCCAATTTCAGTTAAAAATAGTGGATAAAGACTTATAGGGACAAATTTCACATGAAATAACCTATTTTTACCTTCAAAATTCCTAATAAATTTGTACAAAGCATTAAATGCACCTTTTTGACCCCTAAAATGACCCAAAATGATAAATAGACATAAAAACTAATTGACCAAGGCCAATATAACATCATTTGACATTAATTAACAGGTAATAAACCCCATGACACTAATATTACACACCCTATAGACCTATAAAGTCAATTTTTTACCTATAGGTGCCCTAATTTGACTAAAAGTCAAATTTGGTCAATAGGTGTATTACATACATTCATGCCAATCAGGTAATTACAGTTTGAGGTATTCTATAAGAGAAATTCATACCTAAGAAGTTAATTATAAATATTTTTAAGGATAATATACTATAAAAAGGTAAGCAACAATAAATACCATTTATTAGGTGACCTATATTTGATAGACCTTTACATCAGAGATAGATATGGGTTCTATAGAATCCTCATCTTCTATGAACTATACTCAGATATACAAAGAACCTAAACATGTTCCTACTATTATTATTCTAAATAAAACATATAATACACAAATATGGGTTCCAACAACTTCATGACCCTAGAGTCCTATTATACATACATTGAACATCACATATACTATAGTAATAGATATTACACCTATACATTCTCCTTAGTAGTACCACCATTTTATTTCACCAGGTTGTGAGTGGGATAGATACCCATGATCACCCTCTAGATAATTTCATAGGATGATATTGTCTCTTCAAAAAATACCAAGAAAAAAAATCAAGAAACTTTCAACAATCCAAAAACATTTTTGGCACCTACATGTTATATTAGCTCCTTAACATCTATGTGCTAGTTCCATGTTGAGGACTATCATATCATTTACTCCTACATTTACATACACATGCATACATAGATACATTATACACTTATGGGTGTTTTTATTTTCCTCTACTCACATCACTAGGATGTTAGGGGCATCCATCATCTATGATCTTGATATACACAAGCTATATGATTCAATGATCACTCTCCACTATCATGTTTGAGTCACATGTGTACTTATAATGTTTATTATCCATGGTTATACATTACACAGGGTAATTTATATGCTATGTACTTGAAATTTTTTTATAACACATTTGATCCATGGGCTACTATGACATGTTATGCTAGTTTATTATGTTTTTCCTTTACACACTTACTTGAGTGTTTTCCCTTGTTGTTGTCTTGATTTTTCAAGCATTTGAATATGATCCATTGTATGTGGACCCTATGCCTATATTTTATTTATTTCACATTTGAATATGTAATTTCTTATTATATGTAATTTTAATATGTCATTCCTTGATTTTTTGACATTTTACTAAGTGATTTCAATTCAATTTTGTGGTATTTGAACATGCCCCTTATTTTTGGTCTCCTTAGATCATTGACTTTTTACTACTCTTGTGTGTGTGTGTATTTGTTTTTTGAGCTTGTATTGTTACTATATATACATTAACATGATATTTATCATTCATCTTAGGCCTACATGTGATCACATTGATTATATGTGCTTCAATGATACATTTACCTAGACATGTTTACTTCTATATGCTACATGGTTACATTCACATATTTTATGGTTATCTTACCCTTTTGAGGTGAGGTAAATTCTAAGTTCTATTTTTACCTCACCTTAATGGGATGGAATATTAATGGGTGAATGATTTGGAAGCATGTTATCCACACTTTACACAAGTTCTTAGATTTAATGGGCACATATCATATGGACATGGATTCCACACATTCATAGTTTCTAGATTAAAGTAGGAGCATGCTTTGGAAGCATGTATTCCACATTTATTCAATATTCGATAATTATACAATTTTGTAGATTTTATGGGGGCATGTCATATGGACATGTATTCCACACATTAATAATTTCATATTTATTTGGGGTATTATTTGGAAGTATGTTCTCCACATGCATTTAATACAATACTTATAACTCATAGATTCAATAGAGGCATGCTTTGGAAGCATGTTATCCACACCTACTCAGTATTAAACATATATAGTTTAAAGTGGGGCCATGTTTTTGAAGCATATCTTCCACATTTGTGCCTATATCAGTTTCAAATTTCTCCACATATAGTGGGAGAATTCTTTAGAAGCATGTCCTCCACACTTACATAGTTTTCTAAATTGACAAAAGCACATAATTATATGATTCTAATACATGTTTTTGGTAGAAATATATAGATGGTACCATTTTTACACATAATCTTAGCATGAGACATATCTAAGATGAATATGTTATGCAACATGTGTCTAATATTGAAAAATCCAAATCAATCTTATATTCCAAAACTATTGCATGTACTAATACACTGTAAACTTGTATAGAATTTAGCAATCCAATATAATGTAGTAGTTAGTTCACCTTTTGGTGTGTTTGGTGTGATTCAATCACTCAATTTTACCATTTTTTTAGTTTGTAATTTATCAACCGAACTCACTAGGTTATAAATATCATTGGGTTACATGATTGAGTTATCTCAAATGCCAAGATGCAATTCACTTTTGCTCTAAGTTGGGGACATGTGCCTTATAACCTCTCTCTATCTCCTTGGATATATGGACTTAAAATATTTATTTATATTTATCATAATCTTAGTTTTATATGTTTATAATGATACATCTTTTTGCAAAAATAACTTATTGAAAGGCAAGATAGTTATATCATCACATATATGTACTCCTAAACATTACTCTTTAAATTTCAATTTATTTCAAGTAATTTTGGTGTAGATTATATGCATTGATTATACACTATAACATGTTATTTATTTCAAGTCAATCACAAATAAAGCACTCAAATTCAACCTAGAAAAAGATAAGGTGTGTATACACACCCAAGTACTTATTCATTTCATTTAAGCTAGAAAAATTAGTACTAGATTAAAGGAGGGAAATGTAGATGATAGTTTGTAATTATGTAGCACCTCAGTCTTGTACACTTGGAAAATTTAGACTTCATTATTCTTCTTAGTTTTACACATGCCTTACTTCTATAAGCCTCACATCTGATCTATCTTATACCACTTGGCATATAGTTTAGTCTAACTAACCTTATATTTATGACATAAACATCTCATATTTCTCAAAATTATTAAAATTTATGTATCTTATACCTCTCCAAGTTTTGAGCTTGTACCTACTCTTCTTAATCTTAGACACTAATATCCAAGATAACTAGTAACATCAACATTATTATCTCAACCCAATAAAAGTGTTTAATGCCTTAAAGTCATATAATTTTCAAATTAAATTTATTAAAATGGTTAGGCTAAGTGATTTAATGAAAGTTATATCTTGAAATGATTGGTATAAATACAATATCAACCATCATTCATTCCTCACCTAGTAATCAGACCAAAATAACACTCAATAAGCACTTAATTTACCAGAAGCTTTCCTATTCTTCCCTATTCTGATATCTCTTAAAATAATAGCCTAGATATAGGTCTAAAGTAATAAATAAGATATAATAAGGTCATATTTTCCAAGTTACAAGCTAGGTCATTATTGTACTTGCTTTACACACATTGCATGATTCACATAAGCCAACACATAGGGGGGAATACATGAGTCTTAAGACCTCTTTTTGAGTATTAGATATATAATAAGTGACCTTTGATAATGGATTCATTGTGATTTAGCTTAAAATTATGTCCACACTAACCCATTTTACCCCAATGTCATATTGAAGATAAAAAGCTAAGTTTTTGCCCTTTTACCAAGAGGGATAGTCTGTAACCTAGATATAAATGCACCAAAGTGAAGGTGAAGGTAAAACCAAAAACATCCATTTGGTTTCATAATATTTGAGTATATATTCCATATAAGACACTAAGATTGAACCTAGACACTAGTGTCAATTTGACTATCCGAAGAAGATGAAAGTGTCTAGAGAGTTAGATGTACCAAATCTAGAATCTGATGACTAATCTAGAATTATCTTCCTGCATGATTTTTTCCTATACAAGATTTAGACCTACATTATAATTATAACTAGTTAAGAAATATCTTTTATACCATTTTTAATATATAATATGATTATACTTTTCATTAATAACTTATCTTATTTTAATAAATTTAGTATATGGTACATGTGAGTTTAGCACATTAATTAGCCTATTATAGATCTGATATTCACCCTTATGCCATATTAATTTTATATCTTTAACCCTATATAACTAATTAGTATTCCACAATCCAAATTAGGGTTAACAATTTGGTGAACCAGAACTATGTAAATGCAATTTTTTTATTCTTAGGGTTTTAAAGCAGTTAGGGTTTTTTATTATTGTAGTTTTTAATTTTTTATTATGAATATTTTTCATGAAGCCTAGGCATAGCTATATATTGGTGTGTGTGTCTATTAAACATATTGATCTTACCCTCAATGCAACCAAGCTGTCTTAAACTAATGAGGGATCTCAGACCTTGGAACATGATAATACCCATGTTAACAATGAAAAAAATCATAATAGGGTTATCATAGAAGAAGATTTTGATAATGAAAATCTAAAAAAAAATGAATAAGACCAAGTAGACAATGACCAAGTTCATGTAATTTCAATTTTTCATGAGTTCATTTGGCAAAACCCTAAATATATTGATAAAATCTTAAAAACTATTCCTAAAGCTAAAAATGCAAAGACTTTAGTGGATAATACACACACAATATTTTTAAACTTTATCAATTAATGATGATTTCTCTCTTGTAGGAGCCTATTGACACTCAATATATTTGTGTGCATGACTTAAATGGTACATCAAGAAAGGGGTGGGTAGATCATTAGTGATTTAAAATATTGTTATTCCCTATACCACCACTTGAAACCAACACAAACCTCTCATATACATTTCCCTAATCTTTGACACCTCCCTTACAAACTACTCCAAGTAATTCACCACCTTAAACAAACTCTTCCTAAGCTAGAACATGTTTTTATCATTTACTAAACAAAGGCACATGGGATGACCCTATTCTTTAAAACGAGAACATTATAAGACTAGGTCAGTGCCAACTAACCTAGTCTAGGACCTAACTAGTTTATTTATTAATTAAATAACTAGGTCGATTGGGTTGACTATGTTGGTTAAAAATTCAGAAGGGTTTAGGGTTATATTCATATATATAAAGACATCCTTTTCATAATTTTCATTAGAGATAAATAGAGATAATAATTCATTTATGCTTCTTTACAATTTTCTCTTACACCATTCTAATTTAGGAGTCATTGCTTAGGGTTTACACTTGGAGAGAAGAATCTTATCTTGTGGAGAAGTCTTGTATGCATAGGATAATTAATATGGCCTAGAGATAACCTATATTTTTTATCCTTAAAAACCACAAAAATCTCTTGCAAAGCACCATTAGCCAAGGGAGAGATTGAGCTTCGATGGGTTTATCTTCATGGTAAGTATTTCTAACTCTTTTCCTCTATTTTTGTAGATAGAAGTAGCATAAGTAATGGATTTTAAATGTATTCTCTCTCCATTAATTAGGATTAATTCTAAATTGAATTTAGTAGAGTTCTTATTTATATGTTTAATTTTATGTTTATTATCCCCATTTTGTGCCACATGCTTGGGTGAGCACTATATTAGATTTACTTTACTTTGTCATTTATTTTTATAAGAAAACATAGGTCATATCTAGGGTTATTATGTGTTATTTCTTGATTACAGGATTTTAAACTATCTATAGTGATATTACATGGTAAGATACCCCTTAGTTAGGTCTAGAAGATCCATATTGGTCATGACCCTAATTATCTAAATGTACTAATAAGTAAAAGGGCTAGTTTGATTTATCTTCTTTGAATTAGGGTTATTTTTAGATCAGCTTCCCTTTCTCTTATATAATTTTTAGTGAATCTAAAATAAACTAATCCTTATAGGTTTTCTTTCACAAATTCATTTATTATTTATTTCATTTTTGCATCACTAAATCAAATATATTGACTTAGTCTATATTTATGTGCATAGGTTTAAAATATTATCGATACGATCAACTCTATTTTTATTTATGGTAGTCATCTTCAACCATAGATATTTGGATCAATTTTCTCAACTCAGTTTGCTACTTTACATACAGGTTTTTAGACTCAGTCAACCTAGTCAACTCTATTAATAAGTTAAAAATATTCATCTGGATGACATAATATAACAAATATCAAATTTAACATCTTTAAAATCATCAGGTTCATTCTCACCATCTTAGTCATTTCTTTTCTTAATTATAGTCCTATTTTTCATAGTTTTAAGTCTATAAAATTATAAATCTATAATGAATTAGGTTAACTGGATTGACATAGTTATGTAGCTTGCTTTCTTACCTAGGAGACTCAATCAACTCATTCAAATTTGTTTTTTTTGGCACTTGATTTAATAGATAAAATCAACCTAGTAAAATTTTTTATGTACTATTTGCATACTTGGTCATTAGAATTGACCCTATACTCTTCAAGAAAAGGAGTTAACTCATCTTGTTAGTAATTAATTCACTTTTTAATTTTATTTCTTGCATGCTTAAATTATAAAATATGTACTAAACATAAAGTTTTAGTTTATAAATTTAGTCACACTATTTTTATTTTATTCACACACTTTCAAACCACAAAATAAAAAAGAATTAAACAAATTGTCTCCAAGGTCTACCTACTTGGATCTCATCACTAAGGGGGAAACCAACTCAATTTTTTGGCCAAGTATAAATACATGGTTGATAGTATATATTGGCAAAGCACCCGATACCCTTATCATTGTGACATGATGAATTAAAGGGGTAAGCCCCAATACCAAGCTAGTATCAACACTAATATAGATCCATTTTAGCCTTAACTACCTGAAACCATCTTTAAATTACCTTTATAGTTATTTTTTATATCCAACTCTATCAAATTTATTTATAAAATTATAATTTAAATTTTTTAAGAATGACCATATAGATTAACATTTCTATTTTGTTACTTGCTCTTTGATAATTGTATATTGTATTATAAACCTTTTATTTCCTAATGTTGATGCAAGGTTTGTGCTATGTGTCACAAATGGATCGAATAGTTTGACCCAATTATCTATGTTTTTATTTCAAGTATTATGTAAAATAACATAATATCATCTAGAGTCATAACTTTCAAAACCTATCTTCATCCTCAAAACACAATCAACCCACTCGATTATTTATCATACAATTTTTCTTTTCCATTTAATGCAGTCATTCTATTCGATCTAGTCTCTCATAGGTTGGTCTCTAGTGTTTCCCCATAGAACACCATTAACTAATCTCATTATTTCCTTTCTTAAATTTTTGTTTTGACTATCCCTCCAATCTTTGTTGACCCAATTGAATCTGTACCTAAAGACCCTACATCTTTCCTTAAAGTATTAGTTAATCTTTATAAAGAGTGGAGCCAAGCTAGTAGCTTCACCATGACCAAAATTTTAGTCAAAAAAATTATAAGAGTCATATTATAATGGTATAATCAACTCCCTCAACATTATATATGTCAACTTGAGGATTTAGTCAATCTTCTAGTTAAAGAATTTCAACACAATGATCTTCTTAAAAATTATCTTAGCCATTTAATCAATGTTAAGCAATCTCCTTCTAAATCCATTTGTGATTTCATTAGATGATAGAAATATTTGACTCACAAATTTGATCATAACATGACTGCTGATAACTTATTTAAACTATTCATTATCCACCTTAACACCTTCCCTTCATTATAAGGTTCAAACCATTTCTCCTGAAACTCTCAATGATTCTATTGATTAAGCTAAAAGAGAATAATTTGTTTATGAAATAGTTTGAGCCCAACATTAAAATCATCAAATAATATTTAAAACACTCCACTAATACAATCACTAGAAACCCTCATCAAACAAGACTAGGAGTAGCTAAAGTGGATAACCCCCAAGCCTCCCTTGTACCCCTATTTTTTTAAAAAATGAATAAATTGAATAAATTATTAGTGCCCTATAACCTTTTAGTTACATAGATAATCCACCTACATGGTATGATCCTATTTTTTTTTGGTTTCAAATAGATGTGTATCATTCCCATGAAACATGTTGTGGGGTTACCAAATTTATTATTTCTTTATGTTAGGAGATACATTCAATCATGATTTTATGATCAAAATACATCATCATGATTATTCTAATGCCTCTAAAAATAAACAAGTTACAAAAACTCCCCATCTAAACATCTAAATATATTTTCTACTTCCAACTCACAACATTCAAATGAGGATATATGCACAATTCATGCTAACTATGACCAATATTATACCAATTATCAATATGTGAATGCAACTATAGTTAATTTCAATGTAAACCCACCTAAAAATATCCCATCACTAAGCCAAATAAAACATCACTTGATAACCAAATTCTCAAAGACACTAATACCACTACCATATGTTTTAACATAAATAAGGAAACACTTCTATAACTAAAACCTCAAACTACCTCTCTTCTTACCAAAAAAATTTACCCTCCAAGCCTCGTACTAAATATTCATCTTCTAAATATCATTGGAATTTATTATAAGAGCTCAACTCTATGCCTTGTAAAATACCCATCATGGATTTAGCTCTTTCTTCTCTATATCACCATATATTCTTAATGCAAAAATTACAAGACATTAAATAATCAATTTAACTTAAAGTGGAAAAACCGCTTAAAGATCCCACAAAGACATAATTACATACTATTGAAACTATTTTTACTTCTTCCAAACCTTCCATAGAATTCCTTGAAAAATATATGATTAATGATGAACTTATTTTTCAAGCTGATTATCCAACTTTTTTCATTAAAATTTCCATTAATACCACCCTTATTTAAAAATTCTTAGTTGAACAAGTGTTAGGAAATAATGTTACCTCATATATACACATAATATATTTAGACTGTATCAATTACTAATGATTTAACTCTTGTAGGAACCTTAAAGGGTACACTAGAAAAGGGGTGGGTAGACTATTGGTGTTTTATAGGATTGTTATCCCATATATTACCACTTTCTATCTACAAACCTTCTCTGATGTACTTCCTTAAGCCTTGCCTCCTCTCTTACACACTCCTCTAAGCAATTCACCACCTTATTTATCCCCTTCCTAAGCTGAAACCCTTTTTGATAGTTTAAAATACACTATTTGATCCAAAACTTAGAACATTTGGTTGAAAGATATTCAATAAATAAGAAAAATACAATTTTAATAATGTTATCTCTAAGAAGAGATGTCTTATTGCTCAAAATTATAGATATAACATATGCCTATCTCTAAGAAGAGATGTCTAATTTAATTTTTAGGTTACATCTTAATTTATACACATTTTGAAGGTATTAAGAGGATGTATAAGGTCAGCAATATTGAGGGAGATCAAGTGGTTTGACTTCCTTGATTCACAATAATATAAAATTTGAGTAATTACTATTTTTAGAAACTTACTATTTTTAGACTATACTAAAATTGAAATTTGGGGCACTTCCATTTGGTTTTTAAGAGTTAAAACCCACCAAGTAAAGATCAGTGTAATCTCATGATGTTCCCCTCATTCTTATCTTTCTAACAGTTCAAATGGGGATTTAAATGGAGCTACGGTGCAAAAGTTATGGCTCCCAGAGGTTATGCTACCAATTGGGGTAGAACCATTGCCCAAATTATCACCTGAAATGTTTCTTGTATCACTATCAACCTAGGATGACCTTGTATTTAATTTTTTAAAATCATGTTATGGGTCTAGGTCATCTTTAGTTGACCTATACATGGACCAAACTTGATTTTATCAAATAATGATATAGATTTAAATTGGGCTAACCCTATCGAATAAACTTTTGTAAAGGTTTAGGGTTAGATTCAACTATACATACACATCTATTTACATCATTTATTAGGAAAATAATAATAATATTTTATTGTGCATCTACTTATCTACCATTCTATTTGAGTAACATTTCTTAGGTTTTTAATACTTGCTTTGGAGATATGGATCGTATCTTGTGGAGAAGTCTTATGGATGCATAGAGAAGTTGTGTATCCTAGATCTAAATTATCCTTGTTATTCTTACATACCAAAATAAACTCTTGTGAATCACTTTGGAAAATTGATATATTGAGGCTCAATAGGTTCTTCTTTAAAGGTAAGTATTCTTAACTTTATTCATCCTTTGTAAGAATAAATAGATTTGCATTTTTACTTCTCTCCTATGCATTAGAATTACCTATAAATTGACTTGAGTATAGATATTGTATGCATGTTTACTTTTTATTTTTATTACCACCACTTTGTGGAACAATATTTGGTTTTCACTAGATTAGATTTTACTTTGATTTGCATTTAATTAATGAATACGAAAACATAGGGACCTAGCTAGGGTTATTACATAGTGTTACTTAACTAGAGGCTTTGAAAACCTATCTAGTGATGTTATTGTGGTAAGATATCCCATGGTTAGGTCTATAAAATACATCTTTGTCATGACCTCAAATATATAATGTATCAACAATCAAAAGTGTAAGTAGTATTTATCTTCTCTAATCTAGGATTGATTAATAAGTTAGCTCTGCATTTTCCTTTGTATATATTTTAGTAAACCTGACGTGAATCAAAATCTTGTAGGTTTTTTACACACATTTATTTTATTATCATATTATATATCTTAACTTTTTAGTATTATATCAAATATTTCAATATAGTTCTAATAGTCTATTGTAGGTTTAACACAGTCACCCCAAAATAACTCTATTTTATCTGTGCGGTTCTTCTCCAAATATAGGTGACTTGATCAACAACTCAAGATAGTCTTATTCTTTAGTTATAGGATTACATGCATAGTCAATCCAATTGAATATGATCATAGTTATTTTTTATTATCATATAGGTTTGAAAACATACTCAATCCAGTCGACTCTATTCACAACTTATTTTTAACATATAGGCTCTACAAACTTTGTTGAGTGAATCAACTCTATTTGTAGAATATTTAAATCAATACTTAAGCATCAAAACATAAAATTTTCAATATGATAATATTAAAACCCATTGAGTTTCATTCTTACTCTTTGTCATTTCATTTTTTCATTTTTGGTACTTTTTTTCATAATTTTTTAGTCTATAAAAATTCAACCCTACAACAAACTGGGTTGACTAGCTCGACACAATTCTATAACCTATTTTATATCTAGAATACAAAGTAAAATATTCAACTATGTTCTTTTAGATATTTATTCCACAAAATAAAAGAGACACTATTGAATTTATTCTATATTATTTACATATAGTTTTGCCTAAACTGACTCTGTACTCTTCACAGTCAAGAAATTAACCTATTTTTTATAGTAATTAGTTCATTTTTCATTTTAGTTCCTTGCATGCTTAGAGGAACAAAAATAGATTAATTAGGTGGTTTTTCAATTTACTAATTCATTAACACTATTTTTATCTTTTATAGACACTTCTAAATCACTTTACATAATAAAAAATTAAACATTTATCTTTCCAAGGCCTACCTATTTGGATTTCATCACCAAGGGGGAAGTTGACTTGGTTTCATGGTTAAGTACAAAAACATGGTTGATAGTATATATTGGAAAGGAACCCGACACCATTATCTCTACAAGGTTATGAAGTGAGGGGGTAGGCCCCAATACTAAGCTAGTATCATCACCAATATAGATTCCTTTTAGCCTAAACTTCTTGAAACTATCTATAGATTGATTTATAGTTCATTCTTAAAACTAACTTCCCATCACATTAATTTCAAATTTTATTATAAATTAACAACACTTAGGAATGACCAATTGGTTCAATTTTACTTTCAAGTTTATTGCTTGCTCTTTGATAATTGTATTTTGTATTTCAAGACTTTCACTAAATAGATTATTTTTAGCCTAAACTTCTTGAAACTATCCATAGATTGATTTCTATTTCATTATTAAAACTAACTTCCCATCACATTAATTTAAAATTTTATTATAAATTAACAACACTTATGAATGACCAATTAGTTACCTTTTAATTTCAAGTTTATCACTTTCTCTTTGATCATTGTATGTTGTATTTCAAAACTTTTACTAGAAAACATTAGTGTAAGGTTTGTGTTGTGTGTTATAATTAGATAATTCACATTTATCTAATTACTTATGTGATTCATTTCATTTTCTTAAATATTATCTTATAAAAAAATTCTTTATTTTTAGAACACTATCATCCTCTCAAAATAGTCTCTTCTAGACTATTCATCTCGTTTGCATTCAATACACATTCATTCTATCTGACTATGCATATTTATATTCCTATTATATTTCCTATCTAGCAGTACAAAATCAAGTTGTATGATTGTGTCATCTTATTTTTTATTCTATCTCCTATCTAGTAGTACAAAATCACCCTATATAATTGTTTCTTCTTCTTCTCTATTATATTTCATATTTTATAGAACACTGTTGATTTGCTTGATTCTATATCCTATCAAGTAATTTTTATTTCCATAAACTTTTTAGTCTCTTTTTCTCATCATGAATTTATTATTTGAGGATAATACAAAGATAAATATGAACAACTTGATGAGTCTTACCAATCATAATAGGTTTCCCAAAATAAATCTTATGGATCCCACTTTGGATGAAAGCAATGCTCATAATTCCATTCACACTACCAATTATGGGACTCCTTATTCATCCTCAATTTGCAACAATGTTTTCTTCTTATAAGATAATCATGATTTAGAGTACACACCTAAAATTATATTTTTCATTAATGAATTTACTCAATAGAGAGGAAATGACCCTTAAACCATTTATAATCCTATGATAGATCCTAAAGTAGAAGAACCTATTTCACCCTCCCCTACCTTCTCTCATGGATTTGGGGGAGACACATTATTTTCTTCTCAACCTTGTTCTTTTATTTTGTCTCCTTTAAAATACCATGACATCTTATTCTATGACTTATTCAACCTCCATGCCAAGTATATCCACTAACATGGTAGGTTTAACTTCTAGTGGGCCTTTTCTAAAGACCGTTCTCCTTAATCATGACACCAGTGCATCTTTTGCTACTAATTATAATCATGTTACTAGTGCTTCCTTTTATACCAATGCTTATCACACCATTAGTTCAGTGCATGCTACTACTCATAATGTAACTCAAGCCAATAATACCAATACTAATGCATCACATGTTATGCCCACTAGTCAAAATACTACAAAAACTAACCAAATTTTATTATAAAAACTCAATAAAATGCATAATATTAAAACCAATGACAAATAAAATGATGTAGATGCAAAACCATCTAATTAACCTTCAAAATCTACCCCAACAAGCCTCAGGGAGAGTGGAAAATATAAATTCCCCCACCCCCCTTAGGGATTCCCATGGTAACCTTATTCCTCAACCGCCCCTTATTAATAAAATGATCAAACATATCCAAAATGAACCTATTTTACCTCAAATTTTGAATATCAATAGAGGAGGTATCACACCTACCATCACCTACAATGGGTCTACCAATACCACATTACACTTAAATACATTTGTTAACCTCTATAAATATTGAGTCAAAATTAATACATTTGCTTCTATCAAACTATTAGCTAAAATACTCTTCAAAGAAGATTTAGATTCTTACAATCAACTAAAAACCCATTCTATCACTAGCTTGGAAGACTTGGTTAACTCACTAGTCCAAGAATTTCAAAATGGTAAGCTTCCCAAGAATAACTTAACTCACTTTATCATTTTTAAACAACTTGAAACCAAAATAGTACAAAATTTCATCAAATTATGGAAGAACTTGTCTAACAAATGTGAGCATAACATGGAAGATGATAACTTCTTCTACCTATTCATTAATTCTCTCTATCCCAAGTTATAATATTAGTTTCAAACTCTCTCCAAGAACTTTGGAAGAATCCCTTGACCAAGCTAAGATATAATATTTTATTATGAGCCAATTTTAACCATCTCAACTTACCATGATCACTCTTATGCTCATTAGAAACAAAAACCATCATGCAACTAATGATGGCATTACCAATACTTATGATACTATATACAACATTCAATCCATTGTTCCCAACAATATTATGGAGCATCCTTCCCCTCTAATTAACAATCATAATCCTCTATATTATCAAATAAGAAACATTAATGTCCACAAACCATTATCCTTATCCAATCTTCAAAAGATTCTTCCAAGGCCTCTACCACAAGATCTTGACCCCACTTATCTAATGAAATCATGGTATGATCTAAACAAATCTTATTGGTTTCATGCAAGTTGAAGCCAATCTCATGTGACTTGTAGACAATTACATTATCTAGATATAGATTTTAATATTGGAAAAAAATTGGTCATGAATCACTAATTTTAAAATGTCAACAAGTATATGAAATAGATTTTAAATCCCATGAATTGTCAAAAAAAATTAAGCTTTAAATTAAGCTAATACTCATCTTGCTATATATAAAGATCCTCTTGCCAATCAACAAGATAGAAATGACAAGCCTACTCCTTTTAAAAATAATGTTAAAAGTCTTATAGACCTCACTATTAATGAAGAAAATGTGGTAAATATGACTAACATGCGAAGACTAGTTGTTTTTATCAATACCAATCAAACACCCATACACCAAACCTCTCAAATGTTCTGTGTCATTCAAGATACTTGCCCATCTCACCTCATGGAGTTGGGGAAGAGCACCTTATAACATTCCAAGAACAACTTTCAACCACTTAACTTTATCATACCTCTCACACTATATCTATTCTTCCTCTATCATCTATACATGTAAACAACATTCCCCAACCTTTCAATATTATTTCTTTAACCCAATCACAAGAAATACCTTAATCAACCATCCTATCATGTAAAACCAATCAAATTATTTTTCCTCCACTGATTACATCTTACCAACACAAATTTAATTTCACTTTCAACCCTCCTTCACAAGAGCTCTTGAAACATTATGTGCCTATATATAGTAATCCCCTAATGGTTTATGATGAATGAGACCCCATTGCATAAAATTCTCATCTCCCATCTCAAATACCTTTCCTCTAATCAATGCAACCTTCTCCCCATAATTGAAACCATCTAATTTAATTGTTGTTTAAAATGAACATCCCTCATCCTCCTCTACTAGAATGAAAATCTACCTTATCTTGGTCCAAAGATAATATCCTTAAAAAATGCAAAGACATGTCCATACATGTTTATAAAGAAATAACAACTTCTCTTTACCTTAAGTTTCCTATTGCTTCCATGATTCTAAATGAGATTATAATTCATTTAGATGATCCTCCTCTCTTCATTAGCATCCAAATTAGTTATATCCAAGTTAAGTGTGCCTTGATTGATTAGGGTTTAGGTACTTACATTTCCTCCCTCAATTTAATTAAATTTTTTGGATATTTTGAATGAAATCTCAAGTCCACATGTATAATATGTCAAGGCTATGATAAAAGTTAAATTCCTCCTCTAGGTTTCATGTGGCTTCCCATTACCACCCCCTCCCACATTAGTGTTTGTGTGAAAGTTATCATATCTAAATTTTCCCTCTTTTATGCCATCTTACTTGGTATACCTTAGACTCACCCTATAAGGTTTGTCACATCATTCATGTGAAAATGCATCAAATTCCCCCATAATGGTGCTATTTATAAGATTCAAAGAGACATAAACCCTTAGAATTTTGAATAATTCAGAAAATGTGGTATCTTTAAAATTCCTACACTTGAAACTTTACCTAGTATCCCATTTATGGAATCTCAACTCTTCAATTATCTTTTCAATTCTACTTGAGGTTATACTGGTTACACTAACTCATTGGAAACATACCACCTAACCTTATAGATTTTTATGATGATAAGCTAGATGGGATAAGCCTTAAAATCAAAAATTAAAACCTATACCCTTATATCATTTCCTAACTTCCTCCTTCTTTATAACCTCAATCCCATCAATCTCCTATTAAAGACATACTTATGGTCTTAACCAAGACTAAAAATTCTATCTAACATGCAACTTTTGATGATAAGGTCATACCTACATGTATCATCAAATTGCATACACCTGACTATGATGATAGTTAAGCTTTAGATGACCCATTTTTAGGTGGACTTGTCTAGGCTAGAGATGCCAAAATTCTTTGATATTATACTTATTTATTTCATCCTTTTCGTTCATCTTATCATATTATTTCCTTCATAGACATAATTCTAATATTCTTAACATATTTCATAGGATAGAGATGGAGTGATCACATGGTACACCTCTAATTTTAGTAGAGACTTTTATAATCATGCCATGATTGGTCCTTACTATTTTTCTAGATACTAGAATCCTTCTAGTTTGATTCCCCCAGAGATGATAGATATTATGCTTAAGCCTTTTATGTGTCTATCCTCACCTTTAGTTGAGCCTAGTCTAGTTCCTACTCCCACTCTATCTTCATCTGAGCCTCATCCTATTTATGATGTTGATTTACATTTTTATGAGCCTAGTCCAGATTTTAATTCATCCCCACCTTCCCTAAGTGATGACCTTCTTCCTTTACCACAAATTTATCCCATGCTAGTCTAATGGGCTAATCAACCTTATTATGATATCCAAAAAGTTACTTGTCATTAAACCAGATACTATCATTTATATCAGTCTTATTTGTCTTCTCTTTCTACTTATTTTGTTAATAGCCCCCTAAAGTCTACTAATAATTGTATATGTTGCTTCCATGGGATAAATAATCACTCTTCCACCTATTACTGAAATCTTCAATAATATATTAACACATTACATCCCACCGTTGCTCAACCCTAACAAAGGGATTTACCTCTTCCCAAGTTGTTACATGAGCATATCCCTAAATATGGGGAGGTATATTATCTTTGGCACCAGTGTAGTACCCATCATACCAATTATTTTCATATTCTCTAAAAGCACTTTCATTATCACCTTTTATTGATACTTATACCAACTATTCCTCCTTCCATAGATTGTCTAGTTGGTAATATGATTGTCATTAATTTAAAAAAGGAGATAGTATTATGGATGTCATTAATGTCAAAAGATCAATCAAGATTTATGGAGAGAAGAGCATGTTTTACAATTTCATAGTATAAGTTGAAATATTATCATATAAAGTTTTCATGCTTTTATAGAGACCATTTTTGAACCATTTACAGAGTCATTGATAGAAGATCCATTATGGGTTTTTCAATTACATCTCACATGTATGGTCCATAGGTTCAAATGAAGAGAAATGAGCTCAAAATTATCTTTGCTCTCAACCATTACTAGGGTTTCTTAGTAAAACCCTATGGGTTTTAGTCATGGCATTCATAGACACTTATATTTTTATGTTTATTAGATATAGGAGGGAACTAGTTGCTTAAGTTATAACTTAAGCCTTCCTCATCATTGTGAAACCAACCCCTTCAACCTAGTGATTACTAGCTTGGAGAAATGATCAAAGACTTTAATATTTCCTAAGTCCTTGACTTAAGATTTTTTTGAGCTTGATCAATGGTTTGTGCTTAATTACATGATATAGATCCATTGATGCATAATGAATTTAATATGTCAAAGGTACCTAAGAGTGAATGCACTAGTGGCATGTGTCACATTCATGAGAGCTTGTTAGATAGAGATCTAATGAGTGTATTAATTTATTAGAGGATCTAACAGTGAGTGTGTGATTATGTAATAAAGATCAATATAGTGTATGGAGTCAAATAGGTCAAAGTGTCTAATGTATAACATAGGTAAATTCCATGCTTCTTTTGAAGATCTAATGGCATGAGAGAGCTTATATCAAAGATAAATAGATGTATTTTAAATTTGAAACTTTAAATTTTGAAAGATTGAAAACATCTAATGGAGTGTGTGAGCTTGATCTAATGGTTACATTTTAAAGTTGGTACAATTGAATGAGGATTATCGAATCATGGAATGAAACTTAAGATCAATGGTTAGTATTTAAATATTTATTCATCTCAATATTCAAGTGACAAAACACTCATGAAAGATGCATTATACAACACATATAATGATATAGATCACTATGACAATTTTTTTTTTAATATGGCATGTGCATCAAAACTAAATCTTGATATATGATAAATATAGTAAAATATAGAGAATTATGGTGGTGGTGTGTTATTTCAAGAAGTAGGAAACCTATTGTTAATGAAAAGATGAATTGAGTTCTAAAAAATGGAATGTGATGTATTAATGACCAAGTGTGAACAAAGAGAAGATGTGACACCTATATCCAATTCATATATACATCATCTAGGATATACACTATGTTAATAGAGAGTTTAATTAAGAGGTAAAGAGGAAGAGAGAGAAGAAGTGAAAAGTATGAGAAATTATAGAATAGGTCTATAACATAGAAGTGGATTCATTTTTTAATCAATTTTATAATTTAGAGTTATAACTCCATAATAAATCTAATTGTTAGGTGCCATCAGAAGAGTTGAGTTGGTGCTTAGTTAGGGAGTAGGCGATTCTTTATAGTAGGTGTTATTAAATTAGGGGATTGGTGTCTCCTTAGGTTTGGTACCCTTAAACATTATAACTAGCAAGGTTTTTATTATGAGGATGGATTAAAATAGTAGATTCTAGTAACTATTCTCACCATGGTTTTTTTCATATTGGGTTTTCCATGTACACTGAGTATTGTGTCTATTTATATGTGTGTGATCTCTACATATAATTTTTAATTTAAATTAAAATTATTAAGGGACTAATTTTAATAAATTGAATGATTCATCCCCCTCTTAGTAGATAGTCGTATTCTAACAATTAGTATAAAAGCCCTAGTTCCTTAGGATAAGCTTAATTATCTCAAGTAGATCTTAGATTGTGAACACAAACGGCCAGTAAAGAAGGCTCTTCTTAAAAAAAAGTACCTCTCTTTGATGGATCAAACTATGAACTTTAGAGAATTCAAATGGAAGCATATTTATCTTTATTGGGGTTTGATGTATGGATGTTTGTTGTAAATGGATATACAACTCTTTCTACAACTCCTACTGATCAGGCTATAAAGAAGGCATATGAGAGTAATGGCAAGGAAAAAAAACTATTATTTATGGATTATCTAAGTTATATTTTTTCAAAGTCATGCATTGTCAAAATGCACAATATATTTGGAACAAGTTGAATAATATCTATAAAGGTGATGACAAGGTAAACCAGGACAAATTACAAACATATAAAGGCAAGTTTGAAAGTTTTAAATGAATGAAGAAGAGAAAATTATAGGACACCTCCTTAGAGTATATCAAATATTTAATTAAATTAGAGGACTTGAATAGATGAAATATTTAGTCATTATGAAAAAGGTCCTAATATCTCTTCTATCAAGGTATGAGTCTAAAATGTCTACAATAGAGGAAGTAAGAGATCTAGATAAACTCATTGTTGATGAGTTCGATGGAACCTTCATAGTGTATGAGATGAGAATGGGATAAATATATACTTTTAAGAGAGAATATACATTGAAAGTAGCCAAATAAGTGAAAGAAGAATCACTACATATAGATTTGAAGAGACTAATGAAGAAGAAGCTAACTTTGTTAGAAAATTAAGAAGAGGGTCTAGAAAACACAAAGGTAAGTTACCCTTTAAATTATTTAACTATGGTAAAGTAGGAAATATTTATAATAAATTCCCATATAACAAAAAAGATGACTTTGAGAAAGAAGAGGATACTAAAAAAGATGAAACCCTACTACTCTAAGAAGAACTTCTTCAAAAATAAGAAGGGCTTGTACATAAAAGAAGATAGTGATTTATTAGATGAGTGTCATAGCTCAGATCATGACCATGATTGTGCCTTTGTGGTTGAGGGAAATGAATCCCTATTCATGACATTAGAATCAAATTTTTTGGATCGAGAAAAAGAACTTAAAGACTATGATGAAGAAGAGGAAGAAGAAGTGGATCTAGAGGGTGAACTCATTTGTGCTCTAGATGAAATTGAAAAGATGAGAAAAGAGAACTCAAAGTAGAATAAGTAGGCACAAAAAGAGATTTTAAAACTATCTAAAAGTCTTAAAAAATATGATCATATGGTATTTAGCCTAGAAACACAAGTTAAATAGGCTAAATGAATAGAATGTGTATTCAAATTTGAACTACAGTCTAAATATAATGAATGCATGAAGTTGGAAAAAAAAATAGTGGATTTGAAAAAAGAACTTGAAAAATCAAAAGAATAAATACACAAACTTCTGAAATTTAAATGAGGTTCAAAAATTATTGATGAATTGATCAACTCTCAAAAGCCATCAAAAGAAAAATTTGGTCTTGGTTTTGAAAATGAGAAAAGTCCCATAACTAGTAAATCTACAAAATAATATGATAACTTCAAAGTAGAAGGAGAATCAAGAAAAAATAAATAAAAATCTTGCATTAATTCCTCCAAAGATACAAATTAAAAAAAACACTAATGATATGAAGAAATTTGAAGGAGAAAAGAAGCCTAAAAAGAAGAAGAAGAATAATGAGTCAATCTCTACAAACTCAAAGAAGATGAAAAATACAAAGGTAGCTGATGTAGATGGTTATATAAGGGTGAAAGACTTGAATAAGCCATAGTTAAGAATATTTCCTCATCCTACACAACAAAATTTTATGACCAGGTATTCCTCATTTTTCTATGGTTATTTTTATAGCTATAATTAGTTTGGTCATAGGACTAGTGAATGTAGAGTTATACGTGAAAGGAGAATAAAATTTGTAAGTATAAATTCATTTTAACCCTTTTTAAATATAAATTTAATATATTATAGCTTCAATAATTTTTTTCACATAGCTAAATAATGTAGAACAAACTTTGTAAAACCAAAAATATGAAGTAAAAATGAAATCATGCCTCCCAGTGTGAAAAAAGGTTCACAAGTCTTTAAAAAGTGGAAAAATAAGCCAAGAAAGAAACTTAAGGATGTGTGGAAAGTAAAATATTAGACATTTTCACATTTTATGATTTCTCAAACTTCACTCCATGTCAAGAAACATAATTTATGGGTAATAGACAGTGGTTACTCAAAATGCATGACTAGTGACAAGAGAAAGTTTAACAAACTGAGTAAATGTAGGGAAGGATATATTATCATGGGAGAAAATATTGTAGTAAATATATGTGGTAAATAAAAATTGAATATAGATGGAGAAATACCTACACATGATGTCTTTTATGTTGAAGGATTGAAACACAATCTGCTAAGTGTCATCCAAATGTGTGACAATGGATATAAGGTCACATTTAATACAAAAGGTTGTAAGATAAGGAGATATGTAAGATTAGTTTCTTGTTTGGCTTATTTTTCCACTTTTTAAAGACTTGTGAAAAAAGGTTCACAAGTCTTTAAAAAGTGGAAAAATAAGCCAAACATGAAACTTAAGGATGTGTGGAAAGTAAAATATTAGACATTTTCACAATCTATGATTTCTCAAACTTCACTCCATGTCAAGGAACATAATTTGAGGGTAATAGACAATGGTTACTCAAAATGCATGACTGGTGACAAGAGAAAGTTTAACAAATTGAGTAAATGTAAGGAAGGATATATTATCATGGGAGAAAATATTGTATTAAATATATGTGGTAAATAAACATTGAATATAGATGGAAAAATACCTACACATGATGTCCTTTATGTTGAAGGATTGAAACACAATCTGCTAAAGTGTCATCCAAATGTGTGACAATGGATATAAGGTCACATTTAATATAGAAGGTTGTAAGATAAGGAGATATGTAAGATTAGTTTCATAATGGAAAATAACTAAAAACAATATTTATAATCTAAGTGAAGTGAATGGTAATAGTTACCTGATAAGAAAGATTGATGAGAGTTGGTTATGGCATAGATGAATGGGTCATATCAAATTTGATAACCTAGTAAAAGTGAGCTCAAATAAGTGTGTTAGACATATGCCTAATATAATAAAACCTATAGACACTACTTGCAAGGAATGTTAGAAATAAAACAAGCAAGGGTCATATTTCAAACAAAGGAGTATGCAACTACAAATCCTTTAGAATTAGTTCATACTAATCTTTGTGGTCCTATTAAGATAAGAGGATACAAAGGAGAAAGATACTTCATGTTGTTAATAGATAATTACCTAAGAATAAAATGGGTAACCTTTTTCAAGGATAAGTCTAAGGCATTTGAGAGATTTAAGATCTTTAGGTCTGTGGTTGAGAGATATTGGATAAAAAAACAAACACTTAAGATTTGATAGAGGTGGTGAATTCACCTATAATGAGTTCATAGAATACTATGAGAAACATGGAATCAAAATGAATTAATTTATAGCAAGGACTCCATAGTAGAATGGAGTTTTTAAAAGAAAGAACAAAATAGTCAAGGAGGTGGATATAATAATGCTAAAAGAGGCCAAGTTACCTGATGGATACTATAGAGTAGTAAAAAAACAATATATATCTTTTTTTAGATAAGGGTAAAGGTTGGTTTTTTGACAAGGGTCCATACCCTATTACAAGAGGATCAAAACCCAAATAAGCATTGAAAATAAGACTGAGACAACTTAAACAACAAAAATAGTAGAGCTACAATAAAAGAAGACAAAAAGTAGCAAAAAAGAAGTCAAAGTAGCTCAAGAAAAGAACACTTTAGTAGATGTGAAGCCTGTTGAGG
>JARHVA010006624.1:820000-830000 GCA_037957365.1 Torreya grandis | reverse complement strand
TATAAAATGGGTATTTAGAAATAAAATCAATGAGGATGGAACTGTTATAAGGAATAAAGTTAGATTGGTATGCAAAGGATATGCACAAGTTAAAGTTATAGATTTTGAGAAAACATTTTCCATGATTACTAGATTGGAAGCCATAAGAATGTTTCAACATTATCTATTTATAATAAATTCAAAGTCTATGAAATGGATGTTAAGTCTACATTCTTAAATAGGAACCTAGAAGAGGAAGTCTACATAGAATAGCCTAAAGGTTTTCAACTTTTAGAACAAGAATATTATATCTTTAGACTGAATAAAACTCTATATGGTCTAAAATAGGCACCTAACACATGGTATTCAAGATTAGACCAGTACCTATAATAAAAAGGATTCAATAAATGTTATGTAGATAGAAATATATACTTCAAATTAGAAGGTGAACATATGTTAATTATTGTTGTATATGTAGATGTTATCATTTTTTGTGGTAGCAACAAAAAAATGTGCAAAGAATTTGTTATTCAAATGCAAAATGAGTTTGAGATGTTTATGATTGGAGAAATTTATTTCTTCCTTGGTCTACATATAGCACAAACTAATGAAGGGATATTTATATCTCAAACCAAGTATGCTAATAAAATGCTCAAGAATTTTAGAATGGAAGATACCAAACAAGTAGGTACTCCCATGATAACTAGTTGTAAGTTGAGCAAAAAGGATGAGTCCCTTGATGTAAATTAGAATTATTATAGATCAATGATAGATATCTTGTTATACCTAACTACATCCAGACTAGATATCAAGCAAGTAGTGTGCATGGTTGAAATATTTCAAGCTACTCCCAAAGAATCACATGTTAATGCAGTGAAAACAATCTTTAGATATATCAAAAGTACAAATGACTATGGCCTATGGTATCCTAAAGATGAAGATTTCACTTTGATATCATATATATGTGTTGATTGGGAAGGAAGTGTGGATGATATAATAATCACTAGTGGTGGTGTATTTTTCCTTGGAAACAAACTTGTTTCATGGCTAAGCAAAAATTATGAGTCAGTTACTCTTTCTATAGTAGAATTAGAATATGTTGTAGTAATGGAATGTTGCACTCAAGTCTTGTGGATGATTCAAAGACTCAAAGACATCAAGGTATAATATAAATCACCTATCTCTATTCTTTATGAGAATTCAAGTGCTATTAACATATCAAAGAATCCAATGATGCATTCCTTAACTAAGCACATATCAATCATCAATTTTTAAGAGAAAATGTTACAAATCAAGAGGTCACAATGGAATATGTGCCAATACAGGATCAAGTTGTATACATATTCACCAAACCTCTTCCCAAGGAATAATTTGAGAATTTTAGATAAAAATTGGGATTGGTTGCTCCTACATCACACCACTAAATCTTAGTAATAGAGCATGAGTCTAGGGGGAGGATCACAAAAAAATTGTTAATCCTTAAAAGAAGAGAGAAAAGGCAAATCAGGTATGAAATTTTTTACAAATTTCTAATGAGTCGATAGTTAAATATTCTTTGAGAAACTCCTTTATCTAATAAAGGGGGAGAAAATTTTGGACAAACAATGATAAAGTTGGAGTCCCTTTGCAATTGATGTCAAAAGGGGAGAAAAAGTGAAAATGCTCTCTATAAGATCTTTATGTTTTTGTAAAAGTTTCCATTCCCAAAGGGAGAATAATTTTGGTATGAAAATCTTCATCTCACATTCATCATAAGCCAATGCAAGTACAATCAATGCTAGAGAAGGAGAAAATATTATATTAAAATATTAGAGCATTTATTTTTCCATTAATGATAAAGGTGGAGATTGTTGGCAATATGATTGTCATTGATGTAAAAAAGGAGATAGTTAGAATTATGGATGTCATTAATGTTAGAGGATTAGGCAGGATTGATGGAGAGAAGAGCATGCTTTATAATTACATAGTATAAGTTTTAATATTGTCATATAAATTTGTCATGTTTTTACAAAGACCATTTTTGGACCATTTTCAGAGCAATTGATAGAATATATGATATGGGTTTTTCAAGTACATCTCACATATATGGTTCACAGATTCAGAGGAGGAGAAATGAGCTTAGATATGAATTATCTTTGCTCTCAGCCATTATTAGGGTTTCTCACTAAAACCCTATGGGTTTTAGTCATGGAACTCATAAGAACACATATTTTTATGTTGATTAGATATAGGTATAAAATAATCATTAAAGTTGTAACTTAATCCTTCCTCATCATTATGTAACCAACCCCTTAGACCAAGTTATTACTGGTTTAAAGCAGTGATCAGAGACTTTAATATTTCCTAAGTCCTCAACTTAAGATGTATCTAAGCTTGATCAATAGTTAATGCTTAATCACATCATGCAGATCTAATGACATGAAATGAAGTCAATATGTTAAAGGTATCTAAGAGTGAATATGATAGTGACATGTCACATTCATGGTAGCTTGTTAGATAGAAAGCTAATGAGAATATTAATCTACCAAAGGATCTAAGTGTGAGCATGTCATCATGAAATGAAGATCAATGAAGCATGTGGAGTCAAAGAGGTCAAAGTTTTTGATGTATAATAGAGGTAAATTCTATGTTACTTTTGAATATCTAACAACATGCAGAAGCTTGGATCAAAGATCAACAAATGCATTTTAAAGTTAAAATGTTAAAGTTTAGAAGTTCATAAAGATATAAAGGAGTGCGTGAGCTTGATATAATGGTTGTGTTTTAAAATTAGGAAAATTTAATTAGGATCATTAGATCATGGTGTGAAACTTAAGATCAATGGTCTATATTTAAATATTTGTTATGTCAATGGTCAAACAACAAAACACTTAGGAAAGATGCATTATATGACATAAATAATAATATAGATTGTTTTGATCAATCAAAATTGTGTAATATGGCATGTGAATAAAAAATAGAGCCTAATATATATTAAATATAGTAAAATACATAGAATTATTGTGGTAGTGTGTGATTTCAAGAAGTGGGAAACCTGTTGTTAAAGAAAAGATGAAATAAGTTCTAAAAAAGTAGAGTGTGATGTGTTAACAACCAAGTGTGAACATGAATAAGATGTAAGACATAGATCCAATGCATATATACATCATCTAGTATATATATTATGTCAATAGAGAGTTTAATTAAGAGGAAGAGAGGAAGAGAGAGAATAAGTTCAGAGTACGAGCAGTTACAAAATAGGTCTATAACATAGAATTTGATTCATTTTTGAATAAATTTTTTAATCTGG
The DNA here is from genome assembly GCA_037957365.1 of Torreya grandis. Classification (NCBI taxonomy): domain Eukaryota; kingdom Viridiplantae; phylum Streptophyta; class Pinopsida; order Cupressales; family Taxaceae; genus Torreya; species Torreya grandis. Next base: position 826,732 of record JARHVA010006624.1, on the reverse strand, counting down.
AGTTGTAGCTCCATAATAAATTTGATTGGTAGGTGCCATCATAAGAGCTAATTTGGTGCTTAGTTAGGACTAGGTGCTTCCTTAGAGTAGGTGCTCTTAAATTAAGGGATTGGTGTCTCCTTAAGTTTGGCTCCCTTAAACATTTTAACCATTGAGGTTTTGATTTTGAAGCTAGATTAGAGTAGTAGATTCTAGTAGTTATTCTCATCGTGGTTTTTCCTATATTGGGTTTTCCATGTACAATGAGTGTTGTGTCTATTTGTGTCTATTTGATCTTTGCATATAATTTTTAATTTGTATTAAAAGTATTAAAGGACTAATTTTAATCAATATACTAATTCACCCCCCTCTCAGTAGATAGTTGTGTTCCAACATGTCTATGCAAAAATGCTCTTCTTTCTTTACCTGTGACACCTCTGTTTCCACACTTGGCTCCTTCTTCTCCATTGATGGTTCCTTTTTCTCATCTTGAAGATACCATTCCTCTTTTGGCACCTATTCCTCTCTTTGAGTATCCTATGTAAAAGATACATCATGAACATGAACCTTTAACTACACCTATTGTTATGTTGATGAGATTCAGAGAGAGAGGTCTTTGCATAGCTTTCCATGAGGATTGATGAGACTCTAATTATTTTTAGGATCTAGCTTCATAGAGATGTTTTAGATGTCATGGAAAATATTCATGGAAAATTTTATCATTATTTATGAACATGGCATGGTTTTATTTCACTTTTTTCTTCATTATGATTTTGGATTGGACTTGTGATCCACTTTTATATATCTTATATTAGTTGACTATGTGTCAAATTTATTTTCACCTATCTATTTGACATGGATGTTTATATTATGGTTTATGTGTTTTATATGGTTTCATTTAATTTCATATTTTATTATGGATTCTCATCTTTCTTTCCATGATTGCATAATTATGTGTATGAATTCCTTTATTTCATGGATTTATTTTTCTTTTAAAATGATTGTTTGCTACCTTATCTCAATTATAACTTAGATAATTATTATTGTGACTTGGTTATACAAACCTTGATCCCATTAGTAATATTTCTTCACCATTTTATTAGTTAGCAAATAATAAATTTATTTCTAATTCTATTTACCGATCTACTTTAGATCTTCCTTTACTATTTTATATTCTTTTCACATACTAAGCATACATGTAGTTGAAACTTGAGATTACATATTGGTTCATAGGTAATCCTAAGTGTTTACTCAATCATATCTTTAGATGGTTAGCCAAATTATAAAGCTCATTCATGTGTATCCATTAAATCACTCATTTTGGTTATTCAAAATATGCATGGAAGAGGAATCATAAAATCCATTAAAAATGTTAAAATCTAAATCATTAAAACAAAAAGAAATGACACAAAAGGAAACGTATAAATTAAAAAATTAAAATCACTCTAAAATACATGATTCATATCACATATCCTTTTTATAATCAAAGAACAAAATACATAGTTGGCCTTATGATAGAGTCCAGGTCTATTGGGGTGAGATTGGGTAGGAGAATTAAAAAATCTTTTAGTGTTACCTACATTCTCACACAAGTACATAATCTTCACAGTAGATAGATGGCTCTGTAAGAGGTCCTAAGGAATGGGGAAGATGTTGTGGGAAGGTAGATCCATTTTTATTTTTTTGTTCATATTACCAAAATGATTTGATCTTAGTATCTCACGTATTTGCCTCTATAGCCTTATGCTTATTGTGAGAAGGTATCCTTTGTCTTTTGATGTTCACTAGATTCTTAATGTCTCTTTTTTGTACCTAATATGCCTCATGTTTCCTAGGGTCTTCTCATAGATGCATATGCCATGATTTTTACATTATCTCTTTCATTACAACATTCCTAATATTTCCCCTTGATAAATATTGATTTTTTAGTTGATCATTTCCCCTAGGGTTTCCCTTTGCGATTTATAGTGTAAGACCATGGATATGATAAGGTTCTTCTTATAAATTACCATAATAAAGCATTTTATTATTACCATTTACCTCATTGGTGTTCACCTTGTGAGTTGTAGTGTAAGATCGTAGATAGAACCAAGCTCTCTTCACAAACTACCACAATAAAAAACATCTTCTAAAATTGTTTCCATAGTTGTTTCTACTTCATTAGTGTTCCCTTTTTGAGTTGAAGTGTAAGGCCATGGATAGGACCAAGCCCACCTAAAATAATATTCCAATACCCACTATTCCTATCACCAAGTCATAATAAAATTACATGTGTCAAATTTGGGATAAGTAGTGTTCAATTATGAGTTACATGTCATTGATCAAATTCCCATTTTGATTTAGTATATTTTATTATTACTTCATAAGTATTTCACTTTTATCTTCTTATTTTCCAATTGCGTGTATGCTTACAACCTTTTTTATTAAAATTTTCATACTTCCTAGCTTGAATTAGTGTGATTAATTGAATTTATTTTTACATTTTTGTCTTTTGTCAATACTTCCCAACTTGATTTAGTATGATTGATTGACTTAATTTTTTTATTTTTATACCATTGGTTTTTCATATGTGCCTTCCATTTTATTACAAATTTTTAATACTTCCCAATGTGATATAGTGTGATTTTTATGTGTTTTAATTTGGTGCAAATATCTACATGGTTTGAAAACATTTATCTTCTTTTTACCATCTTTGGTTTTTTATGTTTATTCATCTTTTGTTTTTACACATTTCCCATCATGCTATAATGTGTATTACATTTTTTTTGATTACTTATACTTTTCCAAATCATTTTTGACTTTTTTATTTTTAACCATGCATGTGTATCACATAATGAAAGAAATGAAAACATACATCATATATTTCCCATAGTATATACAAGAAAAGATAAAGACATGTGATAGAAAGCAAATATATCCATACATCTACATCCAAATCCAAGTCCAACTCATGAAATCAATGACACTATCCACATCAATATATATAATACAAAGTATAAAAAATAATATGTATAAATCTAGGTAGGTGCTTCATCATGTCTATCCTCTATCCTAGCCATGCTACCCATTGATACATATGACTGAGTCCTCTAAATAGTGCACTATAAATAGGTAGTCTAGGATCTAAATATAGTAACATATCCTTGTAGATTGGATACCTGGTCCTGTACCTATTCTAGCTAGAGTGTAATCACCATGTGTGTATTTTAATCCTATGTTAGGGCCTATCAAGCCCATGCCTCTCTATATCTAACCCCTATCAATTGATTTGACCCATAACCACATGCTTGTAGCTACCTCATGGCCTCTCCCACTAGTCTAAACCAACCTACATGGGTTAGGGTAGATGAAACCTCAATATTATCTAGCATGGTAGGGATATAAGGTACCAACACCCCATCCAAAATGTCATGATGTGTAGACATAATAGGGTTCCCCATTTGACCTTCTCTATCATAGGATATGTAAAAATAGAAACTAGATAGACATCATTATATATATATCAAATAATCTATCTAATATAATAAATGATGAAACTAGTGTTCTATTTCAAAAAATTAAATAAATTTAAAAAATTTCTCATTAGTGTTGGTGTCACCTAACTATGTCCTTGAATTTCTACTAGATCCCCCTGTGTAATAACTAGTGTTTGTGCCTCCTCACATCAACAATGCCTCCATATCTAATGAAATCATGGTGGCTATTGCTACCTTTGTTATGGTGATTTTTGTGATATTACATCCACATCCATAAAATCTCCTCATCTTATCCCTAATAGCTCCTACTACCATGCTTAACCAACCCAAGGTCTAACATGTTGAGGCCTAATTATCAATATCTCCATAGGTATCCATCCACTTCCTCTCCCTCTTAGATATCTAGCATGTTGTGCCTAATGAGTAATCACTAATCAAGGATCCACTTGATGGGTAAGTCCTAGTTTCCTAGGTATATGATCCAATAGATGAGTTTCCACCCATGAAGTGTAGTGGCCCATGATATGCACATGTTTTAACCCTATTGCAATGATAGATAAACTAGGCCATATTGTAGGTATGTGAGTGTATGGATTCCAAACTATTTGCCATCATGTGATAGTCTATAGTGTTATAACATGGGGCATGGCCACTAATACATGATTCTTCTTCCATTACATGAATTGGGGTAACCTATCATTGACTGCATAGGGAAACCTAGTTAGCCAATACATAGGGAACCTCTCATATATCCATGCGCTCAAGAGTATCATAGGTCCCATAATATTATACCTTATATAAAATATCCTATACATATCATGTATGAGTTGGACCCAAATTTATAGAACCAAAATCATAGAGTGCTCCCTAATCTATTATTAACTAGCACAAGGATATCACATAAAGCAGTACCTTGTTATCTGACTTATGGCATATCACTCATGTTATCATAAATCCTTTCATACATTATGAATGTCAATAATGGACAATATATATATATATATATATATATATATATCAACTTCAATCTAGGTAGATCCTATCTAATCATGTAGCCCACTGGGCTAAGGCTCATCTTTTGTCTTATGATTCTAGTGTATTATTAACCACCAGTGTGCTACTCTTGGAAGTCCAATCAATACATGGATGTCCTATAGAATAATCACCAAATCAATGTTATCCCCCTCCACCTCTCATCATAAAGTTTTGGGAAATCATTCCCATGATTTTAGGAACATGACAATGAGATCAACAATCCAAGTGATCTGTCTCATCTCCATAATTCCATAAAAGCCTAAGGTGACCAGTTGAGCTCTATCCACATCAGCCAACTAAGATAATAGATTTGGTATCCATGATGCATCTACCTGATGCTAAAATATTTGGTGTCTCTACAAAATATTAAAAAATAAAGGATGCATTAGATTTTGATGTCATAATAATTAAAATACATTCTCCAAAATTTATAAATTAACTACTTCATCAGCTTGTTTGATTGAGTTCCTTATGCTTTACTAATTTTATAGACCATCAACCCATTTGATACTAAATTATCCATGTCACAGTATTGTCATACTACATCATTCCATTGGTACACAATCAAACCTTTCCTTTTCAGATTGTATTGGCTTATTTGATAATAAATCAGCCCTTTCCCAACTTTAGCATACTATGTCATCATACTGCTATGTAGTTGACCCCTTTTAGAAAATTATACTGGCCACATATTAACAATTGAATCAGATAGAGGGTAATGTGTTAGTCATCTTCCCGTTCTAGACTATGTTGGCCTACTTCTATGTAGTTAACAACCTTCAACAATACTATGTCAATGCATTGCTACATAGCCATCCTCCTATTTCATCTTGCTTTACAAACTAGGTCAACCAAGTCAACTCTATTATTTTCTTGCAATGAATTTTTGACCATTTACCATAAATTATTTGGGAATTTATTGGTCTAATATTTTCCTACCTAGTACCCTATTCTACCCCTACTTTACCTAAAAATTTCTTAAGGTCAATTTTGGGGTCTAGATTTTTCCTACCAACCAATTATCTATATTTAACTCAATTTCAAATACAATTACTAAAAAAAATAAAATTCATGTTTTCTTACTTGTGCTACACTTGTTATAGCTGCTATGCATCCTCCACATCATAACTAGAATCTCCTTACCATGGTCATTTTGTAGGCTCAAATTGGGTCTCTCAGAGCAATGGTTTCTCAAAATAGTAAAAATAACAAATGAATTATTTTTCACCTTATTTTTATTTACTATTTAAAATTATTTACCTATCAAATATTTATAACCATATTCCATTTTTTGATCATATATTTGTTTTTATTCACTCTTTTTATGAAACAAAATATGTTCTAAAATCCTCATGGCATAGAGAATCTTTTCACATATTACATGTATTTTTTATAATTTTTTTTATTTTTCTCTATTTTTTACTAATTTCTATAGGTTTGCCTAATGTTTCCTACTTTAGATGCCTTCACTTTTATTTCAAGTAAAGGTATGTATTTTTCACTTATTTCCTTTCATTTATCTTATTTGATTCTTACTACAATTTATTTAGCTTTAGTGTTGTGTGTTTCCATGCTGTTTTCCTAATGTACCATCCCATATTACACCTATGTGACATGTGATGAGATTAAAGTGGGGCATATGTATACACATAATATTTTCAAACTTAAACAATTACTTATGCTTTGTCTTTTGTAATAACTTGTCGAGTCTCAATATCTCTGAGTGAACACCTTTAAAGGTTCACTAGGAAAGGGGTGGGTAGACCATCAATGCTTTGTAGGATTATCATCTTCTGTACTACCACTTTCTATCTACACAACCTTATATTATGTAATTACCTAAGCCTTGAATCATCTCTTACATACTCCTCCAATAAATTCACCACCTTACTTAACCCTTTACTAAGCCTAAAACCCTTTTTGATAGTTTAGAGTACATTGTTAGCCTGGGCCAACCATGTATTTAATTTGTTAAAATCATGTTACAGGGTTATGTTATCCTTATTTGAACTAGACTAATAACTAACTTGTTTTTATAAAATAATAATATATATTCAAATTGGGCTGACCCTATTGGCTAAAATTTTGGAAAGGTTTAGGGGTTAGATTGAGCTATATATACAGATCCATTTCTATCATTCTTAGGAAGAGAAAAAGAAGAGTATTATATTATACATATACTTATCCACCATTATACTTGAGGAACATTGCTAAGGGTTTCAATACTTTCTTTAGAGATATA
>JARHVA010006624.1:695000-815000 GCA_037957365.1 Torreya grandis | reverse complement strand
TCTTCCCCATTCTCAAGACCTCAATATTGTTGAATCTCCTTAATATTTATAGCTAATTGATTTTTTACAGGTCCTTTATGGGTTGACCCAACATTTCTCTTGCCAAAATCAACATAGTCCTCATTCTTAAGGTCATTTATTACTTGTTTGTCTTTTTTTTCACTTTTATCTAATTCCCACTCCTTTTCATCCACCTCCTTCCTTCTTGGAAGGTGGCATAGAAGTGCCAGCCTTTAAGATTTACTTTCACTCATTCCTCATGGTCACCACTACTTAAATTTTCTCCCCACACTATAATATTTGGCATCTCTTTTAGAATATTTATGAACAACTTGACCAACATGAGAGGGTTCTTTGGTTCCATTTTAGCTTAGGATTTATATTATTTATGTTCAAATTGCTCTCTCAATAACTCTTAGGTAGGTTGATATATAACCAATTTGATATTTTCCAAGATATTAATTGATATTATCAATATCAATCTTAATATTTAGACTAATTCCATAATGAATTCAAGACTAATTAAACAATACTACACCAACTTTGCTAAATAGAAGTAGTCCTTTAAAATAATTTTGCTCTCACCTAGGTTTAAAGCCTCTTGTTTCCACCTTCTTCTCCTCTTTGTTCTTTTTATTTTTAAATTTTCTCCTCTAATAGTCTATTGCTAGCCTTTCCTTCCATCACTATACTTGCTAAAATCACCAAAATTTACCATCCTTACTAGGAAGGGAAATAACCAAGTCACTGATTTGGATTGATGTGATTTTTCTGGAAATTATGACCATATGTCCTAATGCTATGCCTACCAAACATCTCTATGATTTTTAGTTTTTCTATTGGTTAAATTCCACCTAGAGCGTCACCCCAGCCCACTATCCAACCTACTAAATAAATCTTGCTATGTCACATTTATAATCCACTCCCTTAGTGTCTTTTCTTTCCTTTTTGGCACCTTGGCACTACTTTTATTTTTGGCCATTTCCTTTCTAATATGCATCCTTATACTATTTTCCTCTAACATTCATTTAGTATGATATTTTTTTATTCTCTTGATTCTTTATCTTCTAGGATATTCTTAAAATTTCCCTTTTCTATTATTTTTCATCGAGTCTAAACTCTGTAATTTACAAGACAATCAATTATGTTATTCCATTCTTGAAGAGTATGACTTAATTTTAATCCCTTAAAGGTGTTACACAAATGATTCACTTATTCTACCACCCCTTATAGCTACTGATTTACATTTTTGTTTTTATTTTCCAAGGTATTCATAACAATATTTGAATCCCCTTCTATTTCTAGATTTATACTTTTTCATTCAATATCTATCCTCAGACCCATCACTAACCCTTTAGCTTATGATACATTGTTAGTATTAAAACATATCAGAATAACATTATAGGCTCTTACCTACCCAAGGTGGTCTCTGATTAAAGCACCTACCCCAGATTGACCTAGGTTCTATTTTGATGTGCCATGAAAATTCACCTTATACTAATTTGGATCCATGGGCTTCCACTTCACCTTTTTTCTCAAATGATTTCTCTTTTATTTTTAACTTAGCTACATATTTTCATAGACTCTCTTAGATTCCCCCTAAATTTTGAGGATTTTAACTTCCTCTATATTCACCTCCTTGTTATTGATTTTCTTAGAAACTATGATGACCTACAATATGTTGGTTTTCACTTCCCTCCATATGTCCTTAGCTATTTTATTTATATTTTTTACTTCAAATATATGTTTGTTTCTTTCCAACCATATTTTCTAGGATATGAATCTCATACCCATGCTCCAAATATCTTTTAATATATTTAGCCCCTTTTTCCAATGTTTAGACTTTAGTTGATTACATATTATATTATTTGTACTCTAACTCAAATTATATTTGTTTAAAAACATATTCCATATTTCAAAAGCAAAATTGTAGTGGAGTAGAAGATGATCTAAGCTCTCTTCACTTTGAATATACATAACACATCTTGTTGTGTCTTATAATCCTTGTTATTTTAGATTCTCTCCTATTAAAATCTATCGATGTGTTTTCATCCATAGGAAAGCTCTCATTTTAGGACATGCTTTCAAATTTCATATTTTTTTCTAGATATTTGCCATAAAATCTCTTTTCCAACCTTCTTATTATGTTTTGTATTCTTCTCTTAGTGAGTATTCACCATTCCCATTCATATTCCATCTAATCTTATCAGGATCTAGGTTCCATGGAATCCTATATCCTTTTAGGATTTTGATGAGGTCCTTTTGAGCTTCATTTTGGGTTCTGTCTCTATTTTAGAAACATTTCCAAGTCATTATTCTAAACCCCACCACTATATTATCTTCCCAATAATTATTAGTTTTTATCCCTCATATCATAATGTTTTCTTATTTTATGGATTCAAACTTAGGTTCCATCTTCAACTTTTTTTTTGTTACCCAGTTGTCTTCCAAGAACTCAATATCTTCTCTATTCTTGATTTGATGGAATAATTATTTCAAAATGATTACCCTAGCCTCCTTCATATTGTTCCATATAGGGGATCCATTCAGGATATCCTAAAAAATAAAAATTATACTTGGATTCCTATCATCAATATATTTTCCTCTAAGTAGTTCACTCATTTTTTCATTCCATCTCATTCTATCTGTTTAGACTAGCTTTGCCAATAGTGTCATGTTCATTTTTTTTAGGTTTATTATTCTATATCCTCTTACTATACTATGTTACATACCTTATTATATGCCAAAATGGGTATCTTAGCCTTTTCTTCTATTCCTTACCATAAGAAGCTTCTTAGTATCTTATTCATTTCTGTTATAACTTGTTTAGGAGCCTTTAATATAGAAAACCAGTAACTTGTAGTGGGTTGTAGCATGGACCTGATAAGGGTTAGTTTTCCTACATATGTAAGATACTTACATTTATAATTGTTCATATTTTTGAATATGGTCTAATATAGATTCTTGTCACCCTTTTCCTTGATTAATGGAAAACCCAAATAGTTATATGGAATCACGGTTGCTCCAAATGCAAACATCCTTGATAAGAATCCTTACAAATTTTGAGATACATTTATGAAGAATTTTTTGATTTTTTTAATGGATTTCGTTGAGGCCTTTTCATAATTTCCCAATAGATCCCTTATGGCCATGATTTCTTGAAGTCTAGGTTGAGCAAATAGCATTGTGCCATCCACAAACTAGAGGTGAGTGTGAGAAGTTTTTCTTGTTGTTGCTTGTAGTAATTTTACCTTGCCTCTTTCTCTAAGTACTCTTATCCTAGTTCCCAAGGCTTCTACCATGATTATAAATATATGTGAGAATAGTGGATCTCCTTGTATAATCCCTTTGGTGTATGAAATAAAAACCTTCAAGTGATTCATTTACAATTACTAATAACTTAGTTGTTTTATAACAACTATGTATCCATCTTTTCTAATCCTCTCTAGAGCCAAAAATTTTAAGTATCTTCTCCAAGAAATTCCAATCTAGTTTATTATAAGCCTTGGAAATGCCTAGTTTTATTAACATACCTTGCATTTTAATTTCATGTAGTTAATGGATTATCCCATGTGCTATCACAATGCCATCAAAAAGTTTCCTTCCTTTAAAAAAACCCCCTTGCTCCTCTCATATGAGTTTTGGGAGGAAATTTTGCAACCTATTAGCTATAACTTTAAAAATTATCTTATAAATTATATTACAAAGGGAGATTGAAATAAAATCTTCAAGTGACATACCTCTAACTTTCTTGGGTATTATCACTATAAAATTAGTGTTAAGTGACTTCAACAATTTTTTAGATTCTGATTCTTACACTACATCCCTAACCTCTTATCCTAAGAGGTTACACAATTTTTGAAAGAACATAGATAGAAATCCATCTGTCCTTGGTAATCTATCTCCTACCATTTCAAACACTACCCTCCTCACCTCTTCTATTGAGATATCCTCTATTAATCTTTGATTATTGGCTTGATTTATCTTGTTTGGTATGTGTCTCACAAATCCCATATGTTCTTCCTCATTTTTACCATCTTCCTTCCTTAGTATTACTTCCCAATATTTTATCAGGTAGTCCTTAATCTCCTCTTTGTCCTCAATGCTAAATCTTATTAGGGATTCCACCTTTTTTATTTAGTTCTTTTACCTTTTGTTCCTACATGATAAAAGGAATAAATTTGTGTTTTTTTCCCCCTCTTTCATCCATTTGATCCTAGACTTTTGCTTCCTGTATATTTCTTCTTTGTTATAGACTTATTCTAGATTTATGATATTTCTTCCTCATCTCTTAGTAGATCTATTGATTTATGTCCTTCCATTCTCAAGCCTTGAATCTCCTTGATTTTCCTCAAGAGTTCTTCTCTATTCTAAAAAATATTCCTCAATGTCTTAGTTCCATTTTTTCATCCCTTCCTTTAGTTCCTAGAGCTTTTATGAGAATTCAAACATTCTAGTTCCTATCCTTTATCTTAGGGTAGTCCATATCTAGGTGATAATTTTTTTAAAAATAAGGATGCTTCATCCACATTTTATGAAATATAAATGGGGCTCTACTAGTTTATTTCTTAGGAGTTATCTGCAAAGCTATTGGTTAGTGATTTGAATTGATAATTTTTAACACCTCTATTTCTAAAATATACTTTTGATCCAGCCAATTCCTTTTGACCAGGGAATGATCTAGTCTTTACAAGATTAAATTATTACCAATTATCCTATTACTCAATGTAAACCAAACTTGCTTTATTTTTATATCCCATAGGTCTAAACTATCTACAAAGCCTTGAAAGCTATTATGATCTTTGTCTCTCTCCTTTTCCCCCTTGTTTTTTGCTAAGTCTAGGCATGCATTGAAATTACCTCCTATTAACCATAAATCCTCCTATCTTTTATTTATGATCTCTCCTATCCTTATCCATGCTATCACTTTTTCTTTTTTATTTTATGTTCCATATATATATTTATCAGGCAAAATTTTAGCTCTGACTTTCTCTCTTCAACTTCACACAATATAACTACTTTTTAGTCTATATAACCTTTATCTTATTAAAATTAGCCTCACTTAGGATGTCCATTCCTCTTGTTTATCATTTCAAATTATTCCCTAATATCTCCATTCTATAACTATTTAATTTTTTTAATTTTTGTCTAGGTTGTCTATTTTTATTTCTTGAATCATCACAATCTCTAGATTGTATAAGTTGATTACCTATCTCAATGATCTCCTCTTGGATGGGGAATTGAGTCCCCTTATATTCCAAGATATGATCTGCATTATGGTTGGTCATTTTTATTAGTGCCTACCAAGAATATATCTACCATATTTTGAGTTCCTACCCCTATGGCTTCCATTATTTCTTCTTGCCTATTTTTTATTATTAGGTCTCCCTATTCTTCTCTTACCAAAATTTCCTTTATTATTAAGGTATGGGGTTTTTTTAATTCTTTTCATGTCCTCTTCACTACCACTCTTTGATTCCATTCCTTCATCTTCCTTAGTGATAATCCAATTTTCTTGACAGTGTTGTCCTTCCCCCTGTCCTTTCCCTTTCTATTGCACTCCTTTTTTCTCATTTTTTATTTCTCCTCCTTCCCTATTCTCCCTTATTTGAGAATATTTTTAATGTACTATTTTAAATTATGTTCTATTTTTATGTCTTATCCCTCTTGATTTTTTTTATTTCCTTATCCCTAAGTTTCTGCTATCAACTCTACCCCTTCCATTTCAATTCCTTCTTCCACTCTAGTTGTTTTGATCTCTTTTGGACGTATTTTTTAATCATTTTGATCTTAGTTTTGAAGGTGTGATTTTTTGGGGCTTTATTAAACCCTCTATGTCCTTATCCATTTCTTCCTATACTATTTATATCACATTCATTTTTTGGTTTACAGGGCATTCCTTAGTTAAATGTCTGTATTCATGGCATCCCCTAAATCTGAAGGGGATGCTCTCATAATTTAATTCTTAGACCCATTCCATCTCTCCTAATTTTAGTGTAACATTCTTTAGTATTGTTTTGGTTAGATCTAATTTAACACATATCATAGCATAGCTATATAAACTTTTTCCATGATGGAGTTTATTAATTTCAATTGGCCTACCTATCATATAAGTACTTGTTTCAAAAACATACCTTGACCATAATTCTTATGGGAAAACATAAATTTAGATCCACACTAGTACCATTATTGGAAATTCTTCTGTTAGTTTAAAATTTTCATGCTAGTGTATTAGGATTAAGTCCATGTTCCTAAAAAAAATATGGTCCTCCTTAAAAGACTTTATCTCGATCTAATTCATTTTCAAAGACTCTAATAAAATATCCTTTGGTGCATGTTATCAGTTTATATTCTGTATTCATCTTCTAATTTTTCCAAGTCTATGCATTTAACTCTTTGAGCATTAATTGAGCCCCCATAAATTTGTAGATAAATCTCCTACCATCGAGTCTAGATATGTTTTTTTATATTGCAAATGGATCTAACAAAGCAACTAGATTTTCCTCTGCCACCAGCATGCATGTCTTCCTATCTCCCTCTTTCTTATAATCTAGATTTTTACCTATAGCCTTTATCAAAGTGTTAATTTTTGTCTCTATAATCAATTAGGTTACTCCTATCACCATCTAATGAAAGATAGGTCTTCAAGGCAGGGGGGTGGGTGGGGGATGGAGGGATAGTCCTTAGGCCCAAACATTATGTGATAAACTTTTAGTATATGAATTCATTTTTCACTTGCTTTTATAATAACCTTCTCTGTAATCCAAGATCCTTCAAACCCTATCTCTCTTCCTCATTTACTCTCCCTTCCAAGTCCTCTTTTATAAATTATAACTTTATATTTTATAATTTATAACTTAAAAAATTATAATTTATAATTTAAATTTAAATTTATAATAAATATTTAAATTTATTATTTATAAGTTATATTTTATAATTGATCTTATATCTAATGAATGTAGATAGCAAAGGTAAGTGGACAATAAAAAAATGTATTGTGCATATATATGGAATATCATCATAATAAAAATGACTATGTGTTGATATTGAAGTTATTAATATTAGATTAGTAATTATATTGTTTGATTGATATCATGATATTATAAAAATATTTTTAAATAATAAGTGAAATTAGTTGAGAGTTAGGAATATTATGATATGGAATATTTTTAAATTAATTATATGGAATATTATAAAAATATTAATAAATAATAAGCGAAACATGCATATCAATAAGTATAGGGTATAAATAAAAGGAAGCATGTAAAATAATAAGTAGATGTAAAGGTGTAGTGGTTGAAATATGAGTGGCTAACACATAAGTGTTAAGAATGGTGTATCTAATAGTATAAATACATTCTGGAGAGTATTTATGCACAATGTTCATGATTAGTAGAAACAGGATATTGGTATATCAAATTTTAATAAGTAGTGTGTATATAACAGGTGAAAACTGATATGATATAATGAGAGTAGTAGTAAAGAGTTAAGTTCAATATTTATTTATATAACTATTATTACAAACAATAATATATTAGTAAATATAACTGGGGTATAAAGAGAAATTAGTAAATTGTTACCTATCTAGTCCTTAATACTTTAAAAAAAAATATGTTTTTATATATAATAATATATATTGTCATTGATATAATGAATGTTAATTTTTCATTATTATCTTATTTATGACTCTAATATAGAAAAATAAATAAGATTCTTATGAGGAAATTTTTACTTGCTTAACATAAGTTGACATATCATTGCATATGTCTCAGTGTAGGAGAGAAAGACTTACTGGTGGTATATTTAGTTTAGAGATGTTATGCTTGTGATATTGACTTTTGTAGCATATTGAATGTTGTTTAATTGTGCTTTTGAATTAGAAACGATTATATAGTTATTGTTATAATTTGGATATTTGTAACATCTTATTCTTGTGAATTATTTTAATCATTGAGTTATCTTACTATTGAAAATATTTATTAAAGCTTATGTTCTTGATCACCATAATGGTTGTTATAATATTCAATTATATCAATCTATGAGGAGATTCCTTAATCTAAGTGAACAATAATTTGTTTATAACATTTAAAACTTTGTCTCTAGACATAGGCTAGTACTATGAACTCATAATTGATTAGAAGATAACATTGAGAATATTATATGGCAAGATAACATTGATAAGAATAGACTTGGAATACAAATGAGTTTAGTTCACCTTTGTATTGTGAGCTTATGAATTAATCTTAATGTGAGAAATTGCTAAACAATTAATTTTGGGCTGACCTCTATAGTTGAAATTAATGAGCAAGTTAATAAATCCTAAATCAAGCTATTATAGGTGTTTAGACATAAATAGTGTGACTCTCCCTTAGTGTTAGTGTTTTAGGAAACCATTTTGGGTATGTTTACCATGGTGGGTCTATAAGTATCCTTTAGAATCTTGTTAGATTAATACAAGTGTATGTGAGATTTAAATTCTATATTTTAAAGATCATATATAGTTATATCACTTCTGGGATCATTTGGTGGATGGTTGGGTAATTTTATGCATTATTATGAGATTTAACATAAGTTCACATTATTAATTTTCTATTTCAAAACCAACCAAATCGATCCAGAGAGAGGCTCTAAGTTAATACCCAAACATGAGTTTCATGAAATGAAAACTTATAAGATCTAGATTTATATTATGTGATTCATAAAATATAACTTTTATTTTTTTATCCTAATCTGATGATTTTTGGTAAGATGATTTCAAATCCATTTTACCATTTTTTGCTCCTATGTTCCTTTTTTTGCCTATAAAGTCAATTCAAAATTGAGTTGCCAAAAATAATTAGAGGAGTCTTAAGGAGGAACCAATGTTTATTAGTGGTTTGTTCTACCTTTAAATTTATATAATAATTTTATTAGTAGTTTTGGAAGTATTTTCTATTTTTAGTGATCCTGTTTCTGAACCTAATTTACTTAAAATTTACTTAGCAGAACAATTTTCAACATAAAAACTTGTTTAGAATGTTGAGTTGTTTTAGAATTTAAATTACTGTAGTTTACTTTTTTAGGTTCTTAATGGTATCATATAGCTTATAGATTATCAAATAACTTTCATAAATACTTTTTACTCATGGAATTATTTTTTCCATATCCATTTTATAGGTAATTAAATGACATTAAAAGTGGACTAAGAGTAGAGCTAGCCAGTTTTGGTTGCTTTGGGATTGATATTTTTCACTCCAACATAAATTTTTATCTTTGAATAATGTATTTATGGTTGGTATGGTGGTTTTTTGGGAGTTTCAGTGAAATAAGATATTGGTTTCTCTCTTAGTTTGATTTCGCTTGAGGTCATAGTCTATAATGCCACATTTCCAATGAATCATTGGTGGATTATGTTTATTACCATTAGAGAAAAGATTGAGTTCTAGTACCATTGGTATAAACTATACTTGACAACCCTTGAGTATCAAAGTCAAGCATAATGTTGCAAATTAATTTTAGTGTAGTCGACATAACTTTTTTATATAGATCTTTTTAACATAGCTATGTAGTTTAATTTTATAGGTTCTTAGTGGTAGCCTTTAGCTTATAGGTTGTGGAATAAATTTCAAAAATACTTTTTCTTCATGTAAGTATTTTTTCATCACCACTTCATAGCTGATTTATTAACTTTAAGACTGGACTAAGAAGTGAGCTAACCAAGTCTAGTTGCTTTGAGATTGAGATTTTTAACTCCAACATGAATGGTTAGCTTTTAATAATATATTTATGGGTGGTATGGTGGTTATTTTGGAGTTTGAGTTAAATAGGAGCTTGAGTTAAATAGGAGCTTGGTTGCTCTCTTAGTTTTATTGTACTTGAGGTCATAGTTTGTAGTGCCACCTTGCCAATAAATCATTGAAATATTACATTTCTTACCATTAGAGACAAGATTGAATGATGTCATCATTGGTATAAATTACACTTGACAACCCTTGAGTATCTAAGTCAAGCATAGTGTTGAAAATTGATTCTAGTGTAGTTGACATAACTTTGTTATAGTGAGTTGTCAAACACCTTGATGGAGCTCACATTCTAAGGTTGAAGGTGAGAAGCTAGGTAGTAGGTGATGTGCACTATATGTGAGTGTGTTCTTTTAAGGTTACCTTGATTATGTGAATGTATGTGGATTCTATGTTGGTTGGAGTGTTCACTTATGTGAATAAAATGTTGTATACACAAAACAAAATTGGTAGTATCTTTAAGGGTTTTGTTTGAGTTTTCTTGAGACAAAATTTTGTGTGTTACATATTGGAATCAAATCCTAAGTTAAACATTAGGAGCTCTGGGGATTGTGTTTTGTATTCATGATTAAGTTGTGAAACTTATCATCACAATATTATTTGTTTGGTTGTACTTGTAGTGAGTTGAGATAATAAGTTGAATTGTTGATCATGTTACTATATCTTGGGTAAAGTTTCCATGAGATTTGGATTGACAAATTCCTTTGAATATTTTTAATTTAGGTTATTTTTTTGTGTAGTACATATTATGTGATATATATTTACTTATACAAGGTAGTGTATTTTAATTATTTCTTATGACTATGTAGTTTCTACAAGTGTATTATGAGTTATTTTTATTTATATTATTGCACTCCTTAAGTATTCTATTGTAAGTAACTAGCTCTCTTTTAGAGGGGGAGTATAAGATTCATCTTCCTCAATATTACATTATGATGTGATTACAATTATAGAGTGTTTTTTCTCTTATTTACTATTATATTATTCATGAGGTATAGAGATGATAGTGTTGTTGTTAGTGGAAAGGAAGTGATAAATATTTATGATATGTAGTGGTTATTGATTTACATAAGTAAAATAGTGAGAATTATAAGATTTTTATAACTACATGTTTATTTCTTAAAATTAGTTTTGAGGTGATATTATATCTCTTGAGTTAATTTTTGTTTGATCCAAGTGTGATCTCATGCAACTTAGCCTATTTCAAACCCATAAATAACCTTACGGTGTTAAGATAAAGGTGGTAATAATAGATATATTATATAGTCATCCAATTTTTGGAAAGTTACTAAATGAAGAATTAAAAAAACCTATCTCGTAGTAGTGTGAAGAAAGTATCATTTAATAATATACTAGGTACTTATTAAACCTATTTCGAGACTAAGAAAGAATGGTCTTTTTTATCTTTTGTGTATCTTTTAAAATATATCTTTGGTTTCATATATCCATCTATAAACTAGGTTGAATCATCAATAAATTCATTTTGGGATTTATTATCTTGTGTTACATCTAATAAGGAAACTATAATTAATAAACTAAAAACAAAAATAATGATGAAAAAGAAAACAAGATATTAATACTAAATCAAGTAAGAACTTTTAACCTTCTTTAGTCAAAGATTAATTCATGAGGGATCAATGAATATGGTGGTTTACCTTGATTATATAGTCATAAATATCTTATCTTCAACATGAGTACTTACAAAAAGTGAAATAAGAATAGGGTAACTATGATAAATAGAGTATTTGGTTATTCAAATGTGTTACATGGATTCTTGATACTTTTATTTTTTCAATATACTTGAAATGAGTTTAGTTGTATTGGTTTCATAAATTATGAGTATGACTATAAGATTCATTTATAAAATTTAGTTTTTGAGATTTATGAAATGATAAATACATTTACATCAGGCAAATACTAGATGGAAACAACTGAGATTAGGGTTTGCTTCTTCAAGAAAGACTTGTACATTTCCATATAAGGCAACTTGATACTATGAAAAAGGTTGAAATATATATTATTTTGTGTATACGATAGAGGATAATGATAGACAAAAATGACATTAGAGATAATATATACATTTTTTGGGCCTACGAGATTGCCTTAACCCTTGTGTGAAACTCATAAGTTATTGTTGACCAAGTTTAACTTTTAGGTCAAACTTGGACCCCTATATGTAGAAACATGTTTTATTAGATGATCTATGGGTATAAATATATTTTCATGGGATTATTTTATGTCATTTGATATTATTAAATTCAATTTTAGCCTTGCTCTTAGTTACATTAGTTAATTTATCAATTTAGAGTCATTTAATGTGATTTTGAGAGTCATTAATGCAAATGGAACATTTCCCAAAGTTCCCAAGTTTCCTATTTATGTTTTAAACATCCAATAATTCATTTTAAATGTAAATTATGTCAGTTAAATTTTAATTTTGTAGGTTATCTAATTGAAACTTTAGAAATCAATTGAAAAAGAGGGAAAATGACACTTTTAGGACACATAGGGAAGTTTTCCACATGTGGAAGCTCATTGGGGGTCTCCTCATATTTATAAAAATAATTTACATGATTTATTTTATTTATAAATTCCATTTTTGCCCAAAACCATTTTGCTACATGTTTTCCCTTCTTAACAAATTGAAGTGACACTCAAGTTTTAGTTTGGTATAGTTAACACAAGGGGTTTCATGTCAAATTATTATGGTAGGTGATATTAGACTCAATGATATTCATTTTAATATAAATAATTTTTATTTTCCTCAACCATGCTTTATGAACCATTAGTTTGAAGTTTAACTTCCAAAACTACCTGCTAGTCTATGCACCTTGTTGGTTTTCTCTTAGTTTCAATAAATCCATGTAAAATAGTTACTCATATTTTATCAAAAGGATTTTTTACATGTATAATTATAATTTCCATGATTTTTTTCAATTTATAAGTTTTTTTATGTGTTAATCATCTCAATTTTTAGACAGGTTTCTTTGAGTGCAATAAGTTCTTCTCTGTTCTTAGGAGTCTCAAGTTTGTTCATGGTTTTAGGACATTGTGATAGGTCAATACTCATGTTTAAAAAGTGATATTATCCTCATTTTAACTTCCAATCTCAATTTTCAAGAATTTTCATCAGCTTGTAGTCATATACCATACTTGCACACAATTTTGCCATTAATAGACACCTTCAAGTGCTTTCATGGAGATTTAACACATTTAAGTAAAGGTGTTCAAGCATGTTTCAGGAGTCCCATGTGGTTAATATGCATTTAAAAATAATAGGAGTAGGATTGATCAAAGGTCAATAAATCATATGTTGTTTGAATAGATTCATATTGACTCCTTGTACTTGACCATGTATACCTACAGGTAGCCTGGTCAGAAAGCAAAGAAACCATTTTAAGACATTAAAAGAGATTTTGAAACCCTCCTACAAATATTATTATGATAATTAGACCATGTAATATTTGTTTTTAATAATAGATTTGAAAATGGAGTTAGTAATCACCTTTTCAAGGTAATGACTATGTTTAGAGACTCAACCCTTAAAAATGGGAAACAGAGGTCTAACCCTTTTTTTCCAAGACCATATAATACAATTACCATAAGTTTGGTGCATCCTAATGAATTAATTTTGAATAATATATCATGGAGATAGAATTTATAAGTTTTTAGGTCATGAAAATTGTGGGAAGATAGTTTTAGAGTGGGCTAAAATTGTTAAATTATGTATTGAAACCCTTCTTTGAGGTCTATAGGCTTGAGCCATAGTAAACCTTTTTTCATTCAAGATTAGTAGTATGAGACTATAGTCCATGATGGAATTTATTGGAATGGTTTAGGATAATATTAATAACTAAAAATATACTTATGAAGGATGGTACATCTTGTTTTAAACCCCTACTGACACCCACAGTCTATACACAGGGACACCTACAACAAGCTCTGATAAACTTTTGTCCGAGTTGGGTAGATAGTGATCAAGTTTAAGGTCCAAAATGATGGAAAAGAGTTAAAAAAGTATTTAGTTATACCTAGGAATTTCCAAAAATAATTCCAAACATATTAATAATGTCAAATGATTCAAGATAACCTACAGTAGGGTTTAAAGGGATTTATCTCAGTCAAATAGGCAGTGAGCTAGTTTAATAATTTGATGGTATTCACAGGAATATAGGTAAGTGAAATAAAAAACAAGTTTTTTGTGACATAATGAAATTTAAATTAGGCCCTAATTTACCATTAATAATATTTTTTTAAGCTTATGCATAGCTACAAGGGTTATAAATAGGGTTTCTCAATCCTATAGGAAAAGGTGCTCAGTTTGGTGAGTCTAAATACAAACAAGGCCAATGGAAGCTTAGACCTAGTGATGTAATGAATTATAACTAAAATGAAGATTATATTGTATTAATATATTACCATGAAAGATAAATTAGGTTACTAATTCTCCAAAAAACCTTGCACACATACGTATAACCAACATTGTCTGACTGAGACAAAAAATGAGTTAAGAGCATAACATTCTTATGCTATAAGGGTATAGGTTTGATGTGAGGTTAAAAATATGATTTTTAATGGACCTCATAAGTATAAATAAGGTATTTTAAATTATTTTTATACATAAATATACACATGAACATCCACAAGGGTTAATAACTGAAAAGGTGTCTCAGTCTAGTCAACAAGTTAAAACTTGGTAAGGGTAAGTGAAACATGAACTGTCTAGAAGTGAAAGGAAAGTTTAAATGACAAAAAAATGATCCATGATGGTATAATTGGTGTCATAAAAATCATAATATAGTACTAAGAGTCTCATTTACTTTTATTACTTGGCATATGGGTAAGAGTCCATACAAGAAAGCTAAGAAACCTCTTGGTTCAAAGGGTAAGCATGAAGAATCTAAGAGAATAAGTTTTTTGGATGTATTTAAAAGCTAAATGAGAATTAAATTAATATTATAAATTTTTTTAAACAACCCAAAATCATGGTTTTGGCGTGGAAAGGTCACCCATAGGTGGATTTGAAGAAAAAATGTAGGAAAATAGGGGTTTTGAGGTCTTTTTAAGGCATTTGAGATGGTTGGACACTCTAAACATGGAATCAGAACAAAAAATATAGTAAAAATGGTAATTTGGGATTGTGAAATATATAAAATAACTTAATTTTCCTAATGTATGAGGGATATACCTCTCTATTTTGTCTCAGAGGTTAGCTAGGCTAGGAAAATCAGACTTTGGCAAGATATGCTTTTAAGCTCAAAATGAGCAAAGGACTCAAAAAGGAGATTTAAAAACTTCATTAAAACATATTATGAGGTGTATATAAGGAAAATAATGGATAATAAGTAATATATAAAGCTTATAATCCTTAAAATATCCGTTTTCCCTTCACACATAGTCCAACTACATAGGGTTTCTACTAGGTCTAACTATTGAATGAGAGAAGTTGATGAAGTAAAGTTATTTAAAGGGTATGTAGTGGTATTGAGAGATAAAATGGGAAGTTAATATAACTAATACAAAAATATAACTGTGATTTACTAATTTTAACATCCTAATCCATCAAGGTGCCTAGTAAACCTATTGGGTTTTGAGAATGCCTAATGCTAGATGACAATCCATCTTCATTTTTGACTCTTGGTAGACTATTTAGATAGTTTATTAAGGTTAAGTAGTTGTACATACACATTTTTTAACTCATAAAATTTAGATAAGCACACTGATAATCCACTCTTAGCCCAAAAAAGGGCTTAAACATGAAGGAGTAAAATCTAACTCGAGGGGGTGTTTTCAAATACTTAGATATTTCTATATTTTTGCATGGGAAATAAAGTAATTAAGGGAGGTAAATAGGGTCCTTGAATATCATATTTTTAGATTTTTTTGGTAGGCTGGATATTGGATTTTTATGAACCAATCTTAAGAATCAAAACTACTCAAAACCTTTGTAGTGACGCAATGGGGAAAATGATATTATTAAGCTGATCTAAAGGAATATTTTTATAATGAAAAATATTGGAGCATGGATAAGTATCCCCTAGGATTACCCCCATGAAAATTAATTGTACAAAATTATATGAATAATATGCGAAAGAATGTTTTTCTCACCATTTTTTATGTTTTACAAGATAAATGATGAGTTTTAAAGTGAAATAAAATTTGGGTGGAATATTAGGACTTAAAATAAATCAATATGGCTATTTTCTTCCAATAAAAAAGTCTCTAATTTTTCAAACAATTGCCTTCCATTTAGCTAGTCAAAACTAGCATAGTAAACACAAGGGTGAGAAGGGTGAAAACTCTAAGTGTGAGCCTCTTTAAAGTTTACATAAGTATTAAAAGGACATGGATAACATTTAAAAGTGTCATTAAATTAATCCCAAGGATTTCATGGACAAATAAAGCCAATTTTGAGGCCAAGTGTGAGGGGTGATAAAAAAGAGGATTTTTTAGACTATAGGCAGTGATAGTTTCCTTCCAAGAGTTTCTAGATGATTAGGATCAGAAAAAATGCATTTAATTTTATACTTTAATTCCTTACCTATTATCCCAATCATCATACCTATCCCTAGTTAGTGGTGGGATGTTCAAATAGCTCTAAATGATGAAGGCAAATTTTTGAGCCAGGATAAGGAATTTTGTGACACTTTTCACAGGTTTCATGGCTTGTATGAACAATTGGACCTCTTGAAATTAGATTTTTTTAATAATTCCTCTTATTCATTAAAATTTTAACCATTTTTTTAATATTACAAGAGTCTAAGTGACTTTTTTACTTTTCTTGCCTTGCTCTTCTCTCAAAGGCTATAAATATTGACTCTTTTGGCTCTTTTGAGTAGTCTCCATTGGTTAATGGTGAAACCCCTACCAAATTTACACTTGAATGACTCTTTAAAAAATAAAAAATTGTTTTTTACTATTCACATGTTGTTCAATTTAGTGTTAGTTCCATCTTGTTGGTCTTGTCTAGTAGGAGATTATCTTTTCTAGCATGTTATCCTTGATTATTCACCAATTGTATAAAAGAACAATTTTTACAGGTCTTTGTTAGTGTTATTTTATAAGTTTATAGGTATATTAGAAGTTTTTCATGATTTTATCATACAAATTAATCCTTCATTACCATCTTAAGCATCAAAATACCTTTTGGACCTAACTTATGAAACGTTGATGTGACAATGCAACTTGAATTGTGAGTTTTGTGTAAAAGAAGTCTTGTTTGACTGTAAGTGGTAAAATTTCATTCAATGGTAGAAAAAATAATATTTATGAATCACATTTTTTATATTTATTAATTGTTTTCTTAACCCTTTTCATCCAAAGATTATAGACAAGAAAGTGTTTTAAAAAATTGCATCAAGGGAACTAGCCCTTCTAGAGATTCATCTCAACAAAATTTTCACCCATAGAAAGAGAGATGTTTCCATTGTGCCACTTGGATGAAGAGATTTAGGTGTCTCCTCAAGGGTTGAAAATTTAAGTGATAATAGTTTTTGGCATGCCTATTGGGACTCTAAGTCTTAGAAGATTCTACAAGATTGGTGTTGGTCTTAACATTGTTATAGCTAAAAGAACATCTACATTTAGTACCTAGCGACTCCACTAAAGTTTTTAAATCTTTGGTTTCCCTATTTTATATGCCAAAGTTTACCACTAGGTCTACTACTAAAGGTACCCCCTTTGAGTTTGTGTAATTATTTTTATATTCCGCTCTCATCCTTATTCAAGAGAGTTGGTGTTCAAAAAGTATAAGTTCTTGTTTATTTCAATCCCTAATAGTTAAATTTCACATTATAAGATGGATAAGAACTAACCATTTTTAGCCTTCACCAAATCATCTCCTTTAAATCTTTCCCAATATGAGAAAATTCCAAGGATAACCCTTAAGAGTGTTCCATATTCTAGTGGAAAGGGTCCTATTACTTCCATTAAACACATTAAAAACATATAAAACTGATATAATATCCATAATATCATTAAATATAATGTGGTTTTTAGGTTTTTTTCATTGTCTTTCAAAGGAAAATCTCTAGAATGGTATGGAACTCTACTTGTAAATTCTATTAGTTCATGGGATGAACTAGGAGATCTATTGACTAAGAGGTTTGGAGAGAAGAGTGATCATATATCTCTATATGATAAATTGACCACTATCAAGAGGTAACCATAATATTTTATGCAATATTTTAACACTATATTTCAAAAAACATGGGATAGGATCCCAGCCCTTGTGAGACCTACTTCAAACTATGAATTATTAGACCATCTAAAGGCATTGAATAGTGATGTAGCCATGATGATCCAATCCATGGGTGGGAATACACTTCTTGTTGCTGATGAGATATCCATAAATGCTGAAAATTGTCTTAAATGTCTTGTTTAAGTAGGTAATATTGCTCCTAGGCCACCACTGCCATTGTTTCCTAATTTGTAGCCTCCAAGTGAAGTTGCATTACCTACCTTGGCTCCTTTGCCTAGTCAATAAAGGTCTACCATGGCTCCCACAAATTAAATTAATGAATTCAAGAGTTTTCTCCAAAGTGTCACTAATGAATTGGTTTCTCTCAAAAGGAAAAAATATCAAAGTTATAGGCTATAGTAGTCCTACAATCAGTTTTGGTAAACCAATATTCCTCCTTTCAAAGGTAATGCTCAAGGATAAGGTCAAATCATCCAAGATAGACCTTACCAAAGTAACAATACTAATTCTACCTCATTTTATAAGGCTATTTTTCCCACCAAAAATAACCTTGTTCAAGAACAACTAGGTTATCCCTCCTGTGACCAAAGTCAAAACCAAGTTACTTATGCCAATGAGATGCATAATCAAGCCATGACTATTCAAGGTAATCAAACATCTCTAAGTTTCAAATTTTTAAGGATCATTGTAAGATGGAATGTAATTTGGAATGGAGAATGGGAAAACACAATATGATTCTACTCTCATAAATCATTTAGAGGGAGATTTTTATGCCATCAATCATTTGGGGTAATCAAGCAATGTGAATACTAGTGTGGCTTCTAATACTATGTCTAAGAAGAGGGATGTTGAAGAGAAACACAAATATAATCAAGGATTTATTTTGAATCCTACAACATCTCCAATTGTGGGTGGAACTAATAAATCTCTTAAACTATAAGAAAATTATAAGTTTTAGACTGTAAGGTCTGCTCCTACACATCTACCTCCATAAGCTACACCACAAAGTACCAACGCTTCCAAGGAGCCTTCCAAGGTGAGCAATACTTATATCAATGTTTTGGACTAGATGAATAATTTTCATATGAATATTTCACTATGGGATTCACTAGCAATACCTAGACAAAAGGGCATGCTTCAAAAATAATTGTAAGGACTTGTTAAGTAAGTTGGATCAACTAGGAATGAGAATGTTTTCCTAGTGAATGGGACTCAACCCATTAATGGAAAAGTAAATAATATTGATGAAACTCCTCCTTTATACCTATCTATAATCATTTGTGATTTTTTATTTCATAATTTCATCATAGATAGTAGGGCTAGTACTTTAGTTATGCCCAAGTTTATAGTAGCTAAACTAGGCCTCAAATATGAGTCAATGGCTAAAGGAGTCTTATAATTAGATGGATCACTATCAAATAACTTGGGAGTATTCAAGGATTTGAACTTGATTTTACATGATTTTCCTACTTTTTCCATTCCTCATGATGTGGTTGTGGTAGATTTACCTCCATAATGTTCTCTTTATTTTTCAAGAGAGTTTATAGCTAAGATAGGTGGATACTTGGCTACCAATTAGTCCTACATGTTGTTTAGGACAAAGTATGGTACTAAGGTGAAGATTAAATTAGAACCTATTAATCATAATCACTTGGAGCCTTACATACATGAAGCGGAAAATGTCAACTATGCCATTATTGATGAGGAGGAACTCCACATAGACCAATCTCTAACATCTTCCCTTGAAGAAGTTTTTAATTTGTACTTAGATGAATGGAAAGATGAACATTATGAACATTATCCTTACACATTCATAGAGGAAACTGGTATTGGGTTGTATTGTATGCATGAATAGGACTCTTTTATGCCAAATTTGATGAATCTAAGTGAAGATATGGATGGTTTAAGGGATCTTTTCTTTGATGGATCAAGAAGCGAAATTGGGGTAGGTGGTGGAGAAAAGTTAGTTTCTCCTTCTAAGGAAAGGTACTATTCCACTTTTAGATTTCAATTCTCTTGTAATTATAGTGTGGCATAATATGAGGCCCTCATTCATGGCCTTGAGTGTGTTAGGAAAAGAGGTGTGAAGGAGTTACAAGTGTATGGTGATAGTGAGTTGATTTTGAATCAAATAAGAGGCCAAAATGTAACGAATAAATCTCTACTTAAGTCCTATAAGCATAGAGTGTGGGATCTTGTGGAATATTTAAAAAAATTCAACATCACATCTATCCCAAGAGAAGGCAAAAAACATGTTGATAGGTTGGTAAAAATTGGAGCTCAATTTGACGTTCTAAAGGGGATATGAGAGGATAAGAACCAACCACATCTCAAGGTGATTGTAAGGCCCTATATACTAGATAATGTCACTAATTAGAAAGTGTTTGATAGTGACCAAAAATTATCTATTTTTATATAAGATGAGGATATATTTTTTTCCAAGAATCAATCCAAACTTCAACAACAATATGGAGGGTAGACTTTGCAATTTAAGTCAAACAAGCTCCCCAAAGGCCTAGTCACACTTGAGATTATTATGAATGATGATGATGAGTTGAGGAAACAAAATGTAAGCATGTATACTAAGGAACAAAACTATGAGAAAGTGCAAATATTAAAGGACAAGTTGCTTGCACTTAGGAAGGTATGTATTAGTGAAGAGAAACATGCTTTCATTAAGTTATGCAAAGAGTTTTTAGATGTCTTTGCATGGGAGTATAGTGATTTAAAGGGATTTGATCCAAACTTATATCAAAATATCATATATCTAGATGATAATTATAGGCCCATAAAACAAATGCAAAGGCTAATCAATCCTAAGATTGAGCCTCTTATGAAGAAAGAGCTTACTAAGTTTATTGAGTCCAAAATCATATTTCCTATTAAGCATTCATCTTGGTTGGCAAACTTCATCCCTGTTAAGAAGAAGAATGGATAAATTAGGTTGTGTGCTTATTTTAGGGACTTTACAATAGTTTACTTGAAGGAAAATTATCTTCTTCCCTCCATGGAACAAATTTTGCAAGTTGTGGTAGGTAGTGAAAGGTTTTCCTTCCTTGATGGGTATTCTGGGTATAATCAGATTTTGGTGAAGAAAAGTGACCAATATAAGACAAAATTTACTACTAAATGTGGTAAATATTCTTCTATAGAAATTAATTTTGGATTTTATAATGTTGGATCTAATTTTCAATGTGCAATGTATACGGATTTTCAAGGACTAATAAATAACATTGTGTTGGTGTATCTTGATGATATCATAGTTTTTTATAAGGATGCAAAGGATCACTTGAATCACCTTAGGAAATGTTTTGAGAGATGTAAAGAGTTTTTAATATCTCTCAACCTAAATAAATGTGTTTTTTCTTATGAAGGCAAACTTTTAGGACACATTGTCTCCAAGGAGGGCTTGTTCATAGATCCTAAAAGGGTAAGTGCAATCTTGGCATTGACTTTACCCAAACACAAGAAAGGTTTGAAAAGTTTCTTTGGGAAAATTAATTTTGTAAGGAGGTTCATCCCTAATTTTTATAATTTAGTCAATCCTCTAACCTCTATGATAAGGAAAGATGAAGTGTTTACTTGGACTAACTAGAATAAGGAAGGAAAGTTTTGAAGAGATCAAACAAGCTATTGCCTAATCTAAAACTCTTGAAAATCCTAATTTTTCAAAGGATTTTAAATTGTATACCTTTTAAAATTAGGATATAATCTCTTCCATTATTACTCAATAAAATGAAGGAAACTTGGAGCATCCTATTGCTTTCTTTAGTCAAGGTTTGGAGGGATATGAGGTAAGATACACTTGTGTTGAGAAGCAAGTACTTTTAGTTGTTAGAAGTTTAAAGAAGTTTGGACATATGTTATCTAAAAACAAGATTAAATTATTGGTGCCTCATCCTAGTGTCAAAGACTTCCTTTTGAGTATATATTTGAATGAGAAAAGGGTTGGTTGGATCACAAAAGTTATGGAGTATGATGTAGAAATTAAGATAACCAAGCTAGTGAAAGGGAAGGGGTTATGTGGGCATCTTGATTTAGATTTGAATGAAAAAAAACATTGTTTTAACACTAAATGATGACCCTATGACAACTACATCTTCATCAATGAGTATTTGGACACAATATATGATACATTTTCTCCAAACTAGTGAGTGTCCACAAGGCCTTGATAGAGCTAGAAGAAGGCAATTTAGATTAAAATCCATTACTTATATACTTATTGATGGATTGTCATTTAGGAATAACTTATTAGGTGTGTTATTAAGGTGTGTTGAATCAGATCAAATTGAGAAAATTTTATTTGAGTTTCATGATGTACCTATTGGTGGTCCCTTTTCTCCAAGAACCATAGCTATTAATATTATGAGGGATGGCTACTTTTGGCCTAGCTTGTTCAAAGACACCCATGATTGCATAAGGAAGTGTCAAAAATGTGTCCTCTTTGGTGGTAAACAAAATCTTGCTATGTTGCCACTTCATTCAATTCAAATTGATCAACCATTTATGCAATGGGGTTTGGATTTCATAGGCCTAATTAATCCATCTTCTAGTGCTAGTCACAAGTGGGTGTTGAATACTAAAAATTACTTTACAAGGTGGGTAGAGGATGTTTCTCTTAAGGAAGCAAATGAAAGTTTAGTTTTAGACTTCTATGAAGGCATAGTGATAAATTTTGGAGATCCTTCAACAATAATTTCAGATAATGCATTAGCTTTCCTTGGAATGAAGATAAGTGAATGGGCCTTGAAACATGGCATCTATCTTAGTACCTCCTCCAACTATTATTCACAAGGGAATGGACTAGTTGAGTCTACCAATAAGAATCTAATCAAGATCATAAAGAGAACAATGGAGTAGAATCAAAAGACTTGGCATTCCAAATTAAAGATAACTCTTTGGGGTGATAGGATAACCCAAAAAAGAGCCATTGGAAAATCACCATACACACTTTTTTATGGTAGAGAATATATAATACCTATTTCAATGGATTTACTAGCCTTGGATCTCACTTATCAGCTGTAAATGATAGAAAATAAAAGCATGGAGCTTAGGTTGTATGAGTTGACAGAGCTTGAGGAGACAAGAGATCAAGTTATGCAAACCATGATAGCTCATCAATATCAAAAAAGTAGATACTTTGACAAAAATTCCATGCCAAGGAGTTTCAAAGAGGGAGACATTGTCCTAAAGTGGGATGAAGATGGGGATAAGCCTAGAAGAGACACATAGTTTGATGCTTTGTGGAGTGGCCCTTATGTTATCACCCAATGCAAGAAACACAGTGCCTTCCAAATCTCAAAGTTTGATGGAGAGGAGCTTCATATCCCAATCAATGGGATATATCTCAAGTATTACTACTAAGGTTCTCCTCTCTCCTTGTACATAGTTTATTTTTCCCTTTATTTTCCCTAAGTATTTGTGCACATGTGTGAGTTGGTTTGGTGTCTTGCTTTGTCGTGTGTTTATCTTGGTGTGTTTTAGGAAATTAATTACTTGTTATCTTTAAGAATCCATTCACTCCATTGGCCTTTGATAGGATAAGGCTACTGGTCATTATTATAGAAAGCATACTACCCTTATGAGTCACCATTTTGTTGACCAAGATTGAATTTTAGGTCAAAATTGGACCCCTATAGGTAAAAATATGTTTTTAAAGATCATATAGGGGTCTAAATATATTTTCATGAGATTATTTTATGTCATTTTATGTTATTCAATGCAAACTTAGCCTTGGTCTTAGTTACATTAGTCAATTTAGAGTCATGTAATATGATTTTGAGAGTCATTAATATAAAGAAATGTTTAAAAAAGTGCCCAAGTGTCCTATTATCATTTTAAATGTCCAAAAATTTATCCTAAATTTCATGGATATTAGTCACATTAGAATGTTGTAGGTTATCTAACTGAAACTTCAAAAATCAATTGAAAAAAGGGAAAATGGCACTTGTAAAAAACATAGGGAAGTGTGCCATGTGTGGAAGATAATGGGGGGTACATAATATTTATAACACTCATTTACATTCTTAAATTTCTTTGTAATTTCTATTCTTTTCCCAAAATGATTCTACTACATTTTTTCCCTTCTTGGTAGATTGAAGTGACACTTAGGTTTTTACTTGGTATAGTCATCACAAGGGGTTTCAAGTCAAAAAATTATGGAAGGAGATATTATACGTAGGGAAATAAATTTTAATATCAATAAGTTCAATTTTTTTCAACCATGATTTATGAACCATCCATTTGAAGTTCAACTTCTAAAAGTGCCTACTAGTTTATGCAGCCTATTAGTTTTCTCTTAGTTTGAAAATATATTTACAAACTATTTGATCATATTTTCTATGGAGGATTTATGCCATGTCTCCTTACACTTCAAATTTTTGGTTTAAAGTTTAAAGTTGTTTTTATGTACTAATCATCTCAATTTATAGACTGGTTTCTTTGAGTGTAACTAAAAGTTCTTTGTTCCCAAGAGTTTCAAGTTTGTTCATGGTATTAGGAGATTGTGGTAGGTTAATAATCATGTTTAAAAAGTTATATTGGCCTCATTTAAAATTAAAATATAAATTTATTAACATTTTCATGAGTTTTTAGTCATATCCCATACTTTCACACAATTTTGCCATTAATAGACACATTCAAGTCCATTCATGGAGATTTAACACATTGAAGTAAACATGTTGAGACATATTTCAAGAGTCCCATGTGGTTAATAAGAATTTAAAAAGAATAGTATTAGGACTGATGAAATGCCAATAAATAATATGTTGTTTGAATGTGTTCATACTGACTACCTATACTTGACCATGTATACCTACATGTGGCCTGGTCAGAAAGTAGAGAAACCATTTTGAGACATTGAAATAGACGATGAAACCCTCTTGAAGATATTAGTATGATGATTAGACCATGACATATCCATTTGGAATAATATGATGAAAAATGGAGTTGGTAATCACCTTTTCAAGGCAATGACTATGTTTAGAGACTCAGTCCTTAAAAATGGGAAACAAAGGTCTAACTCCTTTTTGCTAAGACCATACAATATAGT
This sequence comes from Torreya grandis, assembly GCA_037957365.1. NCBI lineage: Eukaryota > Viridiplantae > Streptophyta > Pinopsida > Cupressales > Taxaceae > Torreya > Torreya grandis. The sequence continues at coordinate 789,970 of JARHVA010006624.1, read as the reverse complement.
TAACATAAGTTTGGTGCATCCCAATGAATTAATTTTTAAGAATTTAGCATGGATAGATACTTTAAAAAGTTTTAGGTCATGACAAGTAGGGTAATATATTTCTATAGTGGGCTAAAATTGTCAAATTATGTACTAAAACCCTTCTTTGATGTCTACAAGGCTAAGACATAGTAAACCTTTTTTCATTCAAGATTAGTAATATATGATTATACTCCATGATGGAATTAATTATAATGGTTTAAGATAGTATTAATATTTAAAAATACACTTAAGGAGGATGGTACCTTATGTTTTAAACCCCTAATCACACCCATAGTCTGTACACAGGGATACCTATAACAGGCTCTAATAGACATTTATCACAACTAGGAAAATAGTAATCAAGTTTGAGGTTCAAAATGATGGATAATAGTTAAAAAAAGTAAGTGTACCTATGCCTTTCCAAATATAATTCCAAACATTTTCACAAGGTCAAATGATGCAAGATAACCTACAGTAGGGTCTAAAGGGGTTTGTCTCAGTCAAATAGGCCGTAATCTAGTTTAATAATTTGATGGTGTTTAAGGGAATATAAGGTAAGTGAAAGAAAAAAAGTGTTTTTTGACCTAAGTATATAAAAAATATTCCATAATTTACCATGAAAAATATTATTTGAAGCTTATGCACACCTATAGGGGTTAGAAATAGGATTTCTCAGTCTTATAGGAAAAGGTGCTCAATTTAGTGAATATAAACATAGACAAGGCCAAATAGAAGCTCAGACCTCATGATGTAGTGCATGATAAATAAAATTAATATTATAGTATATTCATATATTAACATGAAATATAAATTAGGTTACTAAGTCTCCAAAAAACCCTGTACACATACCTATAACCAACATTGTCTGACTGAGACAAGAAATGAGTTAAGAACATAACATTATTATAAGGGTATAGGTTTGATGTGAGGTGACAAATATGATTTTTAAGATATATTATAATTATAAATAAGTTATTTTATGTTATTTTTATACTTTAATATACACATGAACATTTATAGGGGTCAATAAATGCAGAGGTGTCTCAGTCTAGTCAACAAAGTATAACTTGGTAAGGGTAAGTGAAACATGGACTATATAGAAGTGAAAGGAAAGTTTAAATTACCAAAAAATGATCCATGATGGAAAAATTGGTCTCATAACAAGCCTAATATCCTTATAAGAGGTTCATGTACCTTTCTTACTTGGCATATAGGCAACAATCCTTACAAGAAAGCTAGGAAACCTCTTGGTTCAAAGGGTAAGCATGAAGAATCTAAGGGAGTAAGTGTTTTGGATGGATTTAAAATATCCATGATGATTAAATTAAGATAATAAATTTTTTTAAATATCCAAAAATAATGGTGTTGGCATGGAAAGGTCACCCATAAGTGGATTTGAAGAAAAAATGTAGGAAAACATGGTTTTGAGGCCTTTTTAAAGCATTTTGAGATGGTTATACATCCTAAACATGGAGTCAAAAAAAATTATAGTAAAAATGGTCATTTTTACTTATAATATATCCAAAAACACTCACTTTATCTAATTTATGAGGGTTATACCTCTTTGTTTTGTCTTAGAGGTCAGCCAGTCTAGGGAAAACAAACTTTGGCAAGATATGCTTTTGAGATCAAAATGAGTAGTTGACTCAAAAAAGAGAATTTAAAACTTCATTAAAACATATTATGAGGTTTATATAAGGAAAATAAGGGATAATAATTGATATATAAATCTTATAATCCTCAAAATATCCATTTTCCCTTCACACACAATCCAACTAGACAGGGTTTCTACTAGGTCTAGCTGGTGAATGAGAGAAGTTGATAAATTAAAGTGATTTAAATGGTAATTAGTGGTATTAAGAGATAAAATGGGAATTAAATATACCTAATACACAAATAAAACCATGAGGTACAATTCCTAACATATAAATCTATCAAGGTGCATAGTAAACCTATTCAGTTTTGAGAAGGCTTAATGCCAAATGGTAGTCCATCTTCACTTTTGAATCTTGGTATAGTATTTATATGGTTATGAAAGTGTATATACACATTTTTTAACTCATAAAATGTAGATAATAAAAATAATAATACACTTCTATCCCAAAAAAGGGATCAAACATGGAGTAGAATCTAGCTTGAAGGGGTGTGTTCAAATGCTTAGATATTTTCTAGAGTTTTGAATGGGAAAGAAAGGAGTTAGGGAGGTAAATAGGGTCCCTAAAGATCATATTTTGAGAATTTTTTGGTAGTTTGGATGTTGTATTTTTATGAACCAACCTTAAGAATCCAAACTACTCAAAACCCTTCCAAAACCCTTGTAGTGATCTGATGGGGAAAATGAGATTAGAAAGCTGATTTAAAGGAATAGTTTGGAAATGAAAATAATTGGATAATGGAGAAGACTCCCCCATTATTCCCCACATGTAAATTAGTTGTATGATATTATATGGACAACATTAAAAATAGGTTTTTTCTCACCATTTTTTGTGTTTTTTAGGCTACAAGAGGATTTTAAAATTGAAATCAAATTTGGGTGGAAGATTAGGAATTATAATAACTCCCTATGGACATTTTATTCTAGGAAAATTTTTCTAAGTTTTCAAGCAATTCTCTTCCTTTCAGCCATTCAAAACTAGCATAGTGAACACAAGGGTGAAAAGGGTGAAAACTCTAAGTGTGAACCTTTTTAAGGTGTACCTAAGTAGTAAAATGGCATGGATAGACTTTAAAAGTGTCATTAACCCCCTTCCATGGATTTGTATGGACAAATGAAGCCAATTTTGAGGTCAAGTGTGAGGGGTGATAAGAAAGAGGAGTTTTTAGACTACAAGTAGTGATGGTTTCCTTCCAAGAGTTTATATATGATTAGGATCAGAACTAATGCATGTAATTTCATGATTGAATTCCTTACATATTATACCAATAATTATACCTATCCAAAGCTAGTGGTGGGATGTTCAAATAGCTCTAAATGATAAAGGCAGTTTTTTGAGCTAGGATAAGGAATTTTATGATACTTTTCATAGGTTTCATGTCTTTTACCGATAATAATGACCTCATATAATTTAATGGTTCACCTCATGCCTATTTATTGTGCAAATTTTAACCCCTTTTTTGACTTTTAAAAGTGTCCAAGTGACTTTTAGACTTTTCTTTACTTGCTCTTCTCTCCAAAGGCTATAAATATTGACTCTTTTGGCTCTTTTGATCAACATCTATTGGTTAATGGTGAAACCCTAGCCAAATTTTTACTTGAATGAATATTGAAGAAATAAATAAGTTGTTTTACCTATTTATATTATATTCAACTGATTGTTAGTGTAATATTATTCATCTTGTCTAGTAGAAGATTATCTTTTCTAGCATGTTATCCTTGATTGTTCACCAAATATGCAAAATAACAATTGTTATAGGTCTTTTTTAGTGTTATTTTATAAGTGCATAGGTGTATTATAAGTGGTTCATGATTGTATCCTATATATTAATCCTTCATTACCCTCTTAACCAACAAAATACCTTTTGGACCTAGCTTATGAAACATTGATGTGACAATGCAACTTGAACTATTAGTTTTGTGTAAAAAAAGTCTTGTTTGACTCTAAGTGGTAAAATTTAAGTCAATGGGAGGAAATATAATATTGGTGCATCACCTTTTTTAGGTTTCTTAGTTGTTTTATTAACCTTTTTCATCCAAATTTTATAAACAATAAAGTGTTTTCAAAGATTGCATCAAGGAAACTAGCCCCTCTAGAGATCCATCTCAACATAATTGTCACCCATAACAAGAGAAATGTTTCCATTGTGCCACTTGGAGTAGGAGAGCTAGGATTTTCCTCAAGGTTTGAAAATCCAAGTGATAATATTTATGTTATGTTATTGTGAAAATTGTCCCAAATATCATTGAACTATGTAAACCTAGTATTTATGTCATTCATGTGTAACCTTTACATATGTGGTTGTGTGCATCTATAATTATAAGATTTTGTGTAAACCCCTATAAATTTTTTGTACTCATTAAAACTTACATACAATGGATTTGTGATATGTAATTAACCTTGTTGTGTGAATGTCATGTGTATATGACTGAGTAATTTCATGAAGTTATGTTATTGAGGTTAGTTATATAATTGTTTATGTGTGGTGGAACCTTGTATGTAACCCTTATGCATAAATTTTGTGTGAAATAACAACCCTTTATAAGATCAATTGATGTCTTATTGGAACTTATGATTATGGTGATGGATATTTATAAGCTATGGTATAAACTCTCCTTGTATTACCTTGGGACTTTATGATATTAGATGTAGAGATTATTAGTAGTTACCCTATTTTAATAGTTCAGATATTATAGTAAAGGATAATAGTCAGTGGGAAGTATTCAAATATTTTCTAATTATATTACCTTGGCTATATACTTTCAACAAGTTATGTTTTTGACATGGTTGCTCTCTATAGGATATGCTATTGACATCAAATGGGTCACATTATAGTTAGGGATGTGGGGTAATATGATCAATTTTGAGTACTTTTATAGCACTATGATGCTAAGTATAGGAGTTGTGTAGTTGATACAAATTGTGACACTAATACATATGTTGATGTGCAGTTGTTGTTTTACCTATAAAAGGTAATCTACAGGTATTTACTTACCTCTATGAGGTAATAGATAGTGTTCCTCATACATTTGGGAGGTATTTTAGATGCCTTAAACCTATGGGAGGTAATCAGGATGCCTATTAACTCTATGTGGTAATTGAGATGATTTTATTTTTTCCCCCTTAGGTGACTTACAAAGTCACATGGTGTTTGTGATGTGATCTATTTTTGTATATGTTTTTCCAAAATTATTTCAATTAATTAAAATTTATTTTTAAATTGACTTGGAAACCAAAATTTAATTTTATTTTATTTGAATGTTTTAATCAATTGGTCGATTATGGAAATTATTGTTGAAACTAACAGTTTGGATTCTTTATTATGTTTTTAATCGCTTGGATTGTTGTTGAGACTTACAGTTTGGATTGTTGTTGAAATTTTTCTGATCGCTCGATCTCTTTTTTATTGGTTTATGTTTTTACATGATCAATTGATTTTTTTATATTTATTTTGATGATTGGTGTGTTAATTTCTTATGTTTACATATGTGCATAACTATTACTTCAATGGCATGTAATGGGGGAGAATAAGTATCTTGGAATATAGCTAGTGGGATTGTGATAGGGAACATGTTACTTAGGTTGAGATACCATCCTTTCTACCCCACCAAACATGTTGGTTATTTATTATTTATTATTTTTCTAGATGGAAGATCTAAATAGTAATGTTTAAGCTAGTTTTAAGGTATAACGTGGTATGTTGTGTAAATGAAATTGTTAGCTATTGACCTTTTGATTGGGAAATTATATAAAAAATTCCCAAAATATCAATCACACTTAATATGAGATATTATGGAAGAAAATTAGAAAATATGAATAAGATCTTACCAATTCCTTGTTTCTCTTATCCTCCCTCCAAGATTTTCAAACTAAATTGTTGGATTGTTTATTACAATTAGACTAAGATTTGTAGCATTATGATAGCTTGATTAAGGGTTTTGGATGATAGCATGGAATAGTTGATCATGGATTTGGTATGGAGATTGTATGAATTCCTTATATTATGGATATTCTAGTTAGTTTCCATGGAGTGGCTTGTATAATAAGCTGGGAGGTGGGGGGTTTAGGGGAATCAATGGCTCTCATTCAAACTTGAGCTATGAGGATCAATGGTGTAGTTTTTTCCAAAGAATTAAAATTTCCTTAGAAGCCTCTAAAATTAAGGATTCTAGAGAAAAGGGGAAAAATTAGAGGAGGTTCTATATTTGGAGAATTATAGAATCTCCTTAGGTATTAATTAGGATTAGTGAGGGATTAGGATAAGGATTAGGTAGGTAATTAGGGACTAGCATTATAAAAAAGGATAGGGAAGTTGGGTAGCTATGGGGTAGGTGAATAAAAATGAATTTTAAAATGTCAAATGGGCTAGTGGGTAGATTAGTAGCTAAGTAGGATATTTAGTGGGTTAATGGGGTAATTAATTGGTTACAAGGATATGCTAAAGTTCATGGGATGTAGGGAGTTTTGTGTAGGAAATAGGATATTAGTTAATTGGATAGGAATATGGTCTAAATGGGTTAAACTAGTGATTATAATAATATTATTAGGGAAAATAGATTTAGGTGAATACATGTTAATGATGGGAGGTATAAGTAGATGATTGACATGTAATTATTACTTGGTCATTTATGCATATGTATTCTTATTTCATCACAATTTAGTGGCATAATAATTTTTCATAGTACAGTGTGGTTTAGTATTGCTCTATATTATTTACCAGTGATTATTCTCAGGTCATCATATTATACTTTCATCATGAGATGGTGCTAGGATTTGTCATTATGATTCATGACAAGATATAATTCTTTTTTTATTACACATTATTTGTTAGCATTATATTATGGCAGGGTATTATTGGGATTTAGATGATAGGGAAATAGAGTGGATGACAATTTGACCATTTGATACCATGGGAAATAATTATAGAAATTCCATAATGATTAATGATTTAAAACAAGCACTAATTAGAAAAGACAAGTAAAAAATAAATAATATTAAAAGATATAAATAACTTTAAAATTTAAAATTGTGAAAGATGGATTAATTTTAAACTCAGTTGTTGTTGTTTATATTGGCTAGAGTTCTGCATTGAGGATGATGCTTTTATAAGATGGGGAGAATGTAATAACCCCATTTTGAACCACTGTAGACACCTTTATCTTTTCCATGTTGTCATAAGAGGAAACCTTATTAGGCATGTATAAATCTTAGTGAGAGATGCCTAATATTATCTTGATTGTATCTAAGTTTGGTTATATGCATTATTCTATTTTGTAGACTAAATTATTTTATGATTGGAATGTGATATTATTATTGTGTGTCTTATAATTATATGCCTATACCATTAGATTACTAATTTCATGTAAAATTCTTTGTGATTTTGTGTTTTATGATTGAATAAAGGAGAGATGGTTGCATTTTTTGGACAACTAGTAACTAAGACTGAACAATCGATGGCCATAATTATGTAGTTGTTACTATAAATAATTAACAATTTACTTGGATTCATAATAAGTAATTAAACAAATATTTATTAACATTATTTAATAATAAAATATTACATTACCTAATAGGAGGGAAATTAATATTTAATAGTAACATGCTTCATTTACTAAATATTAATTATTGTATTAATAAATTACTTAGTGGAGTAATTTATTAATATAATTCATGTCATGTAAACAATTAAAAATGAAGCCATTACTATATAGGTTTAGGATGTGGCATTCACATGCATGGATATTAAAACCAAAGTTAGCGCATTAAAAAATTATACTCTATCATCATATCACCATGTGGAGAGTTAGCAACAAAAGGTGGGGGAAAAAATACACTTCAATTTATTTTGAATACATTGGATTTAAGTACTACCAGGGCATGATTAATTCTAATTTCCTCTCAATATTTTAGTCCATAGTCAAGATAATCATGGGAAGTGATAGGGATAGACTAAAGTTAACATGTTGTTCAGAGGTCTAGAGCATTAAAAATGTATGGTGTAAACTACATGGAGGGGTTATTATTAAATTCATGTAGATAGTCACATGTCATGATGCATACATATCAAAGGAACTTTTGGTGTTATAGAATAAGATAATAGTGGAAATAAGAGGCCTAAGAATTTTTATAATTGAATATTTGATAGACATAGTCACAAGAATGTCCTATGAAGGGGATAAATCCTTCAAAGACAAGTTAAAGAAGATAGAGCTCATGTAGAGATTTTTTAGATACAATGAGATTATCAAAACCAACAAAAATGGTTTCTCACACATAGATCTTCCATGATACTAACTAGAAGTATGTTTATAGATTACAAAGTATATCACCCTAGAAGGTAAGTATACTCTCATATTTTTGCATCATTTCATTATGTTGAATCACTTTCAAGGTTTTAAAATTATACTACCATATTTATTTATTAAATACCTGGAGTGTAAGACACTCACATTGTTAATTATTGAAGCCAACACCATCATTCACCAAGGCCTCATTCTCTTGCTAGTGAAACATGGTGAAACCCTTCATGGCAATGAAGTCCCACTAGGATGGTATTATAGAGGAGGAATACCCTAAGGAATACCCTACCTTGGTTCCCCACTACCCATTTCCCATCCTTTCCATCATAATACCCATATCTAAGAGCTTGATTAGGTATTTCCCCCTAAAACTCACTACTATCAAGACTAAACCCCTTGTGATTGAGGAAGGGAACTATTCAAAGGTGGAAATTAAAGGTAAGGACCACCTATTGGAGGTGATAATAATAAAAAGGAAACAACTATAAGGGTTTAACAAAAAATTACATGAGGTAGGGATGGGCTTGGTAGGATTGATTCAGGAATGGAATACCATTAATAAGGAGACCTCCAAAATGAATCAATAATTTTCACACTTGGATAAGACTAAATTAACTCCCTAAAATAATGAAATAAATGTGGATAATATTTTTTCCCCAAATATCCCCCTCCAATAAGACACCATATAAGGAACACCCATAGAAGAAACACATAATGATAATGCCAAAGGAGAATGTTGAAGGTCTAAACAACAGAACCCAAGATAGAATCACAAAGAATAAACCAAATGATTAGGTGTGTTATAAGTAGATACTAATATGGGGAGTGAATTTTTTTATTAACAATAACTATTCAATTTCATTCATCATTCCATGAAGCATTCATTTCACATATAAGATCAATATATAAGCATATAATCACATAAGCATATCATAATATAACATAGAAGATATGTGGTAAATACTATTGAAGGATAAAAAAAATGAACCATTCACATGTAATATAGTCCTATAATTTTAATATCCAAATTTTAGTGAAGCACTAACTTCACAAGGAGCTCTAACCCCTATCTAGATAAGCACTAACTTAACTTCTTTTGTAAGCTTTATCTTACAAGGAGGTTCCAAACCCATAGGTAACTTAGCATTAAAAAGGTAACATATAGTATATTATAAAAATATAACACTAATTTATAATATTAAATTTATTATTACTTCCTTTGTTTTCACTCTTTACCCTTCAATCTCACTCAAATAGACTCTTAGGCCTTCTCACTCAAATAACCCTCTCTTTGGTAAAAGTAGGTCAAATGACATTCCTTAATACATATATAAAAATATTTAGATACTAATGGCATGTTTTTATCATCTTATTTATTATCTTCAAGCTCTTAACCTATTCTCAAAAGAACTATTTCCTTCACTCAATAGCTCAACATCTCAACTAGTTAATTTAGGCTTATTAAGCCTTCTGAAGTACTTAAACCTTGCTCTCACTCATATTAGTTATAAAATAACCTTTCCATACATGTAATAACTTTGGAATATATTACCATAGACGTTTAAAAGCTGAAGAAAACATTTCACAAGTCGATCATAGTCCATAAGGACCAAATTCACAATTAGGTCTAATAGAGACCTAGTGCAATTAGGTCTGTCTTATCCACACATTACCATTCTAAAACTTAGCAACACTTGTGTTATAAAATGTATTAAAAACTAAATGAATTCCTATAATATATCCTTGATAACTTACCTTGGATCCCCAATTCCATTTGTCCCATTTCACTTTTTGGACCTACCAATTAGGTCTCCTTGCCAAAAGGCCATCTTACTACCTGTAAGTCTGTCTTGAAAATTTGAACCAAATAAAAACATTTACCAAATAAAACATGAATAAAATAATATTAATATAAAAATAATTACTTAATTAACTTCATATAATGATTTTGTCTCCACCACAAAGGCCAAAGGGCCTCAAGAACACTCATTAGATGACTTACTCAGAAACACTAAACACTATCAATACATAGTCAAAATCATTTGAATTTCCAAGATTGATTAAGGACTTTAAATGATAAAAAAATAATTAATATGATAATATTAGTAATTTATAACAAATTTAATAACTTTTTATCATTTATCTTAGTGAAATTTGACTTAGGAACATCCTTTTCACACACAGAAAAATTGCTTGTAGGACCAAAACATGGATAAGAAAATCAACTTATAGAAAACTTTTGGGAAAATTTATGCAATTTTAAAATGTATTTATATGAAAATTTTTCATAATTATAACATATATATATATAATGCATGTTCATATATAAATATTAGTCTTGTAGACCAATCTCACTATGTCACTCTACACATACTCCACTATGCTAGACAAACCATTTTGATGACAAATTTTTGCATAGGTGTAGGCATCATAAAAAATTATATACCAAGGGTATAATAGGTATGAGTATTTAATATTTACCCCATGACTTAAGATCCATCCCTATTCCTCTACAAACAATCCCTAATCTCATTCTCATTCTCACCTAGTTTTTTCACTATTCTTCTCATTAGGCCAATTTAGGGATAAGCTACGTTCCATGATCAATTTTTTCACATATTTGGTCAAAAACATGATAAATTTTTTTCATTATCATAACATACAATTCTTACACATCATCCTCCATCTACTTTCTTTTTTTGACCTATTCAACCTTATTTGTAGTATCAAAAACCCTCAAAACAAGGGTTTTCTTATAGCTTCTACTCACTATCAGGATACAAAAATCACCTAAGGAATTATTGAATAGTAATTTAAATGTATAAAAAAAATTTAGGTAAAATGGATCATTCTAAGCCATAAATTATTAGATCTTTCATGTCAGGTCTTTCTAAGGGTTTTAAGAGGGTTTTGAACACCTTACCTTTTTAGCAGTCATTCATAAAAGATTGACCCTCAATAACAAAAATAATGCTAATAAATTAATTATAGTGACCTTTCCTATCTAAAATAACGTTATTAGTATCTAATTTAAATGTTTCACATGTAAACAAGAATGAAAAACTTCTTCTCAAGTCTGTAAAACCTAATTATGTGCACACAATCAACCTTATCACCAAATTTCTTGCTTTTTCATGTAGGTTATGACTTTAAAATTTGTAAAAATTCTTATCATGACCTATCACACATATTTAAATTATATAAATAATATCATCATTGTAAATGATCTTGATCCTTGGTTAGGCCATTATAGGTTACTCCATACACTAGGCCTCATACTATCAAGCATACTTTGAGTATGATCATGCCTTAAAACCTATTGAAATGTATTAAATACTATAAAATTATGTCATAAAACATAATATTATTATTTCACACTATCAAAATTTCTCACTTAGGTTTCTAATGGCTCAACTCATCATGCTACTTGGCTTATCTCACTAATGCACCAAGCCTGAAACTTCTCACTAGGTCTCTTCATATAGGAGCTAAGCTTCAAATTTATCATTTAAAAATATTTGAAGGATTATTTTCCTCTTTTAAATTTTAAAAATATATTCCAATACTTAATTATTCATGTATTGACCTAAATCACAAAGTTTCATCATGCATCATGCATACATTTTCTCACATAGCTAGGCCAGGCTACTCAAGATACCCAGTGCTCAAAGTTAAAATAGAATAGGCTAGTTTAAATGATTTTATTATTTAAACATGATTTAATAAATAAAATTCCATTCTAAATCTACTTTATTATCTATATCATATTATAACTTTGTACCAAGACCTCATATAATATATAAGGACTTGTTGACCCATGTGCTTACCTTATATGCTTCTTAGTACTTATAGATCAAACAATATGGTTTGATTGTATCTTGAGCATGATATTTATATGTCATAAAACCTTATAAGGGATACCAGGTTTCCTTAAAATTTTCTCTTCAATGGAGAAACAAAAATTCTTAGTCACACACCACTTCACCAAACATGATATCAATTCTGACTTCTATCATGAAGGACATTTAACTCAACTTTTGACATCAATGAAAACATTAATGCCTTAATACCAATAATTAAGAACATACCCCAACAATATCCCATTTTTCATTGAATGAAAACAATCTTATATAATATATCCTTCTCTAATATTTGATCTTGAAATAAGAAATTTCTCCCCCTTTGACATTAATTACAAAAGTTCATCTTCTTATTAGCTATTTGATCCTTGGATCCACCAATAGAAGATACTTGAGCTAGTCTCCATACATATGAGTGTACAAAATCTAACTTGTGATCTTTATTTGTGGGTCAAACCTTTAGGAACTTAACCCACTTCTATTTCTCATACACATAGTACTCACAAAAGTCTAGATCTATATTTTAATCTAGGTAACTTATCTTTTAATATTTGTATGCCCTTATGGATCATATGACTGAGCTTATAGTACCACAGAGTTACATATTCATTTGTGGAAAATAAATCAATATAATAAACACTAATAGTCAAATATAAAGTACCAAATTTCTTACCTCTCTAAATCACATGAACACCTTTGGTAACTTTCTAAGAATTTGTATTAAATAATACTGAACATCCTTCACTACCCAATTTCACCACTAAAACCAAATTTTGTCTCAACATAGGCACATGTATAACATCCTTAAGAATCTAGGTGTTCCCATTCTACATTTTAACCTGAACATAATCTTTCCCTACTATCTCACATGGTTCATCATCACCAAGATATACATGTCCTAAATTCTTTTGAACATAATCAATAAAATAATGCGTATGTGGGGTGACATGAAAATAAGCCCTTGAATCTAATACCCAAGACTCAAAAAAACTATCCATAGAAAGAATTAAGGCAACCTAACATGATTTGCCTAATGTCACATTTACTTTATTCATTTCCTCCTTGTTTTCATTCTTATATTGAAGTGACCAAAAATCCTTCTTTGAGTTTCCAGTCTTCCCACAATGCTAATATATCATCTTGGATCTAGATCTAGACTTAGATCTACCTTTTCACTTTTCATGATTGCCTTTTCTCTTGTTCTTTTGCCTCCCTCTTATATCAATGGATAAACCATCACCTAAATAATATTCACTAGTGCTTTTCCTTCACATATCCTTGATAAGGATCACACCTACAACATCCTCAAAATTAAAGCTTCCCTTGGTAGGGATTGCATTACTCACAACCATAACCAAACTATCCCAAATATTAGGTAAAGAACATAAAATTAGAAAAGATCTAAATTCATCATCAAACTTAATTCCAACTGAAGTGAGCATACTTAGAACAATATTAAAAATATTTAGATGATTAACTATTGAACCATTCATAGACATTTTCATGTTAAACAATCTTTTCATAAGACAAAATTTATTATACGTTGAATATTTCTCATATAACTTTCCAAGTTTATCCATGAGATGTTTTGTGGTTTTCTCATTAAAAATATTAAATGTGATATAGGATGCAAGGAATAACCAAATGGTTCCCAATGCCTTCCTATCAAGAAATGACCAATCCACATCACTCATACTTATAGGTTGTTCTACTTTCCCCTCCAAAGAGAGATGCAGTTCCTTATGATATAAGTAATCCTCCATCTACATTTTACACAAAAAAAAATTAATACCATTAAACTTCTCAACTTTGAATCTGATCTCTTCTCCCATATCTCCCATTCAAGTTAATAACCTTCTTATGATTTACAACTTTAGCAAAACACACAACCAATGACTCTGATATGAGTTGTTAGGAATAAAAACACTTAAACTAGATTTAATAATACCATAAACTAGATCTAAATCTATGTAGTAACATGCATCATGGAAACATTCCTTAATTCACCATTATTATGAAATCATAAATGAGAGAACAAGATAATAGCATAGATAACATAGATCTAATGTGGTTCATCCAATGTGAGCTACACCCACCAATGAAATTTATAAAATAAAAAACAATAATATAAATACTAAGACTACAATGAGCTCTCACAGAGATATTTTATATCTCTATGAGAGCTCATTGTAGTCTTGGTATTGAGCTCTCACAAAGATATTTTATATCTCTATGAGAGCTCATTGTAGTCTTACTATTTAAATTACTATTTTTTATTTGATAAATTTCATTGGTGGATGTAGCCCACATTGGGTGAACCACATTAGATTTATGTTATCTATGTTATTATCTTCTTATCTCATTTATAATTTCATAATAATGGTGAATTAAGGAATGCTTTCATGATGCATGTTATTTCATAGCTTTAGATCTAGTTTATGGTATTAGTAAATCTAATTTAAGTGTTTTTGTTCCTAACAAGTAGTATCAAAACTATTGGTTGTGTGTTTTGTTGACGTGGTAAATCACAAGAAGGCTATTAGCTTGAGTGGGAAATATGGGAGAAGATATCATATTTAGAGTTGATAATTTTTATGGCAAGCATTTTGGTTTGTGGAAAATGTAGATGGAGGATTACCTATATTAGAAGGAGCTACATCTCTCCTTGGAGAGGAACGCAGAATAGCTTGTAAGTATGAGTCATGTGGATTGGTCATTGCTTGATAGAAAGGAATTGGGATCCATTCATTTATGCTTTGCATACTCTATTGCATTTAATATTTTTTATGAGAAAACCACAAATATCTCATGGATAAACTTAGAAAGTTATATGAGAGACCTTCAACTTCTAATAAATTTTTTCTTATGAAAAGATTGTTTAACATGAAAATGTCTAAGAATGGCTCAATAAATAATCATATAAATTATTTTAATATATTTGTAAGTATGATCACTTCAGTTGGAATTAAACTTGATGATGAAGTTAGAGATTTGATAATTTTATGTTCTTTGCCTGATAGTTAGGATAGTTTAGTTATGGCTGTGAGTAATGTAGTCCCTACCAAGGGAAGCTTAAATTTTGAGGATGTTGTAGGTGTGATCCTTAGTGGGGAGATGCAAAGGAAAATCACTAGTGAATCATCTTTAGGTAATTATTTATCCATTGATACTAGAGGGAGGTAAAAGGACAAGATCAAAGGCAATCATGGAAAGTCAAAAGGTAGATCTAAGTCTAGATCTAGATCTAATATGATATGCAAGCATTTTGGGAAGAGTGGACACTCAAAGAAGGATTGTTGGTCACTTCAAGATAAGAATGAAAACAAGGAGGAAATGAATGAGGTGAATGTGAAATTAGGTAAATCATGTCAATATGTCTTAATTCTTTCTATGGATAGTTTTTCTGGGTCTTGGGTATTAGATTCAGGGGCTTCTTTTCATGCCACCCCACATCAACATTATTTTAATTATTATGTTCAAGAGAATTTAGGATAGGTATATCTTTGTGATGATGAACCATGTGAGATACTAGGGAAAGGTTATGTTCAGGTTAGAATTTATAATGGGAACACATGGATCCTTAAATAAATTAAACATGTGCCTATGTTGAGATATAATTTGGTTTTAATGGGGAAATTGGGTAGTGAGGGATGTTTAGTATTATTTAATGTATATTATTGGAAAGTTACCAAAGGTTCTCTTGTTATTTTTAGAGGTAAAAAAGATGGTAATTTATATTTAACTAGTAGTGTTGATTCTATTGACTTAGTTGCTATAGATGGAGATGTAACTATGTGGTACTACAGGCTCAATCATATGAACCATAAGGGCATGAAAATATTAAAATATAAGTTTCCTACATTAAAAGACATATATCTAGACTTTTATGAGAATTGTGTGTATGGTAAATAAAAGTAGGTTAAGTTCTTACAAGTTAGACCCATAAAGAAAGATCACAAGTTAGATCTAGTACACTCAAATGTATGGGGACCAGCTCAGGTATTTTTTATTGGTGGATCTAATTATTATGTTGCTTTTATTGATGATGAAACTGGGAAATTTTTGGTTTAGTGTATTAAAAATAAATCTAATGTATTTATCACTTTTAAGAAGTGGAAATCCTTGGTTGAGAATGAAGCATGTCTCAAGTTGAAATGTCTTAGATTAGATCATGGAGGTGAGTATTTTATAATGATTTATTCGATTATTGTTATAATAATGGAATCCATAGGCAAATAATGGTTCCAAAAAATCCATATAAGAATGGGGTATTTGAAAGGATGAATAGAATAATAATGGAATGTACTAGGAGTATGAGGTTACATGTAGGGTTGCCTTTACAGTTTTGGGTATGAGTAGTTAACATGATAGTATATCTAATTAATAAAGGACTTTATATGCCTTTGGATGGAGGCATTCCTGAACAAGCTTGGTCTAATAACAATGTTGATTATTATTTTCTTAGAATCTTTGGATGTGAGGCTTTTGCTCTCATTAAGAAAGAGAATAGGACCAAACTAGAGGCTAAATTAGAGAAATGCACATTTGTTGGTTATGGTAAAGATGAATTTGGTTTCCATTTATGGAGCATTAAAGATAGGAAAATATTTCAATCTAGAGATGTAGTATTTAATGAAAAAGTCATGAATAAGGATCAATTACAGGAATATGAGCAAGAACATAAAAAATATACAAAATTGTATGACATTACAGATGGCAAAGTATCCAAAGATTCAGTTCAAGAACCTTTTACACAAGGATCCCAAACTCCTATGATAAGAAGGTCTTCTATGGTAAGAAGAGCACTTGAACATTTTTCTCCTTCTTTGAATTATTTATTACTCACTAACAATGGAAAACTAGAGTGTTATGAGGAAGCAATGCAAGTAGATTCCATGTTGAAGTGGGATTAAGCCATGGGTGAAAAACATAGATCTAACACGTAGAACCAAACATAGGATTTGGTAAGGCTACCCAAGGGCAAGAGTGCATTACCAAACAAGTGGATCTTCATGATAAAAGAAGAGGATGAAGGGAGAAAAAGGAATAAGGATAAGATGGTGTTCAAGGGGTTTACACAAAAATTAGGTATTGATTTTGATGGTATTTTCTCTCATGTTATAAAAATGACTATAATTAGGAATATTCTTAGTTTATTTGGAGTTGAGGATTTGCACTTGGAATAGTTAGATATGGAAATTTCTTTTCTTCATGGTGATTTGGATGAAGAGTTGTATATGAAGTAGCCATAGGGTTATGAGGTCAAAGGGAAGGAGAACTATGTATGCAGACTAAATAAGAGGTTATACGGCTTGAAAAAAGCTCCAAAAAAATGGTACAAGAAATTTTATTATTCTATATTAGAACAAGAATATAAAAGGTGTCATTATAACCATTGCATGTACATAAAACATTTTGATGATGGTTCTTTTATTATATAATGCTTTTATGTTGATGACATATTAGTTGTAGGAAAGAACATACAACATATTCATATGCTCAAGAAATATCTTAGTGACTTCTTTTCTATGAAGGATTTGGGTGCTATAAAGTAAATCCTTGGTATGAGGATTTCTAATGATAGGAAGGAGAGGAAACTAGTTTTATCCCAATTAGAGTATGTGAAGAAAATCTCATAAAGGTTTAGCATGTTGGATGCCAAATCTATTGGTACTCCTTTAGCAGGCCACTTTATATTATCAAAAGAGTAGTGTCCTAAGATAGAAGCTAAAAATCTTAGGATGATTAAGGTGCCTTACTCATCAACAGTTGGCAGCTTGATGTATGCCATGGTTTGTACTAGGCCAAATATTGCCTAAGTAGTGGGAGTTGTGAGTAGGTCTATGAGTGATAGTGGTTATGAGCATTGACAAGTAGTGAAATGGATTCTTTGATATTTGAGAGGAACCATAGATGTTGTACTATGTTATGATAGATCAGATACCACTTTTTATGGTTATGTGGACTCGAATATGGGAGGGGATATTAATAGTAGGAGAAGTATGAATGGATATATATTTACTATTGGAGATACAATGATTCATTGTATTTATAAGATATAGAAGGTTGTGGCTTTTTCAACCATAAAGGCAGAGTATGTTGCTACCACAGAGGCTAACAAGGAGATGATTTGGTTACAAGAATTATTTTGAGAGTTGGGGCATGAGTAGGAAGTTGGGAGACTACGCAGTGATATTCAAAGTGCTATTCATTTGGAAAATAACTTTACTTTCCACTCGATGATGAAATATATTTAGTTACATTATCACTTTATCAGGATAGATTTAGAGGAGAACTTGGTAAAGATAGATAAGATTCATGCTAGCTGAAATCCTATTGATATGATGACCAAGGTGGTCACATTGGACAAGTTGAGACTATGTTTATATTTGGTTGGCCTTAGTGGTCATGGAACAGTGATAGATTTTATTTAGGAGAAATAGTCTCCAAGTGGGAGATTGTTGAGTGTGGAGCTCTTTAGGTCTATCACATTAACATAGGAATAAATTTTGGGAGCATAAAGAGCTCCAAGGATGTGGGGAGTGAAATTTTCCCTACTCCACCTTTTTTAAAACCTTATTCCACATGTGAGGGGAATATTCCTAGTATATTTGTAATTTCTATGTTTCCATGTTTTATGAAGTTGGTTATTAGTTGTCTATTTTCCATGTGACTTGTTTTGAGGGAGCTAGTTATTTCTTGGAAAATGTAATGCATTTCTTATTATAAGGAGATGGTTATGATCACATGTTGTTTGAAAATGTGCCCTTGAAAGGTGGAGACCCTTAGTATGGCATGTTCCTTCATGGGAGAGATTTTGGATGAGCTTGATGAGGTTGAAGTAAATTGTCTACAGTGGATGATGCTTATCTTGTATAATAATGATGAATTTACTCCTCCTTTCATATATTTTCCCTCATATTCTATATGTATAAGGTGTGGTGTGGCCTTTAGATGTTGATGTGTGGATTTACACAGATGATTTATTTATAGGGTGTGACTTTGAGGATCAGAGTCAAAGTGCAGGTGTTTTGAGAAGTACATGTGTTCATTAAAAGGTGTGGTTTATCAAATTTCGAGATACAAAATTATGTAGGTGAAGGTGAAAGTGTATCTATTTTTGAAACATTTTCTACAAGAGATTTTTATATCTCTGTGAGAATTCATTGTAGTCTTGGTATTTAGATTACTATTTTTTATTTGAGAACTTTCATTATTGGATGTAGCCCAAATTGGGTGAACCACATTAGATTTATGTTATCTATGATATTATCTTGTTCTCTAATTTATGCTTTCATAATAATAGTGAATTAAGGAATGTTTCCATGATGCATGTTATTACATAGCTTTAAATCTAGTTTATGGGATTAGTAAATATATTTTAAGTGTTTTTATTCCTAATAGTTTTGATACAATAGGATAGTTCAAATGATGTTATTATTTAAACATGATTTCTTGAAGATAATTCCATTCTAAATAGAATTTATGATATCTATCATATTATAACTTTGTACCAAGACCTCAGATAGTATAGAAGGACTTGTTGACCCATGTGCTTACCTTGTATGCTTATTATTACTTAGAGCTCAAACAAGATGCTTCTCTTGTATCTTGAGCATGATATTGATATGTCATCAAACCTTAGAATGGATACCAAGTTGCCTTCAAATTTTCTCTTCAATTGAGAAACAAAAATTCTTAGTCACACACCACTTAACCAAACATGATATCAATTTTGACTTTTGTCATGAATGACACTCAACTTTTGGCATCAATGACAACATTAATGCCTTAATACCAATACTTAGGAACATACCTCAAGAATCTACCCATTTTTCATTGATGTCAAACATTCTTAAACTATAGATCATTCTCCAATATTTGATCTTGAAACAAGAACTTTCTCCCCCTTTGACATTAATTACAAAGGTTCACCTTCTTGTAAACTATTTGATCCTTGGACCTGAGGAAATAAATTTTACAAAAGAAATTCATCAAATTTTTATTTGGCATAGACTAGGTTCACATACCTAATAATGAGACATGATTTACTCCCTTTGACTCCATGAAAATTCAAGACATTTTAAAAATTGTGACTTTGTTTGATCAAGTCATCATACCAAATTTTGTGACTTGTCTCTTGAGATCACATCTATAGCAAATTTCTTTGACTAAAACTTGAACCTAAATATCTCTTAAGACAAAACAACTCCTCCTATGACTAGAAATTATTCATGATTTTTGATTGCTAGCCAAGTGCCTCCATGAAGCCTAATAGAGTCACCTCTAATCTAGATAGCTAGAACAACATAAATTAAGGAGATTCCTAGATCTCCATTTTCTTATAAGACTAAACCTCCTCCATGATATTCTTATGCTTGATTTGTCCTTATGGCTTGATCACCTCAATATTTGTTTGGGTATCATTTTGGCTTGATTTATTGGTATTGTTTCCTTCATCAACAAATTGTGTTGATAGATAAAATTTTTGGCACTGATTTGTATCTTGATTTTGTTCTACCATGGCAAATAGTCCATTTAAACTTGCAGACTGATTATCAACCTTATCCAACATAGGTTTTCACTTACTATTTCTCTCATGTTATAGAAGCCTCAAAATTCTTGTCTTAACTTGAAACATTATGCTTAAAATAATTTTTAATGTTACTAACCTTATGAAAATTAAATCATGTTATTCCTCTAGATGGAAACACTCCATGACCCATATGTTTTAGCTGATGTTTCTCCTCATAGTTTCGTGAAAGTTCATTCTTGAAGGGAATTTTTCAATGTATTGCTCTATGACCAAATTGATTACATGAATAATAGTATCCATTGAAAGGATTATAATTCTTGATAGTTTTGACCTTTGCTCTATTAGCATCCTCATTCTTTGATCGATCTCTGACCTTTTTGATCATATTAGTTTGCTTCTCTTGATCTCCAATGAAACTAAGACTTGTCTTGTCATCAATAGTCATTTGACTATTAAAAAGATTATCTAGATCATTGGTGCTCTTTTTAAACCTTAAAAAGAACTTAACCTTATTTTAATTCAGCTCTCAAATATTTAACTTCAGCCACATACAATGCACATTCTTCTTCTTTTTATTTTAGGTCTGTATTCATAATTTCAAGTTGAATTTTCACCTATTTAACTATTTCATCTTTCTCCTTGGAGTTGTTGGTTTATCTAGCTTCAAAAAAGTTGATTTATTCCACATAGTATTTGATAAGGTACCTCATCACCCCATTATTTTTCTTGACCATATTCAATTCTTCTAGAGTATTCATCAATTTAGTTTTAAGATCCACCTCATCTTCATCTAAATCACCAATAATACCTCCAATCCATATGGATTATTCTTGATTTTAGAAACTTGCTTATTCATCCATGAATAGAACCTCATTGACATCAGGACCATCATATTCATGATCACTTTCTGAATCACTTATTTCAATATCATTAGATGAGATACAATATTCATTAGTATAATGACTCCTTTTGTTTTTGAAGAACCTTTTCTTGTTGTCACATATTTTGAAGTTTATATTGCTCTTATCAGATTTATAATAACTTTTATCATCATGATCTCATTATGTTATACATAATACTTTTTCTTATGTTTTGAGGACATTTTTTGGCAAAGTATCCAATCTCTCCACAATTGAAGCATTTGAAAGGCATCTTGACTTTGTATTCACCTGAACCTATCTTCAATTTTATTGATAATATAGTTTTTAACTCATCATCATCTATATCTTATTCATAATTACATATGAATTTCTTACCTTGTGAAACCTTCTCTTTTGGCTTATTTTATGCCTTGAATGCAACCTCATTCTTTATAGGTCTTTGTTCAATTGTCCTCATCTAATAGGTTGTTAGGGTTCCATGAAGTCCATCTATCTCCAGTTTGTCTAGATCTTGCATTTCTTCAATAGGACATACCCTGGAATTAGATTTGAGAGTTAGAGACCTTAAAAAAATTTGAACAATAAGTATCTTAAATTCTTATCCTAGACCTATTATTATGTTGACCACCTCATCAACCCTCAACAAGTAGGTTGTAATGGTCTCATCTTCATTCAGTTTTATACTTTTAAATTATCTTGTATGTGTTTGTAACTTGTCCAATTTAAATTTATAATCTCACTCATGAATATTTTTTAACTTATCCTACATTTATTTGGAAGATATACAATGCATAACCTTCAGAATCTCTACCTCAGATAGACCACACATAATGCCATTAATTGTTTTTGAGTTGTTGTCACTATCCTTCTTACTTGATGCATCTATAGGAGGAATAGGGGGTATAGTATGCCCATCAAAAATGTATTTATAAAAATCATGACCTTAAGAATTCATATATGTCCTCATCCTCACACTCTAAAAATCATAACTAGATCCATTGAATAATGTATCTTTGCTTGTAAAGAAACCACCTTGAGCTTGACTAGCCATCTTAGCTTATTTAAAATCTCTTTTAGGTTGTAAGACCTCCTTCAAAGGACCTAACATGATACCAATTTTTTGAACTAGTTACTAATATGGGGGGGGGGGTGAATTATTTTATTAAAAATAAATATTCAATTCCATTCATCATTCATGAAGCATTCATTTCACATATAAGATCAATACATAAGTAAAAAACCACACAAACATATCATGAAAGAACGTAAAAGATATGTGGGAAACCCTCTTGGAAGATAAAACCCAATAAACCATGCACATATACTATAGTCCTATAATGTCAAAATCCAATTTTTAGTGAAGAACCAACTTCATAAGGAGCTCCAACCCCTATCTAGATAAACACCAACTTACCTAGTCTTCAATAAGATTTATCTTGCAAGGAGGCTCCAACCCCCTAGGTAACATAGCACCAACCAAGTCACCTCTTATATATTATATCCTTATAAAACCTATTTATAATATTAAACTAATTATTAACTCCTTTTTTTTCATTCTTTACCCTTTAATCTCATTTAAACAAACTCTTAGGCTTTCTCTCTGAAATAGCCCTCGCTTTGGTAGAAGTAGGTCAAATGAACTTCCTTAATACATGTATAAAAATAGTTATATACTCATGGAATTTTTTTATCATATTTTTGATGATCATCAATATCTTAACCTATTCTCAAAAACACTATTTCATGTACTCAATAGCTCAACATCTCAACTAGTCAATTTAGGCCTATTAAGCCTTCTTAAGTACTTGACCCTTGATCTCACTCATATTATTCAGCCATGAACCTTTACATAAATTAAATACCTTTTTAATATATTAAAATATAAATTTAAAACGTGAAACAAAAATTTCACAAGTTGGTCATAGTCCATAAGGAACCAATTCATAATTAGTCCTAATGGATACCTAATGCAATTAGGTCTATCCTATCCACACATTACCATTCTAACCCTTAAGAACACTTATTTTATTATAAAATGTATTAAAAAATCCATAAATTCCTCATATAAAATTTATAATTTCAAATTTTGTCCCCAACTCCATTTTTCCCATTTCACTTCTTGGACCTACCAATTAGGTCTCCTCACCCAAAGGCCTTCTTATTGCCTATAAGTCTATCTTGAAAATTTGAACCAAATATAAAAATTTCAAACAAAAAAACATGAATAAAATAATATTAATAGGATAATAATGACTTTAAAAACTTCCTATAATGATTTTGTCTGCAGCAAACAATCCAAAGGCCTCAAGAACATTTGTGTAGATGACTTACTCAGAAACACTAAACACTGTCAATACACAATCTAAATAATTTGACTCTCCAAGATTGATAAAGGATTTTGAATGAGAAAAAATGAATTAAAATGATCTTATTATTCCTTTATAACACCTTTAATAAATTTTTATCATTCATCTTAGTTAAATTTGACTTAGGAGTGTCTTTTTCACACATAAAAAAGTTATCTTAAGGACCAAAAATATAGTCAAGAAAATCAACTTATAGAACACTTATGGTAACAATAATATGATCTTCCAATATATTTTTGTGAACATTTATAATAATAATAAAATATATGGAAATATATATTTCATTATTATGTATCTATATTGGTCTTGTATGCTAATCTCAATATGTCACTCTACATAAACTCCACTATGCTAGATAGACTAGTTTGATGAGAAATTTTTGCATAGGTGTAGGAATAATAAAAAATTATAAAAAAATGGGATAATAGGTATAGGTATTTAATAATTACCCTAATCCTCAAGATCCATCCCTAGTCCTCTATAACCAATCCCTACTCTCATTCTCATTCTCACCTGTTTTATCACTGTTCTGCTCATTAGGCAATTTAGCAATATGTTATTTTCCATAACTAATTTTGAATATTTTAAGTCAAAAACCTAATAATAAACTTTAATGAGAATAAATTATAATTATTTCACATCATCCTCCATCCACTTTCATGCTTTGACCTGGTCAACCCTACCTATAGTATCAAAAACCCTAAAAAAAAGGTTTTCTTATAGCTTTTACTCACTATCAGGACAAATAAAAATCACCTAAGGAGACCTTGAAGAGTCATTTACATGTTAAAAAAAATAGGCCAAATATATAATTTCAAGCCATAACTGATTGGATCCTTATTATCACGTCTTTATAAGGGTTTTAGGAGGGTTTTAACCACCTTACCTTCTTAGCAATCATTCATAAAGTATTGCCACTCAATCCCAAAACTAATGCAAAAAACTTCAAGATAGGTAACTTAAACAACCACCATGAAGTTATCAAGATCTCATGAAACGTTTTCACATGCCAATGATCATGAGAAACTTATTCTTGGTCTACAACACCTAATTTTGTGTATGAAATCAACATTATCACCAAATTTCTTGTTTCTCATGTAGGCTATGAATTCAAACTTTTTCAACATGTTTATCATGACCTCTCACACATCTATAAATTATCTCAAGATATTTTTAATCCTTGTAAATTATCTTTACCCCTACTTAGGACATTATAGGTCACTTTGTACACTAGGCCTCATACTGCTAAGCATACTTTTAGTATGATCATGCCTTGAAACCTCTTGAAGTGTCATCAATATTATATCTTTATGTCATAAAACATAATATAATTATTTAAAATTATCACCCTTGATAACTTATGTCTCTAATGGCTCAAATCATCATGATATAAAGCTTATCTCACTAAGGAGCCAAGCCTATAACTTCTCACTAGGTCTCTTCATACATGAACTAAGTTTCAAATTTGTCCTTTGAACTCATTTGAAGGCTTATTTGCCTCTTTCCCATGTTTAAAATATATTATAACACTTAATTATTCATGTAATAACATAAATCACAAATTTTCATCATGCATCATGCATACATTTTCTCATAGAGCTAGGCCATGCTACTCAAGATACCCAATGCTCAGAGTTTGGACACAATAGGCTAGTTAAAATGATGTTATTATTTAAACATGATTTCTTGAATAAAATTCCATTCTCAATAGATTTTATGAGATCTATCATATTAAAACTTTGTACCAAGACCTCATATAGTATACAAGGACTTATTGACCCATGTTCTAACCTTGTATGATTCTCGGTACTTAGAGCTCAAACAAGATGCTTCTCTTATATCTTGAGCATGATATTGATATGTCATCAAAAATTAGAAGGGATATCAGGTTTCCTTAAAATTTTATCTTAAATGGAGAAATAAAACTTATTAGTCACACACCACTTCACCAAACATGACATCAATTCTAACTTCTATCATGAAGGACATTTAACTTGAATTTTGACATTAATGACAACATTAATGAATTAATACTAATACTTAAGAACATACCTCAAAAAGGTGAAGGAGACTAAGGCCGTTAAGGTACTCACAAAGGGATCCTCCCTCTTGGTGTAATTTATCTTTTTAATTGCTATGTTTTTTTATCCTCTGTTAAGATAGTTAGCTTTTCATTTTGATATTCTAGTTTTTGGCTCTCAGCCTATGGGGCTTGTTATAGTTTATATTGCTTTGATTATGCTTTGGTTCCTAGTCCCTATAAAGCCAAATCTTCTACCTAATCAAATAAAAAAATTGCTTAGTGGAGCCTAAAGTAAGTGAGGTCATAACTAGACAGACTTAGTGGGTGACCAATTATGTTTTGGGAGTAGTTAGGGTTTTAAAGATTAAAATAATAATAAAATAAACAAAAGTTAGGGGAAAAGGTCAAAACCAATTTAGGGTTTTGAAGCTTCATTTTCTCCTCCAAGCTTTTGCCTGCATAGGTGTTGTTACCAGGGGAGACAAACAAAGAAGGGAGAAGGAAGCATATGAATTGATCTTAGCTGGAAGAACTAGATTCAAGTGTATTTAGGCAAGTGAACTCTCCCTCATAGATCTATCTATTATTTTTCTTAGTTTTGAAAATAAGGTAAGTAATGAATGTTGACTTATCTTAGAATATTGAATAAGGTGTTTTGTTTGTTGGGTGGGTTTATTTTGAATTTATTGAAAAACACATTAATTAGGCTATTGGTTAGACATGGTTAATATAATGGATTATATATTTATTGTATATACCTCCATTATTGCATGTACATAGTTTTTTATTGAAATAAATGTGTATGTAAATATAAGTATTTTTAGATATACACATATGTATACATATAATCTACACATATATGAGCTTTTATTGACATTATATATATTTTGAAGATATAAACTATATATGTATATTTTGTATATATACATACCCTATAAAATTTTGTTTGTTGTGTGTATATAGACATGTAAAATGGGTGTATATGTAAATAAGAATTTAAAAAAAGAATAATAAAGAAATTATTAATTCATTGTATATTCTATACAATTCTCATTTTTTTGTATATTAATAAAAATAAAATATAAAAAATAATAATGAGGGGTGGTGACTAAGCTGACCCCTACCACTCTCTTATGGTAGGGATGGATAAGGGGTCGGGCCAATCAACTTCCCCCTTACACCCTTGGCACCTTGGCTAATGGCCTGGCCGCACAACCACCAGCCATAAGGTTTATGTTCATAAAACAAATATTTATTATTTATAAATTATATTTTATAATTGATCTTATATCTGATGAATGTAGATAGCAAAGGTATGTGGACAATAAAAAAATGTATTATGCATATATATAGAATATTTTCATAAAAAACATGACTATGCATTGATATTGAAGTTATTAATATTGTATTAATAATCATATTATTCCATTTATATCATGATATTATAAAACTACTAATAAATAATAAGTGAAGCATACCTATCAACATGTAAGGGGTATAAATAAAAGGAAGCATTATGAAATAATAAGTAGAAGTAAAAGTGTACTGATAAAAAATGAGTGGATAACACATAAGTATTATTAGTGATATATCTAATAGTATAAATACATTTTGGAGAGCATTTTTGCTTAATGTTCATGATTAGTGAAAATGAGAGATTGGCATATTAAGTTTTAATAATAGTGTGTGTTGATTATTTTGACCACAAGTCAAAATAAGTCAACTAGCTATAGTCCAAAACTTGATATAAGGGTTTATTAACATGTCATAGGGTGTGTAATAGTTAATTTTATTTGATTTAATATATTTTTAGCCATGGTCATAGTCTAATTTAGTCCTTGTGTCATTTTATGTCACTCAGGGGTCATATATGGGTCATAAATGAAATTGGTATGGTTTTCTAAGGTGTTAAAGAGATATAAAATACTTATAAATGTCCCTAATGTAATTAAATATCAGATATGTTAGTTTATAACTAAAAAATTATAGGTGTTAACTAAAAATCAAGAAAATAAGTGAAAAAGAGGGAGTTTTAAAGGTTGTATGGCCTATGGGGAAAAGTGGCACATGGGATGAGGTCATATAGTGACCCTTAAAATTTAATAGTTAAATTTAAATGCTTTATATAATTTTAAGTGACAAAAATGGGACAAAACCATTCCTCTTCTCCATCTCTCCACTATGCATACAAAATTGGTGAATAGGTCTTTTGATGGTACAACTAGTAGGAGGACTTATAGGTCAAATATTATTGGTGGTGTATATTACATTTGGCATAATTAATTTTCATGTTTGGATTTATAATAATTGTTGAATATACTTTATGAACCATTATTAAGAAATGGATTGTCTTGTTTTTCCTGATAATCCCCAAACCCTACAAGTTTTACCTTTGTTTGAGCATGTGCTTACAATCTAATTAGTGAAATGGATTATAGAGGATCTGTAATTCCTTCTCTCATTTTTTTAATATTTTGTTTCATGTTTTGAATTTATTTTATGAGTTAAAACCTCTTAGGTTATAGGTATAATATGTTACTAAGGTTGCATTTAGATTTCATCAATTGTAGAAGGTCTCTTTCTCTGCAATGCCTTAAAATCAATGCGATATGATGTTCCATGTATTTAATATTTCATGAAAATCTCCTCCTTTCCAAGTTCAATATCACACCTATATCATTCATGGAGTTTCAGTCAAAATCATAGTACACAGTCAATTTTTACTTACTTTCACTTATAGTCATGGTGTGTGGGGTCCTGAACATGTTCATGGAGGTGTTGACAAGAGCCCAAGGTGTGATGAACATATTATTACAATGTGATAAATTAATATAAACCTATCTAATGCCATGAAACTGACTATGATAGTTATTTCTCTAAGATACACAATCATAATCCATTAATATGCACCTATAGGTGCCACAAAGAGAAGTAACCACATTGGAATCAATAAATTGTTTGTTTTTTATTTCCTTGTGGTTGAAATGATTTCTTTTAATAAGGTAAGAAGGTCCAAGAGGAACCATAAGGTCATATTTAATTCACACTAAACATACTCATAGTCATTGCATGTACATAGAAATGTCCACCTACATGTGGTCCCATAGAGATCTAAAGCCATAGAGATATAAAAGTGTAATACAGAGGAGTTTGGCATGTTAATATACCTTCATGAAGTTTGAGTAGTTGGATGATGGTATGAAAACCATTATTGAAGAATTATATCGGTAGGAAAAGTTGAGAATACATGTTAAATTTAAGAAATTTAGTTTGGGGACAATTTCCCTAAAAGCCCAAACATTGCCCTAGCCACTTTGGTAGATGCCATATAACAATGTGACACAAGTATAAAAGAGTCCAAATGAATCTTATTTTGTAGTCTTGTATTAGGGGTAGAACCTTGAAAAAAAGAATGGATGTTTGACTAAAGTAACATAATGTTTAGAGGCTTCCAAGTTTGATATTTGTTCACTATAGCTTTTTAGTGTCTTTTATAAGATTTAAAATTTCAAGTGACCTTCACATCCCAAAGTGGAAATGTAATAGAAATTATCCATGATAAATGGTCATATTGAGTTTAATAACACACCAAGTATCCAAATAAAATCAAGGTGGGATGTAATATAGGGTTTTGATCTTGATCACACCTAAAAGTGTGTCATTTCTTAAAAAGCCACCTATATCATGACTGTAGGTGACTCACAAACTCATGAAATGAAACTTGAGAGATTAAAACCTAAAGACACAAATAATTGTTAATGGAAGTTAGTTCCAAGACTTAAAAGGATCCAAGGGTGTGAAACATAAGTTTTAAATTGATGAAATGCAACCTATAGGACCTTTGTTATCCTAATAGTGGTAAACTCTAGTTGACTGTAGTCAATAAGGAGCTAAAACATGACGTTCTTAGTGATTGGCATAAAAAATACATGATGTGAAGTGTTATAAATGTATATGGATGATATTAATGACTTAAATAATACATTTAATAAATTATACAAAGTCTAAAATCAAATTTCACCTATAGGCAAATTCCTCTCTAAAAAGAAACATAGTCACAATCAATATGCAGTCTAGATCAGTCAGGAGAGTGTGTGAAAAGAAGGGTTTTGTAAAAAATTGGAGTGAAATAATGTTTGGAGTACATAAAAAATGGAAATTTACACTTAATAAGAATCTCATATAGTGGAAATATGGTTTTAGGAAGTTTTTAGCATGACAACCTACAATCCATACTCAGAAATCTATACACACTCAATGTTCTAAGGGTTTGTCTTAGGTTTTGAGGCATTTGGAGATGATAGGGGTACCAAAAAATCATGATTTTTTTTTAAAATGGTACTTACCACTATGATAATCTAACTTCATACTATCATTTGTTTTGAGGCAATAGGGGAAGTTCCCTCTATTTTATGTCAAATATAGGGCACTTCCCAAAGGTGTAAATTTGCAAGTTTAGAGGAAAGAAGATGAGAATGTGAGATAGAAGATATAATTTTTTTTCAATAAGATGTAATTATATATTATATAAATATATAAAAATAGGTAATACATCATATGTGATGGAAGCTATACATAATACTCATAAGTGATGGGACATAGTTAAGAACTTTTGGTCTAGACTAGGCCTATTGCCCATTTGGGGGTCTACTATTATTTTTAGCACTAGATGAGCATTATAATGAGTTAAAAAATGGTAATATGGAATTATAATGTGTGTTAAATATTTTATAATTCAAAGGAAACTGTAGGGAAACCAATTTTTACCTCAAACCAACTCAAGCCTACACAAAATAGAAAGAGAAGCTTGAAAGGTCAATTTGGGAAGCTCACAATGTAATGGATGCTTAGCATGGGATTATAAGGAGTGTGGGGATGTTTAAGGAGTAATTTAACAAATTATTTGTGTAATCTATTTAGGGTTCTAATTTCAAACTTGTATAAATAATCTTTAGAGGGAAAAACCATATAAAACCCTCTAAAACCCTTGCTAAGGACCTGATTGGGAAAATGAAAAAGGAGAGGAATCTATATGGGATATAATGATCATGAAAGTGATATAATATTGTAGAAGACTCTCTAGGGATCCTTCCCATACATTTGAGTTGTATTGTACTTATATGGATAGGATGGAAAATGGATTTTCTTGATTGATTTTGGTATCTTGTAGGTACAAGAAGATTTCAAAGGATGAAATCCACTTTGGGAGAGAGATTAGGACTTAAAATAACCTTTCATGTCCATTCCATATTTTATATAAGATCATAACTATATTTTCAAGAACCCTCATCTCAGCTAGTCCAAACTAGCATAGTGACAAAGCAAGTGAGAAGGTAAAATTTCTAAGTGAGTGGCCTTTTAAGATCTAAATGAGTAATATAGGAGCATGAAGGGTCTTGAAAGGTGTTATAAACTATTACATATGGATCATATTGGAAATATAAATACCATATTAGTGCCAAGTGTGAAGGGTGAGTGGAAGAAGAGTTATTAAGACTACAGGTAGTGATAAATCATGTCCAAAAGAATCTTGATGATTAAGGACACCTATGATGCATGTTGGAGCTTGTTTATAACCCCTCACTCTCAGTTCAATCATCTTATTTATCCCTAGTCTACTATGGATAATTCAAGGAAAGTTTTTGAACATGCAAATGAGAAGTCCTATACCACATGTTAGGAGTTTCATGCCTTTTAGGGATATTTATCCACATTGACCTTGCATGGTCTATCTCATACTTCTTTATTATGTAGATATAACTTCTTTTCTTAGATTTACACATGTTATAGTGACTCTTGCACTTCATTCTCTTCTCCTTTGTCTCTCTTATTTTATAAGTGGTAACCATTTTGGCTCTTGTAGGCTAGTACAAAACCATATATGGTGAATCCTTACTAGTTTTAACATTGTAATTTTACTTTGAATAATAAATGCGAGTCTAGTTTTGAGTTCATGAACATTGTCTCAGTGTGAAAAGTGATGTATGGTGATGTTAAGTGATAAACTTATATCATTGCTTCTCCTTATCCTCTCGTGTTTATGGAAGAGTTATTATTCTAAGAAGTCATATAGAGTGTAGTTAATGTTTTATTCTTATTTAAAGTGTACAAATTTTCTTCGAGTGTGAAATTTTCCCTTTGGTTCACTTACCTTGTTTTGTCTCATGCATATCACCTCTATGTTGAAATACATATGTTAGAACCCCTTAGGACTTAGAAGCTAGTTTTTAGGTCTTGTTTCATTATGATATAAGTATGGTGGTATTGTGAAAATAATTTTGGTGTATCACCCCCTTAGTGTAGTGTCTTTTCATGAAAAAATATATCTCTTTTCCCACAATCAATTAGTTAAGTAGGTGATAAACACTTCAAGGCATATTTAAGGAGCTAGCCCTTAAACCTAAAGGTCTATTTTTATTATAGGTAAACCCACATACCTATAAATATTCCCATGTTTCCAAAATATATAGGAGGCTTGAATACCCTCCTATAGGGTGCATGATTTGTTGGCAATAGTTCTAGTATACTTGGTGGATCCCATTATCCTCAAGATAACTTTTCAAGATGAATGATAGTCTTGAAAACATCAACTACAAATTAGTGTGATACTTAGCCTTTGGTAACTCCATTCAAGGTAAAATCTAGTTCAAGACCATTTTTTGTCATAAATTTTCTTTCATACTTCATGGTCCTTACTAGGTCATCATATAATAGAGTTCTCAATCCTATCAATCTACCTATTCAGCTTGAACTTCCTTTTGAATTTCAATACCCTCAACTTAATCTGACCTTTGAAGACCAAGAAGATTTTTTTAGTTAAGAAAGTGAATATCTTACAGAAATACAAGACATCATGGATAGGAAACATGCCTCACCTCCATTTAATAGTGAAAATACAATTCATCTTGAATCATATGATGTCATTCCTCCTAATTCCATAAAGATTATGCCCACATTCAATGGTGAAGGTCATGCGAAACCTAGTGAACACATCAGGGATATCTCTAATTTTTGTAGTTTTTCAAAATGCACTAAATAAAATATTAGAAATAGACTTATTTACATGTACCTTAGAGGGAAAAAACTTGATTGGTATAATACTTTACCTAGTGAATGAATCACATCATGGGATGAATTTAGATTGTTGTTGACTTCAAAGTTTGAAGATGAAAGTGAGCATACTTCTATCATACATCATCTCAATGTGATCAAAATATCCACCAATGATATAATGCATGGCTTAAATGAGAGGTTTAAAAATACTTGGTATAGATTTCCTCATCTCTTGAGACTACCTACTAGCTTTGTGCTCCCTACATACTTGAGAGCCATTAGTATTGATATTGCCATCATGCTTCAGTTCATGGGTGGTTTCACTCTTCTTGAAGCATATGAACTTGACATTAGAGATAATAATGGCCTCATTCAAGTAATAAATTTTCCTCCTAAGGTATTTATACCTCTATTTCCTAATATATAGGCTACTGCTCCAAATATTGCTCAAGATCCCAATGCAAATGCTAAGCCTATAATTGCTCCTAAGAAGGTAGATGAACCTAATCCATATGAAATAATTCAAACCTTAGAAGATGAGATTAGGTAAGAGAGAATGCAAATAGGTATGAATAAAATCCCATATCCTTATAATAAATAATATGGTTAGTAATATGTGAGAGGAAGAGTTTCAGGGCAACCTAACTTCAACATGCCTACCAATGTGTACAATCCCAATTCCACCACCAATGCAAGAGAGATGGTATCGGTACAAAGAAATCTGGTAAAGGGGAACATTTGAACTAAGGATACTTCATGGATGATAATAAAGGTGGAAATAAATCCTTGGTTACTCAAGTAAGAGTCACTCCTCTCTTATGAATTTGAGATGAGGTCATGATGCAAGTAAATGAAGATTGGTAGCCTCAAAGAGAAAACTTCACCAGCTTCTTGGTAGAAGATACTTTTGTGATATTTTAAGAAAATTATATTATAGATAACACAAGGGATAAGAGAAAGGCTTTAAGATATGATAATTTCATGCCTAAAATTTTATAAAATCCTTCTCCAAGGTAGAAAATCATGGATACAAGTATGGCAGTCCCAAATAAATGCTCCTACACCTTCTTCTAATTATAACATTAGAAGGTCTACTCAAGGTACTTTTATTCCTAAATTTTCAATAAATTAATTAACTATAAATAAATAATATAATGCTATTACTATTTAACTAAACATAATGGACTCATTAAATAATGCTAAATCATTTATCTCTTTATGAGATGTCCTCCATATGCTGAGCCAAAAAAAGCTCTTACAAAAACAACTATCCACTATCCCTACTAGTACTACATTAAATTAAAATTAATGGTCATGTTGATCTTAAAAATTCCATTAATACAATTAATTAACCATCTACCAAATCCTATAATACTCCACATTTCTACCTCACTCTCATAGTGGGTGATAAATTAGTACACAACTGCATAGTTGATAATGGTGCTTCTACATCAGTCATGCCCAAAGTTGTAGTTGATAAGTTGGGCCTAAAATATGAACCCCATAATAAATGAGTGATTTATCTAGATGGTACACCTACTAAGACAATATTATTGATAAAAAAACTTGAAGGTCTTCCTCTATAACTGTCATAGTTTTCCCATCCTACAAGACATTGTTATTGTTTACCTCACTCATTTTGCATTCTATATTTCAATATATTTTATAGATAATATAAGTGGATACCTCTTAGCTAATTAGTATTTATTATAATTTAAGACAAGATATGGAACCAAGGTGACTATAATAACTCAACCACTTGAAAGATCTCACATTGAGCCCTATGTTTAAGTAAGCTCTAACTTGAATTATGATCAATGAGAAAGAAGAATCTAAAGTTAATGATGGTGCTTCTAAACTTGATGGCATAGATGAATTATTTCTAGATGAATATGGTGTATATTCTTATGATCTTTATTCTTATGCATACTTTAAGAAAACTAACCTTGGCATGCATATCATGCATGAAGATCCATTTAAGGGAGTTGAGTTAAGTTTCAAACATTATTTCCCACAAGCTGCGAAAGGTAACTACATGATTCATGATTATGATGATGATATATTAAATAACCTAATTGATCACCATATTGGGAAGAATGATGTATTTTTTTCTTTTATTGATGAAATTTTCCTTGATGATGACACTCATGAGGGAGAGGAGGATGACTTATGGCAAAGGTTCAATGTTATATGTCAAGAGTATAATCAATTAAGTAATGATACTTCCCTTCCTAAGAGGTATATATCTAATGTGTTTACTAATTATTCTAACAAACATGATGTTGAATGTCTCACCAAGCATGGACAAGAGGGTCATGTTGTGAATGAGGATGAACTATGTCAAAGGTTCAATTCAATATGCAAAGAATTTGATAAGTTGGGTAAGACTCCTTTTTATCCAAGAGATTACATGCCTGATATCAAAATTGATAATGATACTAATGAGAAAGTTGTTAAGTGTTCTTTCAAACATGAAAATGAATGGCATTTTACTGATCAAGAGTCTACAATCATGAAAGAGATTAATGAAGCTATTGACCAAGGAGATGTAAACATGGAGAATAAGGTCCAGGCAAATTTGGTTGTGTTTCAAGGATATTCAAGAGCTCCATATAAGGTGAGGACATATTCAAGGGTATTGGAACATAATTTATAAGATATTGATGTCTCCATGTATCAAACACAGTCTACCCAAGGGGAGAATAAAGTTGAGGTAACTATCATAACTCTAATCTATTATTTGAAGAAGGCATATAAAATATGACAAAGATCAATCAACTTTCAACCCCAATCAAGGCTCTTATATATCATAAGATAACATTCATGAAGGCTCCAAATAGTCCACTTGTAGGCATAAGAAGACAAAGGTGGTAGGATCCTTGATCACCTACATATATAAGTGGTTGATGATGAACATGTTTTTCATACTATATTACCTTCATAGAGTGACAAATATGCAAGGGGGACTATATTTTACTCTGGTTGAAGAATAATAATATGTCTTTCACCTCAAAAGTGATGTTTTATAAGTATTAGAGTAGGTGTGTGTGTCTTTCCTCCAATTGTTTTATGTTCCATAAGTGTTCTTAAGAACACATGTGTGTTATATTTTGGTGTGTCATGTTTTTTGTGTCTTTCCATTGTGTTTAGTTTGGTTTCAAAGTAAAATTATGTGTCAAAATAGTGTGTATATGACTCCATGTCCCAATGGACAAGATTAAGTAAATGGTCTTGGCATAACAAGCATACCACCCTTGGTGGAAATCACTAAGAATGTTAACTATTTTGACCACTAGTTAAAATAAGTCAACCCCATATAGTCAAAAACATGACATAGGGTCTATTAACATGTCATAGGGTATGTCATAGTCAATTTGATGTGATTTAATAATCTTTTAGCCTTGGTCATAGTTTAATTTAGTCCTTGTGTTATTGTATGTCACTTAGGAGTCATATATGGGTCATAAATGAAAGTGGTATGGTCTTCCAAGGTGCCCAAGGGTTTTAAACTCATTATCATCATCCCTCATGTTAGTCCTTGTTAGATATGTTAGTTTTTAATAAAAAACTTGTAGGTGTTAACTAAAAATCAAGAAAACAAGTGAAAAAGAGGGATTTTTAAAGGTTGTATAGCCTATGGGGAAAAATAGCACATGGGATAAGGTCATGTAGCGACCCTTTATCTTCCCTGACTCCATTTCCATGATTGATCTTCTTTTAAAGTGACAAAAATGGGCTAAAACCATTCCTCTTCTCTATCATTCCACTATGCATACAAAAATAGTTAACAAGTCTCTTAATGGTATGGATAGTAGGAGGACTTCTAGGTCAAATTTTCTTAGTGGAGAATATTAAACTTTATCTAATTAATTTTCATATTTGTATTTAGAATAATGGTTTCCTATACTTTATGAACCATTCTTAATAAGTGGATTGTCTTATTTTGCTTGCTAATTCCCAAACCCTATAGGTTTTGCCTTTGTTTGAGCATATCCATACAATACAATTGGTGAATGGTTTCTAGAGGATGTTTATTTACTTCCCTCAAGTTTCCTAGATTTGGTTTTATGTTTTGAAGTCATTTTATGAGTTCAAACCTATTAGGTTGTAGGTGGAGTATGCTAGTAAGGTTGTAATAAAATTTCATCAATTATAGGAGGTCTATTTATATACAATGTCTTCAAATAAATATGATATTATGTTAAATACATTTAATATATAATGAAAATATCATCCTTTCTAAGTTCAGTCTCACACCTATATCATTCATGGAGTTGTAGTCAAAATCATAGTACACAGTCAACTTTTTACTTACTTTCACTTATAATCATGGTGTGCGGGGTCTTGAACATGTTCATGGAGGTGTTAGGAAGAGCCCAAGGTGTGGTGAAAATATTCTTTAAATGTGATCAACCAAGTTAAACCTATTTAATGCTATGCAACTGACTGTGATAGTTAGTTTTCTAAGATACACATTCATACTCCATTAATATGCACCTATAGGTGACATAAATAGAAGTAACCATGTTGGAACAAAGCAATTGTCTAGTTTTTATTCCATTTTGGTTGAAATGATTTGTTTTAATAGGGTAAGAAGGTCCAAGATGAACCATAAGGTTAGATTCAATGTACACTACCCAAAATCATAATCACTACCTGTACATAGAAATGTCTACCTACAAGTGGCCCCATAAAGATCTAGAATATGGTATAGAGGAGTTTGGCATGTTTATATACCTTCATGAAGTTTGAGTAGTTGGATGATAAAATGAAAACCATGATTAAAGCATTATATTGGTAGGTAGATTTGAGAAGCCATTTTCAAGTTGAGAAACTCAGTTTGGGGACAAGTTCCCTAAAATCTTGAAATAGAGCCCTAGCCACTTTTGGAGATGCCATATAATAGTGTGACACAAGTCTATATGAGTCTAAATGAACCCTATATTATATTGATATCCTAGGGTATAACCTTAAAAAAGATAATGGATGTTTGACTAAAGGAACATAATGTTTATAGGCCTCCAATTTTGATATTTGTTCATTATAGGTTTTCAGTGTCTTTTATAGGATTTGAACTTTCATGTGACCTTCACATCCCAAGTTGGAAATGTAAGGGAAAGCATCCATGCTAAATGGTATTATTTATTTTAATAACATACTAAGGATCCAAATAAAAATAAGTGGGATGTAATATATGGGTTTGGTCTTGATCATACCTATAGGTGTGTCATTGCTCAGAAAAGCCACCTATAACCTGACTATAGGTGACTCACAAACTCATGAAATGAACCTTGGGAGATTAGAACCTATAGACACAAATTATTTTTTATGGAAGTTTTTTATAATACTTCAAAGGATATAAGGGTGTAAAACATAAATTTTTAATTGATTAAATGCCCTATAAGACCTCTATTATCCTAACAATGGTCAGCTCTAGTTGACTATAGTCAAGAGGGAGCTAGAACATGATGTTCTTAGTGATTGGCATAATAAATTCATGATGTGAAGTGATATAAATGACTATGAATATAGTGATGATTTAAATAATATGGTTAGGTAATGAGATAAGGTATAATAAAAAAGTTCACCTATATGAAAATTCCTCTCTAAGGAGAAACATAGTCACAGTCCATCTGCAATCTAGACCAGTCAAGAAAGAGTGTGAAATGAAGGATTTGGGAAAAAATTAGAGGGTAATAATATTTGGGTTACATTAGTAGTGTAAATTAACACTTCATAATCCTCTCATATAGTGGAAATAGGGATTTAGGAAGTTTCTAGTATGACAACTTATAGTCCATACTCAGAAATCTATACACAGTGAATATTCTAAGGGTTTATCTTAGGTTTTGAGGCATTTGGAGATGCTAGTGGTACCAAAATATACTAAAAATTTATGAAGAGGTTCACAAAAAATCTGATAATCCCATCATACTATAATTTTATTTTAGGAAACAAGAGAAGTTCCCATTATTTTATCTTAGATAGAGGGAAATTCCCAAAGGTGGAAATATGTAGGTTTATAGCAAAGAAAATGAAAAGGCGATCTAGAAGCTATGGAAACGTTGAAAGAAGATATCATGAGCTATGATAGACATAGAAAAACATTGGTAAAACCTCATAGGTGATGTAATCTATGTATAATTATCATAAGTGATGGGACACAATCAAGACCTTTAGGTCTAGACTAGGCCTATTGCCCATTTGGGTTTCTACTATTACTTTTAGCACTAGATGGGCATTAAAATGAGATAGAACATATTAATAGGGGATTTTAATGTGTGTTAAATATTTAATAATGAAAAATAAACCATAGGGAATCTAATTTTTGGCTCAAACCAATTCAAGCCTACACAAAATGGAAGGAGAAGCTCGAGAGGCCAATTTGGGAAGCTCACAATATCATGATTGCTTAGCATGAGAGTCTTAGGATTTGGGGGATGTTAAATTATGTATTGAACAAAGACTTTGTGAATATTTTTTAGGGCTATAATGTTATACCTATATGAACAATCCTTAGAGAGCAAAACCCTCTAAAACCCTTATTAAGGACCTAATTGGGAAAACAAAGAAGTAGATGCATCCAAATGGAATAGAATGTGCATGAAAGTGATTTAATCTTGTAAATGAATCTCTAGGGATCCTTTCCATTAATTTGAGTTGTGCCTTGTACAAATAGGATGGAAAATGTATTTTCTTGACGTTTTTTGGTATCTTTTAGGTACAAGAAGATTTCAAAGGGTGCAATCCACTTTGGGAGAGAGATTAGGACTTAAACTAACCTTTCATGTCCATTCCATGTTTTAGATAAACTCATAACTATATCTACAAGCACCTTCATCTCATCTAGTACAAACTAAAATAGTGAAAAAGCAAGTGAGAAGGTGAAATCTCTAAGTGAGAGGAATTTTAAGGTATAATGAGGAATCTAGGAGCATGAGGGGTCTTAACAGGTGTCATACACTCTTTTTTATGGATTGAATTGAAAAGCTAAAGACCATCTTAGTGCCAAGTGTGAAGGGTGAGTGGAAGAAGACCGATTAAGACTATATATAGTGATAAATCATGTCCAAAATAATCTTTATGATTAGAGACACCTCCAATGAATATTTTAGATTGTTTATAACCACTCCCTCTTAGCATAATCATCTCATTTGTCTTTAGTCTGATATGGTGAATTCAAGGAAGGTCAAATGATGAAGGCAGTTTTTAGGCATGCAAATGAGAATTCCTACACCACATTTCAAGAGTTTCATGCATTTAAGGGACATTTGTCCACATATACCTTGCATGGTATATCTCATAATTCATTCTTTTGTATATGTAACTCTTTTTCTTAGCTTCACACATGTTCTAGTGACTCTTGGACTTCATTATTTTCTCTTCTCTCTCTTATTCTATAAGTAGTAGCCATTTTAGCTCTTATAGGATAATACCACACCATGTATGGCAAAGACCTACTAGTTTTGTCATTGTGATTTTACTTTGAAAAATAAATACAAGTCTAGTTTTGAGTTCATGAACATTTGTGTAAGTGTGCAAAGTGATGTATGATAATGTTAAGTGATAATATTCTATCCTTGCTTCTCCTTATCCTCTCATGTTTATGCAAAATTTATTATTATAATAGGTCATAAAGAGTGTAGCTAATGTGTTGGGATGATTTCATGTGTACAATTGTTCCTAGAGTGTGAAATTTTCCCTCTAGTTCACTTACCTTGTGTTGTCTCATGTATATCATCTCTATATTGAAACAGTTATGTTAGAACCCCATAGGACTTGGAAGCTAGTTTATAGGTCTTGTTTCATTGTGATAGAAGTATGGTGGTCTTGTGTAAATACTTATGGTGTATAACCCCCTTAGAGTATTTTATTTTCATTAAAACTTCTATCTCTTTTCCCACAAGAAATTAGTTAAGTAGGTGATAAGCATTTCAAGGCATATTCAGGAAGATAACCCTTAAACCTAGAGGTCTAGTTCTACTATAGGTAAACCCACAAACCTAGAAGTATTCCCATGTTTCTAAAATATAGAAGAGGATTGAACACCATCCTCTATGGTGAAATATTTGGTGATAATAGTGTGTATATAGAAGACTAAAACTGATATGATATGAGTGTTGTAGTAAAGAATTAAGTTTAGTATTTATTTATATAACCAGTATTAAGAACAACAATATATTAGTGAATATAAGTGGGGTATAAAGAGAAATAAATAAATTGTTACCTATCTACTCCTTATTACCTTTTTGTAAAAATATGTCTATGTATAATAATATATATTATCATTAGTACAACAACCATTAAATTTTCATTGTTATCTTTTTATGACTCTGAAATAGAATAAGAAAGAAGATTCTTATGAGGGTGTTGATCAGTGTAAGATGACACATCTTTGCCTATGTCTTAGTATAAGAGAGAAAGAATTACCAGTGGTAAATTTAGTTTAAAGATGTTATGCTTGTGATGTTGACTTTCATGGCGTATTGAATGTTGTTCAATTGTGCTTTTGAACTAGAAATGTTTATATAGTTGTTGTTCTAATTTGGACATTTCTAATGTTTGCTTCTTGTGAATTATTTTAATAATTAACCTATATTACTATTAAAATGATATTTATTGTATATTATGTTCTCAATCTTGATAATGGTTATAATATTTAATTTTAATGTAAGAGGAGATTCCATAAATCTAAATGGACAATAATTTGTTTATAACATTTAATGCTTTGTCTCTAGACGTAGGCTAGTACTTATAACTCACAATTGATTAGTAAATAACATTGAGAATATTATATAACAAAATAATATTGATAATCATAAGCTTGGAATATAAATGATCTTAGTTCACCTTCATAATGAAAATTTATCAAATAATCTTAATGTGGAAAATTGCTAAACAGTTAATTTTGGGTTGAACTCTATAGTTGAAATTAATGAGAAAGTTAACAAATCATAACTCATGTTATTCTAGGTGTCGAGACATGAATAGTGTGACTCTTCCTTAGTGTGAGTGATATAGCAAATCATTTTGGGTAGGTTGATCATGGTGGGT
The DNA here is from genome assembly GCA_037957365.1 of Torreya grandis. Taxonomy (NCBI): domain Eukaryota; kingdom Viridiplantae; phylum Streptophyta; class Pinopsida; order Cupressales; family Taxaceae; genus Torreya; species Torreya grandis. The sequence goes on along the minus strand of JARHVA010006624.1, from coordinate 748,222 downwards.
CTATAAGTATCCTTTGGAATCTTGTTAGATTAATGTAAGTGTATTTGAGATTTACATTTTATCTTGTATAGATCTTGGATACTTATATCACCTATGGGATATTTTGGTGGATGGTTGGATAATTGCATTCACTATTATGAGATTTTATGCAATTTTGAATTATAAATTTTCTATTTCAAAACTAATAAATCAGTCTAGAGAGAGGCTCTAAGTTAATACCCAAACTTGACTTTCATGAAATAAAAAATTATAAGCTCTAGATTTATATTATGTGATTCATAACCTATAACCTTTATTATCCGATCTCAATCTGATGATTTTTGGTAGGATGATTTCAGAGGCATTTGACCATTTTCTACTCTTGTGTTCCTTTTTCAACCTATGAAGTCAATTCAAAAATGAATCACCAAAAATAATTAAAGGAGTCCTAAAAAAAGAACCAATATTTGTTAGTGGTTTGTTATACCTTTAAATTTATATAAGAATTTTTTTATTACTTTCAAACATCTTTAATTTTTTTAGTGATCTTATTTCCAAATGTAGTTTGTTCAAAACTGCTTAGTGGAACAATTTTCAATGTAAAAACCCATTTGGAATGCTGAGTTATTTCAGCATTGAAATTGTTATAGTTTACTTTTGTAGGTTCCTAGTGGTAACCTATAGTTTATAGATTATGTAATAAATTTTAGAAATAATTTTACATCATGGAAGTACTTTTTACATCACCATTTCATAGGTGATTTAATAACATTGAAACTAGACTAAGAGGTGAGCTATCCAAGTCTAGTTGCTTCAGGATTGGGCTTTTTGCCCCAACATGAATGGTTAGATTTGAATAATGTATTTATGGGTGGTATGGTAGTTATTTCAGAGTTTTAGTGAAATAGGAGCTTGTTTTCTCTCTTAGTTTTATTTTTTTTGAGGTCATAGTCTGTAGTGACACCTTGCTGATGAATCATTGGTGAATTAGGTTTTTTACCATTAGAGACAAGCTTGAGTGTTGGTATCATTGGTATAAACTATAATTTATAACCCTTGAGTATCAAAGTCAATAATATAAATTCAAAATGATTCTAGTGTACTCGACATAGCTTTGTTATAGAGATCTTGTTGAACACCTTGATGAATCAATCAATCTAAGGTTGAAGGTGAACATCTAGGTAGTAGGTGATGTGCATTATTTGTGAGTGCATTATTTTAAGGTCACCTTGATGTTATGCATGTATGTGGATGGTTTGTAGGTTGTATTTTTCACTTTTGTGAAGATAGTATTACACACACACAAAAATTGGTAGCATTTTTAAAGGTTTTATTTGAGTTTTATTGAGGTAAAATTTTTGGTGTTACACCAATTCGGTTGACTCTAGTCAACCTCAACCAATAATTCCACCTACACCTAAAATTACCCATGATTCTAAAGCTAAAAATTTATGCGAAATGCATTATGAATATGATCACCATGGTAATAAAATCATTGATCTCTATGTAGACATGGAATACTATGGACCCTTACCCATGCTTCCTAGTTATGAAGCTATACTTGAGTTATTGCATGCTAGAGAACCTCAAGTTCCATGGAAACATCATAAAATTATAAACTTCACATGAAAATATCCTCTTTTTTATAATTTAATTTCTAGTGTGTACCCTAAAACAAATTGTATTTATTCTCTTCCTCATGTTCCATATAATTTCCAAGATGGAAAGGATATGCTCATTGGGGAAAAAAAGAATGTCATATCATATACCATCATGTCCTAGACCCATCTCTATCTCTGAATAACTCATGCTAATAGAGAATTATAAACTTAGATTATTATTTGATAATAATCATGAAACCTCTACTTGGTCATATGAGGACATGCTAGGTATGCATCCTAGTATCATTATACATAACACCATCACTAAACCATATGTCAAACCCATTTGACAAAAACAACTAAAATTTTCAACTAAATTTTATACCTTATGTCATAAATAAATTATTAATCTTTTGGATGCTAAGTTTATTAAACCTATAGACAATTCTGAATGGGTATCAAACATTATTCTTGTTCATAAAAAATCACCAGGTCATTCGTATACGCATGGATTTTGATAATCTTAACCTTATGTGTCCAAAAGATAATTTCCCATTACCTTCAATAGATGCCATCATAGATTAAACTACTGTATAGGAAATCTTATCACTTATGGACTATTTTTTAGGCTATAATGAAATTCACATAGGCACCAAGACCAACACAAAACAACATTTAAGATGTACTGGGGTACTTATTACTACATCTAAATGCATTTTGACCTTAATAATTATAGATCCAATTATCAATGTGCCATGACACACATTTTATATGATCTTACACACAAGATAATCTAAACCTATGACGACGACCTCATTACCAAATCTAATAGTAGCACAACACAGTTCACTAATCTAGATATAATTTTTGATCAATTAATAAAATAGAAATTTAAATTTATTCCATAAAAGTGTGTATTTGGCATCATGATGCAAAGGTCATAAAAAGTCTTGTATAGTTAGATATAAAACAATAAACAAATATAATTCTTTACCTCTGCCTATACCCACCTAGCTCTGATCTACATCTTTAATTATAACATATACTCTTGTCAATCTTGTTTCTTACCTTCCTCACTAAATTGACCTCATTTCCATGGTCTATCCATATTTATTAGGTTTCTTAAGTTTTCTTATCTCCTTAAGAACCTTTTTACTCTTCTTGAACATCCACGTCTTTATTCCATTATCCTTATAACTCCCTTCCTTTCATCCACTCACTAGTCTCTATACTATAGGTTATTTTACTCCAAAGATTTAACTCACTGATAATTCATGGATTATTTTAACCTTGATTTATACTCAGTATAACCTGATTAGACTCTTGGTTCCTTTCACAAAACCCTTCATCACTCTTCTCTATTCTTTTTAACTTCTTCTCTTTGAAAACATGGTTCTAGTAACCTTTTTAAAGGCTTTTCCCTTATTACTGATTTGTGCAGTCCTCTATTTCAAAAAAAAAACCATATTCATATACCCTCTATTCTCTTCTATCTATTCACAAGGTTTATTGGGCTCATTCCACTATTTGACCACTTTTTCTAGGTTTTTATTAGACTTTGATTAGGCCTTTTAGGTCTCTTGATGTCTTGTTTATACACAAGCCTATCAAAATAGTAAACAGAGGTGTTGGTTAAAAAATAAAACTAAAATATAATTTAAATAATATTCATCCCATCCTTTCAACAAATTTTTTAGGTTTTTCATTGGTTAGATCTCTTAGAATCTAGCTTTAGGTTTAGAAGCCCTAGAATAGCCTAACTATGTAGGCCCAATAGGGTTTGTATTTATATTGTAAACTCATAAAAATATTTCAAGATAATGTAAAGGTTTTTTAATGTCTATATTAAGATTTTAAATATTTCCCAATCAGTTTATTATCTTCTTGGGATATTTTATTTCTTCTTTCACATGATTTTGTTCTTGACTATGTTGGAAACTTAGAAAAAGGTATACTCGAGGGGAGTCAAAATATTGTTCTAATGTTATATAATATTTTAAAACCTATGTGAATGGTTATTAAATCATTTAAAAACTTTTTATACCTTTTATAATCCCTAAAAAACTTATTTAATATCTATGTTCAATTTTTCTCACAAGAATCTTGTTTGACTATGTTACTCATCAAGATTGTTACACCTGTAAGAAGACTTAATGATGTGTTAAGATTTATTGAAGGTTTTATAAATATGTGAGAGGATACTAGACCATATAAAAACACTCTATTATTCCTTAAATCATCAATACCACTTTTGATCCCATGTTTTAGTCCTTTTACAAATCAAGGGTTTTCTATGTGAAGTTTCTTAACTAACTATAAATCTATGCTAGGTTACTCATTCAGATATGTGAAAACCACTTAATATAACATAAATAAATTAAATTAAATATAAATATAAAATTAAAAAAATTATAATAATATTCTAAACATGTTTTATATCAATTTTCTATCTATACTCAATTTACACATTCAACACTATGCATACACAGATGATATTGGGCTGCCAACAGATTTATTTTTAGCTAAAATACTATTTATTCATATTATTTGGGTTTTATTAATTTAATCATTATAATCCTTCCCATATCATATCTCTTTAATCTTCTCAAAATAGTATTTACAAACTCTTTCATTGTCATATAACTACTCTAACTAATTTGTAATGCCCTCTTGGACGTTGAGGTGAGTCTTAACAAACCTAACCACTAACATGAGCACCAAGGTGACTAATAACATGATTCACGTATATATTTAGGTAACAATTAAAAATTTAAGGAATTAAAAACAAAAATAATATTATTTAAACTCCTACATACTTGAATAAAGATCCAAAACCTTGTCAAAGATTCAAAGATTCAAATTAGAGGAATTTGGTGCGAAAATGCCATTGCCACTTAAAATCAAATTTTAAAACACTCTAACACATAATAATGATTCCTATAGACTTCCTAGGACCAAAATAACATAATAAAGACTCAAACATGTTAAATAGATTAATATGTACAATGGGGTTGCGATGCTTTTACATCATATTAGTGAGGAACAAATGAAAACTTTCCCTGAAAGTTATAAACGATCTGAAATTCATGTTAATTTAGCATCCTTATTATAATTTCATGCCAAACTATATATTAAAGCCTATTTTAGACATATATAACTTTTTTATGCTTTCTCAAACTTATGATGTATCCTCTTTTTTAATTCTTCCTCTTTATTTTTCTCTTGATTTCTATCTTCAATCTGATCATGGGCAACTGCTACTCTTTTATTTACCTCCAAATACCTATAAATTAAGTAAACAAGTAAAATAAAACCACCTATTACTTGATCTCTTAGAGTTCACATTGTTCTTTGGCTACCAACCCTTCTTCCTCTTTACCCAAGATTTCATCAATGCCATGATGGTCTCCTTGTCTCTTATGAGAATCAAATCATCTGAATATTCCATTATGTGCTTTCATGTATATTATTCCTCTAATATATACTAATTTTCATTTCTTTTCTCTTCCATTGGTTCCAAATAAAACACATCAACTTGTTACAACTCAATTTTTTCGAGCACCTCAACTTGTGTTTTTCCTTCCTTTTCTACTGCTTCCAACTCATAAGGTTCTCCTTGCATGTTAAACACTTCACTTGGTACTATTTTACCTTATTTTCCTTCTACTAACACATTAATTATATTTATTTTACTCTCATATAATTCATATTTAGAAATTTTTATATTAGAATAATCATCAAACACAACATGGAAACTATTAACGTTTGCTTCTTTGTAATCCTCATAGCTTTCTTGATTGAAATATACCTCCTTCTTTCTTTTCATGAGGCTTGGTCCTATTTTAATATCTCTTTCTTCTTCCTCATCATCCAATGGCTCACCTTATTGAAGGTATCACAATATTTAATCACCATAATCATTTTTCCAATCAATGTTGTTTTCATCATTAACATGCCACTCATGCTTCTAATACTCTTCACCTTAATTCAATTATTCACCTGTATACAAAAATTTAAAGAAATAATTATTAATAATATTGTGAGGATTGATTTACCATTTTCATCTCCTTTTAAGTTTCCTTGTTATCATCTTCATCTTTTATCTTCTCTTCTTCTCTAGTAACTTATTGAGAGGCCATCTTACTCTCCTCTTTATACACACACTAAATCTTGGTCTCATCTCTTCTAAGATTTTATCTAAATTTATCAACACCTCATTCATATCAACTATCTCCTTCTCTCTCTCTATTTATATTTATTTGACTTCCATCTTCTTGTGGAATTCCTCACTCTTTAATCCCTTCATCATCTTCAACTCTTTTTACTCTTTACTCTCTAGGTTTCTCTCTTTACCTATCTTTCTTATTTACAAACCTTCTCACTTGCCTACTTGACCATACACTTGGTCCCTCTCTCTCTCTCTCTCTCTCTCTCTCGCTCTCTCTCTCTCTCTCTCTCTCTCTCTCTCTCTCTCTCTCTCTCTCTCTCTCTCTCTCTCTCTCTCTCTCTCTCTCTCTCTCTCTCTCTCTCTCTCTCTCTCTCTCTCTCTCTCTCTCTTCCTCACCTAGGACTTCTATCTCTCACTTCAAGATCACTCTTGAGCTTCTTTACTTGGATCTCTCATTGTCTCTCTTCTCTATAAGCCTTCTTGGATTGAGGGATTTTACAAACCTCTATTTTATTTCATTTATACTTATGTCTCTCTTTTCATATCCCTAAAAACTCTTCATTATTTCTTGCAATCTTCATTATAATTCTCATACCAATCTCAATGTAACTTGTTCTACCTTTTCAACATAAACGGTTTGCATATGTAACCAATAATTGTAATAACTCAAAACATAAATCATTTATAATGTAACATGATCTGATACAAAATTATGAAGAGGTCATAAAAATTATTGTCTATTTATATATAAAACAATAAATAAATATACTTCTTTACCTTTGCTTGTACCCACCTACCTCTGATCTACATTTTCAATAATAACATGTACTCTTTTCAATCTTATTTCTTACCTTGCTTACTAACTTAATCACATTTATATGGTATATACCTATTTAATAGTTTCTTATGTTCTCTTATCTTCCTCAGTAACCTCTGTACTCTTCTCAAACATCCACCTCTTTATTCTATTCTCCCTTTAACTCCCTTATTTTCATCCACTCACTAGTCTATATACTATAGGTTCTTTTACTCATTCAAATATTTAAGGAACTGATTATTCATGGGTTATTATAACCTTTATTTATACTCAACATAACCTCATTATAATCCTGGTTATTTTCACCAAACCCTTCATCACTCTTCTCTATTCTTTGCATCTTCTTCTCTTTGAAAACATAGTTCTAATAGTCTTTTTCTAAGACTTTTCCCTTAGTATGGATGTATATGATCCTCTATTTCAAAGATAAAACCATATTCATATATCCTATATCATATTTTTTTTATTTACAAGGTTTATTGGGCTCATTCCACCATTTGACCAATTTTCTAGGTACTTATTAGCCTTTACTTAGGCCTTTTAGGTCTCTTGATGCCCTGTTTATACACAGGCATGTCAAAATCATACACAGAGGTATGAGTCAACAAATAAAAATAAAAAAATAATTTAAATAATCTACATGACATACTTTACACAAAGTTTTGAGTTTTTTCATTAGTTAGATCTCTTAGAATTTGGCTTTAAGTTTAGATACCCTAGAATAGGGTCCTCCCTAACTATGCATGCCTAAGAGGGTTTGTATTTAAATTTTAAACTGCTAACATGATTTCAAGATAATATAAAGGATTTTTAATTTTTTTATTATGACTAGACATATTTCCCAATTGGTGGATTATCTTCTTAAGACCTTTTATCTCTTCTTTCACATGATTTTATTTTTAACTGTGTTGGAAACTCAGAACAGGGTATACCTGAGGGGAGTCAAAATATTGTTATAAGGTTATATAATAGTTTAAAACCTTTGATAAGGGTTATTAAACCCTAAAAAAACTTATTATACATCTTATAATCCCTAAACACCTTATTTAATATCTTTGTTTAAGTTTTATCACAAGAATCTTATTTGACTGTGTTACTCATTAGGATATTACCCCTGTAAGGAGACTTAATGATGTCTTAATATTTATAAAAGGTTTTAAAAATATATGAGAGTAATAATATACCCTATAAAAATAATATATTATTCCTTAAATCATCAATACCCCTTTTGATACTCTATTTTACTTCTTTTACAAATCCTGGGCTGTCTATGTGAAGTTTCTTAACTAACTACAGATTTGTGCTAAGTTACTTATTTAGATATGTGAAAACCACTTAAGAGAACATAAATAAATACAAGGGCATATAAATATAAAATTATAAAAATTATAATAATTTTCCAAACATGTATTATATCAAGCACTCTATCTATACTCAATTTACGCATTCAACACTATGCATACACAGGAGATACAAGACTACCAACAGATTTGTCTTCAACCAAAAGACTATCCATTCATATTATTATGGTTTTATTAATTTACACCTTTGAATACAACCCATCTCAACTCTATTTACCCTACTCACAATATCATTTATAAACTCTTTTATTGTCATTTAACTACTCTAACTAATTTGTAACTCCCTCTTAGGCGTTAAGGTGAGTCTTAACAAACCTAACCACTAACATGAGCACCAAGGTGAATAATCACATGAGTCATGTATGAATTTATGAGACACTAAAAACTATTAGACATTCAAAAATAAGCTAATCTTATTGAAACTCCTACACACTTGACTAAATCTCCAAAACCTTGTTAAAGATTCAAAAATTCAAATTGGAAGAATTTGGAGGGAAAATACCAATGTCACTCAAACTAAAATTTAACAACACTCTAACACCTAAGAATGGTTCTTATGGAATTAATATGACTAAAATAACTTACTAAAGACTAAAAAATTTGGAATAGATCAATATGTACAATGGGATAGTAATGTTCCTGCATCACATCACATCTAGTAAACTTTGAGGGTTTATAGTCTCTCCTCATGGCATTGACGATGATATTACTAAAATTAATACTATATTAAACATACCCATTCCTTTTTCCATTCCAAACATTCACACTTACCTTAGAAATATTGGGTAAATCTAATGGTTCATCCTTGAAATGGCTTACCATATCTACTGTGTTAATTCCCTTCTCATGAAAGGTAGTTTTCTAAAATGAACAAATTCATGCCAAAAATATTTTGATAACATGAAATAATCTTTGTTCCATATTCCCACCCTTCGATTACATTTAAATTAATGTCCTTTAATCTTATACACCTCTTTAACTCCCATATCATTTGGGTTAATGCTTTCCTAAAAATATGATACTGGTAGAGAGTACACTATTTAATATATTAGTCGAGGTCTCGTTGACTCTGAAAAATGTTATACTAAATTAGAACATAATTGCCTTACTATTTACTTCACAACTAAAAATATACATCACTATATGCTTTATCAAACCACTTATGTCATTATACACTTTGATCCACTTCATTATTTCTTCTCCAAATCATTGTTACCTAGAGATACAATTGAAAAATGGATGGTCTTGTTGATGGAATTTGTCCTTTGAATTATTACACAAAAAATATTCGAAGGGAAATTTATCACTGATCAACTTGTAGTGCCACCTATACCAACTACGAATCACCTTCAAAATAATCTCACCAATGACAACATTCTTTATCTTTAAGGTCTTAACTAGGCTATCTACCTTAAATATTATTTCTATAATTTCACTATTGATTTAGAGGCAAATAATAAATAAGATACCAATATCACTAATGATACTACTAAACCCAAACTAGTTATCTAAGAGCACCCTAAAGTTACCATTTATTTATAGGAAGACACCTAGACCCTCCACTTTGATGGCACCAAATGACTCCAAGGAATTGGGTTAGGTTTTATTCTAATAAATCCACATGATATTATCATCCCTCTATAATTTAGATTCACTTTTGATGTTACTACTAACATGGTCAAATATGAAGTTCTCATCTTAGGCATGAATTCAATACTTGACTTGGATATCCCATACCTACACACTTTGGGTGAATAAAAACTTATCTACCACTAGGTTAATGGTGATTATTAGTGTAAATGTGAAAATATAGTTGTCTATCACCAAGTGGCAACCATAATTTCAAAGAGTTTTCTTTTTTTACCATTGAGCTAATTCTAAGAGATCAAAATTACATGGTTGATTATCTTTCTTCTTTGTCATCCCTATTTCATCCTCATTAAGTACTTAATGATTCCTATTTTATGATACAACACCCTTTATTTTCATAATTCATAAGATACCATGCTCTATTATGTGATGAAATAAGAGGTTTTTCCTCTCCTTTAACAAGAACATGAGGGAATTTATAGTGGTTACTATAGCAGACATGGTACAACACAAAAATGCTTACGTATGGGATACTTTTGGCCTACTTTAGAGAAGAATGCTACAAATTTTATCAAAAAGTGTAATCCTCACCAACTTCATGATGATTTAATTCATTCACCACAAGTTGATCTCCAAGAGTCCCCTTTGCCATTCTCCACCTAGGGATTATATATCATTGGTAAATTACCTCAGTCATAAGATGGTCATGTTCTTATCATTTTTGATACTAAATATTTAACTAAATGGGTAAAAGCAATGCCTTTTGTCAATGCCACAAGAAAAACTATTTATAAATTTATCATTAACCAAATAATTTGTCACTTTATATTTCCCCATACTATTATTTTTTATAATGGTGGCAATTTCAAAAACAAGGACATGAAATAGTTATGTCCTAAATTTAAAATTTACCACATATTTTCCACACGCTACCATCCAAAATGCAATGGCTAATATGAATCCACTAGCAAAATTATCAACAAAATATCACAAAATACCATCTAAGAAACCCTCACTAATTGGCATCATCACTTATACCCCATACTTTGGGCCTACCATAATAGTATACATAATACCATTGGGGAAACACTTTTTATCACTAGTATATAGTTCTAAATCCATCTTACCACTAGAATTTAAAATCCATTCTTTACATGTATATCTTCATGGTATCATTCATAATGAAAAATTATGTCAAACTCACCTTCATGCCCTATACATCCTTGATGAACATCATTTAACTTCTCTTCAACATAACCTTCAATACAAGGGTTACATTTCCAAATAACATAATAAAAACGTCAAAGTCTGCACTTTTAATGTTGGTGATGTAGTCCTAAAATTATATTACACTCATTATAAATAAGGAGATTATATGCAAAAATGGTGGGGACCCTATTTAGTGAAAAACATTCTTGGTCCCAACACTTATTGTCTATAAACTAATGAGGGCCATGTTTTCAATCAACCCACTAATGTGTAATTTTTAAATAAATATTTTGCTTAAATATCTCCCTTATTTTCATAATTTTATATAATATTCTTCTAAAACTTCTTTTAGGACTTCTCTAATTATCTCACCATCTTTAGAATTTTATCTTATACACAAACCTTAGTTCCTTTTTTTGGTCTTTTGGTTTCTTTAATTCATGAGTTTCATTATAATACCATGGATATTAATTGGTTTTACTCATGAATATATTTTTATTTCATACATACATTATTCATACTTATTTAATTTTTAGTCACAAGATTTTTATTTATAGTATTTTTCACCCACTTGGGAGTTTTTTTGGTGAGTTATAGTGTAAGACCATGGATAGCACCAAGCTCTCCTCAAAATTACCATTTTCCCACTTTGCACCCACTTGGTTTTTTTCCCTCTTTTATGAATCACAATGTAATACCATGGATAGGACTAGGATATTCTCATTAAATCTACATATTATTTGACAAAATGTTTTGCAAATCAAGTGTTCTTTTCAGAATGTTTAGAAATGTTTACAAGTTTGTTATCCCCTACTCTCAACCTCAGTTTTCATTTATTTTACGGTTAGAAATTGCACAAATAACTATTTTAGCATTTTTACCTACAATTAAATACACTCTCATGATAAGTAATCACACTTAACTATAATTTTATCTATTTCACATTTTCACATTTTTTATGATTTGAAGTAATTAAAATTATTTCATGTTATTTCCATTTGATTTCCCTCCCTTTCATTCCACTTTGGGTAAAACAAGGTTGAAGTCAAGATAGAATTTTTTATTTTACATGAATAAAAAATATTGTTAGACACCATGCTCTCTAAGTCCTCTTTCTTAGTTACCAAGTCAAAAAATTTCAAATGATAGTCATTTTTAGCACCCATATTTGGTTCATTGAATTTGTATGGAGGAGGAATAAAAAAACCCATCAAAATTTAAAATCTAAATCATTTAAAATAAAAGGTAATGATCAAATTAAAATATAAAATCCAAAATTCAACATCAAACCAAAAGACATGATTCATAACACCTCTCTTATCCCCAATCAAAGCTCAAACTCTCGTGTTGGCCTCAAGATAGAGCTAAGGTCTATTGGGGTGCATTAGGTTAGTAGATTAGGATATGAAAATTCAAAAATATATACTGTTACCTACTTTCTCATGTAAGTAACCAATATTTGTAGTGGACTAATGGATCTATAATGGGTCCTAAGGAATGAGAAACATGTTATAGGAAGGTAGGTCCATTTTAATTTTCATGTAAATAGCCTTCATGGGATGATATCCATACTTAATTTGATAACCAAGATTTTTCTGGTTAGGAGAATTTATTTAGAGACCTTAATGTTGAAAGTCCTCTCATTTTGACAAACTTAATTCTAAGTGTCTTAAAAGCTGATAAACAGTTCCACTACCTTAATTTTTCCTTCATTTCCCCCACCACCCATTTAATTCCCCTTGATAGGAAAGTTTGATTTCAAATCTATTTTCCCATTTCTATATTCCTCTTCTTCAAATATTAAAACATGCTAGCTCTACTTTATTTTGGTTTTATCTATAATTCAAACAAAATAATTTGATTGAGTGACTAGGGATTATTTTCTTTACACCATTGCTTTATATTTCTAGAATTTCCTTGGTTTGATTTGATTTTTTTATTTATCACTCCTTTTTTTAGATAACTATGTCTATTTCTACATTTTTGTACTTAGTTTTTTGAGTGAGTTTGGATTGTTACTTCTCACTCACGAATTTTGTTTTCCCTTTCATGTACTTTTTCCATTGATGATTGAGTAATGATTATTATTGCTCACTCATCAATGTTATTTTACCATTTCTTGCCCATATTTGTTTAAGGATTGTTACTACTATCACATTGATGTTAGATTTTCATTTTTATTGTATCATTAGTTTTATTTGTTTTATTATCCTTTATTAATTAAGGTATACGTATTTGATTTTTTCAATCATTTAGTAGTGTTGGATTTTAGGTTATCTAATTTACTCTAAACTTTTTGCTTGGCCATTTGGTCCTAACTTAGTATCTATCATCTCAGTTCACCAAATTTATAATTATGTCATGCTTACATATTTTAGTTATCTTTAATTTCTTGTGTTTGTTTATTTTTTCTCTTTAAATCCTTAAGGTTTATCTAAAATAGTTTTTATGGTGTCCATGATCAAAACTACAAAAATAGTCGACAACCATTCAACAATAAAGGTAAGTCAAGCTATGAATACATTAATTAATTATTTCATTTGTTTTCCTTTCAACCATTTACTTTAAGTTATTTTGTGCTTTAAAATAATTTAATTTATTTAGCTTAGTGTTGTGTGTTCTTTTATTGAAGCACCACCCTATGTTAGAACTGCATGAAGCATGATGAGATTCAAGTGAGGCATATGCATACATATACTATTTTTAAACATTATCAATTAATGATGATTACTTTCTTGAAAGAACCCATCAAGACTAAATCTATCTAAGTGCACACCTTAAAGTGTGCACCAAGAAAGGGGTGGATAGACCATTGGTGTTTCGCAAGATTATTGTTCCCTATACCATAACTTAAAATTAACACAAACCTCTCCTATACATTTCCCTAAGCTTTGACACATCCCTTACATAATACTCCAATAAATTCACCACCTTAAACAACCCATCCTTAATATAAAAACTCTTATTATCATCTATTTAATAAAGTCACATGAGATGACCATATTCTATAAAAATTAGTACGTTATCTAACCAGGTCAGGCCCAACTGACCTAGTTTGGGACCTAACTACTTTATTTTTTAATTAAATAACTAGGTTTAATTGGGATGACTGTGTCGATTAAAACTTATCAATGTTTTAGGGTTAGATCCAATCATATAAACACATCCTTTTCATCATTTTCATTAGAAATAGATGGAGATAATCATTCATTTGTTATTATTTACAACCTACCCTTCCACCATTATACTTGAAGAGTCATTTCTTAGGTTTTACACTTGGAGAGAAGAATATTATCTTATGTAAAAGTCTTAGATGCATAAGAGAAGTCATGTAGCCTAGATCTAAGCTATCTTTACAATTCAAACCACAACAATCTCTTGCAAATCACCATTGGCTAATGGAGAGATTGAGCCTCAACAAGTTCATCTTCAAGATAAGTATTTATAAATCTTACTCCTCTATTTTGTTAGATATAAGTAGCATAATTAATGGATTTTGAATTCATTTATATTTCCATGCATTAGGATTACCTCTAAATTGACTTGATTAGAATTATCATTTGCATGTTTAATTTTATGTTTATTGTCCCCATTTTGTGCCACATGTTTTAGTGAACACTAGATTAGATTTAATTTACTTTATCATTTAATTTGATATAAAAACATAGGACCTAGATAGGGTTTTTGTGGGGCATTACTTGACTATAGGATTTGTAACCCTCTCTAATGATATTGTGTGGTAAGAGACCCCTTAGATAGGTCTAGTGGATCCATATTGGTAATGACCCCAATTTTTTAAATGTAACAAGTGGAAAGGATAGTTTTATTTATCTTCTCTAAGCTAAGATTGATTTTTAGATCAACTTCACTTTCCCTTGTATATAGATACCTCCCTCCCCTTGAATAAATTAAAACATAATACATCGAATGGGAGATGAATTATGTATTTCTAACTTTTTTCCATGAAAATACTTTTGATACATATATCAATACCCATTATTTCAACACAAATACCTATTGAATTACATATTACAAATCAAAACATATTTCCATACCTTTGGTGACTACTCAAATTGCTAATCAGAATCCCACTTGGTGTAAAATTCAATAATTCTTTCAAATCATAAATACCTTGCATGATAAGGTTAAAAACATTGAATAAAAGGATTCAAAGTATTCACATGTTATATATTTGAAAGATGTGTTGCATAACCCTCTTTCACTTGAGATCTCTTTACACCCTTTTCCAACAAGATTTATTGCACCTAAGTTCACATTTTATGATGGTAAAGGTGATATTGAAAAACATATTTTAACCTTATATGTGGCATCCCTTGATTATGATTCAAATGATAAAATTTTGACCAAATTATTTCTAAGGAGCTTTGAAGACTATACTTTGTGGTGGATTTATGACTTACCTTTCAAATCATTGAAAGTATTTTAACCTATTCCAAACCAATTTTTGGCACCACTTTATATTAACATTATCAAAAAGGTTTACTCTGATCAAATTTAAAATATCAAATAAGGAACCGATGAAATAATCAATGAATATGTCTTGAGATATAAGACAATGCTAGCCAAAATAACTAATCATATGGTAGACAAGGAGCTATAAGACATATTCAAGAAAAGTTTGCTTGCTCCTTTACATGAGTCTATTATTTTCAAAATGATTCAATATTTCAATGAATTATGCCATGTTGTATAGGATTGTGAAATGAATATTATGTCATTAAATAATCTTAATAATGTAGCAAACACACCAACTACATCTACATCTAATAAAAAACTTATAATCAAACCAAGTTATAATGTCAAACCTCCTGAGCCCACAGAAGAAACAACCACCATGGTTAACATAGTTACAAAATATACTAATCATATTATCCTATATAATGCACCAAGGATAAGTTTACACATTTACTAAAGCCTCCTGCTTCATTATTCCCTTAGTTTCTAAAGTGTCATCTTATATCTCTCCCTCTTAAAGAGGTTTATGTAAATATAGCTCTACCCAAATGATATGATGTAATTGCTTATTGTGATTATCATCAAAGCCCTAGTTAATTCATGATTATATTTTTTACATTAAATCATAATATCCAAGAGCTCGTAGGTGACCAAAATGTTACATTTAATGATCCTCCTAAGGAATAAGGCTCATAACCTAGTGATCATGATAAGTAAAAAATATTATAAATCCTTTGAAAGACCATTATAATAAGGAAATGAAAGTTCAAATGACCTATAATGCACATCCTTGTATATTATATTATGGACACACACTATATGGGGTGATTGGTACTTACACAAGACAAATACCTCATATGTTTCAGAAACCTATCATTTCCTTTGATGACAATGAAAATAAGGATGATGGATTTGATATTCATTCTCTATTCATTCAATTATACCTTGATAAACACCCCATATGAAATGTCATGATTTATAATGGTGAAATAAAAAAATTCACCATGAAATTAATTCATTTAAGTAATACTCATCATGATTTACACCCCTCTACTAGATCATTGAAAGAATTCAATGGGACCTCCTAGAAGGTTCTTGGTGAGATTGAACTACCTTTACAGGTTGGCCCTACACATATGGTTATTAATTTCTCATTTATACCTTATACAATTATATTTGACATGTTTTTGGGATGACCTTGGATACACACTATTTAAACAATACCTTATACTATGCATGGGGGCATTAAGTACATTCATGCCAATTGGGTAATTACAGTTTCTAGTATTCCATATGAACATCCTCTTGAAAAAGATAAATTCATACCCAAGCATTTAATTATCAATCTTGTTAAGGCTAATACATTTTAAAAGGGTAAGTGAAAGGCCATCATATTTACTAAGTATCTATTACTTGAGATACATTTACATCAAAGATAGGCAAGGGGTTCTATGGAATACTCATCTTTTATACACAATATTTGGATATCCATAGTGCCTAAACATGATCTTACTATTTTTATTCCAAATAAACCACATAATACATAGATATGGTCCAATAACCCCTATTCCTTCTATTTTTACATCATGACCTAGAGTCTTATTATACATACATTGATCATCACAAATAATATAGTGATAGATAGTGCACCTATACATTCTCCTTAGTAGTCACACTAGTTTCTTTCACAATGTTATAAGTAGGGAAATAAATTATGAATGCCTTTTAGATGATTTCATAGGATGATCTTGTCTCTTCCAAAAAAAATAAAAAAAACATTCAATAATCCAAAAAAAATTCAGCACCTACATGTTCTATTAGCTCTTTAGCATATATGTGTTAGTTCCATGTTGAGGACTAGAATATTATTTAATCCTACATCATATACACATGAATACATAGATATATGATACAATTATGGGTGTTATGATTACCTTTACTCATGTCATTAGGATGTCAAGGGCATCGGTCTTTAATTATATTGATAGAAACATGTTATATGATTCAATGATCACTCTACACTATCACGTTTGAGCTCACATATGTACTTACACATTCCTATTATCCATGGTTATACATTACATAGGGTATTAAATATGATATGTAATTGAATTTTTTTTATAACACATTTGATCCATGGGCTATGCCATGTTATGTGGTATCTTATGCTTTTACTTTACATAATTGAGTGTTTTGCCGTACTATTTTCTTTTTTTTCAAACATTTGAGTATGATCCATTATATGTGGCCATTGTTCCTATGTTTACATTCTTATACATTTAAATATATATTTGATTATTATATAGAAATTTGAGTATGTCATTCCTTTTTTTTGAACATTTGACTAATTCATGTCTATTCAATTTTTTAGAATTAGAACATGCCCCTTATTTGTGGTCTCCTTAGACCATTAATTTTTTAATTGCTTTTGAGTGATCTTGTGTGTGTGTGTGTGTGTGTTTATTTTATTATTGATATTGTATTATTATAATCTAGAGATTCACATGATATATATCTTGCATCATAGGCCTACATATCATCACATTGGCTATATTCCCTTCGATGATACATTTATCAATGAATGTTTCCTTTTATATGCTACATGGATACATTAATAGCTTTTACAGTTGTCTTATCCTTTTGAGGTGAGGTAAATTCTAGGTAATAATTTTACCTAACCTCAAAGGTGGAAAATATTAGTGGGGATATGATTGGGAAGCATGTTCTCCAAACTTTACACTAGTTCTTAGATTTAGTGTCATATGGACATGGATTCCTCACATTCATAGTTTCTAGATTTTAGTGGGAACATAGTTTGGAATCATGCATTCCACATTTGTTTAGTATTAGGTACTTAAAATAGTTTGCATATTTAGTGGGGAATGTCATATGGAAATGGATTCCACCCATTCATAGTTTCAGATTCAGTGGGGGTATGCTTGGGAAACATGTTCTCCAAATTCATTTAGTATCATACTTATAATTTACATATTCACTAGGGACATGCTTTGGAAGCATTTTATCCATATCTACTTAGTATTCACCATCTCCAGTTTATAGTGCAGACATTTTTTGGAAACATATCCTACACATTATTACTTATATTAGTTTTAGATTTATCCATATATAGTGAAGGTATTCTTCAAAAGCATGTCCTCCACACTTACATAATTTTTTGAATTGGCCAAAGTACATAGTTTTATGATTTTAATACACATCTGTCATAAAATTATATACAAGTTATCATTGTTACACATATTTTTATCATGATACATATGTAAGGATCATATCCTATGCAACATGTGCCTAATATTTATAAATAAGTCTTAGATTCCAATAATATCACATGTATTGATACCTTATAGACTTTTATGGACTTTAGTGAGCCAATATACTATAGTAGTTGGCTAACATTTTGGTATGGTTGGGGTGATTAAATCACTCAATCTTGCCAAGTTTTTAGTTTGGACTTGATCATACAAGCTCACTAGGTTAAAGTAACATTGGGCTGCACAGTTGAGCTAATCCTAACTATCAGGTGGTAACTTACTTTTACTCTAAGTTGGGGGCATGTGCCTTCCAACCTCTCTCTCTCTCTCTCTCTCTCTCTCTCTCTCTCTCTCTCTCTCTCTCTATTTATATCTCCTTAGATATATTTACTTAAAATATTTGTTTATGTTTATCCTAATATTAGTTTTAGAGCCTTACAATGATACATCTTTGGAAAAAATAGCTTTCCATAATTCAAGGCAATTACATCAACACATAGGTGAACTCTTAAATCTTTTTATTTTAATTTAAATCCATTTTAAATAGTTTTGACCTAGATTATATGCATTGATTATACATTTTAACATGTTCTTATTTGAATTTTTGTCACCAAAAAATCACACAAACTCAACTCAAACAAATATAAGGTGTGCACAAACACCCAAATACTTATTACTATCCTTTAAAATACAAATTTCATTATTAGATTAAAGAGGAGGGGGGATGTAGATAATATTTTTTTACTATGTGTCACCTTAGTATTTTACACTTGGAAAACTCATAACTTGGTTTTCCCTCTTATTTGTTCACATCCTTTTCATATTCAAGCCTAACATCTACTCTATCTTGTGCTTCTTAGCCTATCTCTTAGTCTAACCAACCTCTTATTGATGGAACAAACATCCCATATTGCCTATAATTCTTAAAATGAATGCATCATATAATTTTATGAGTTATGAGCCTATTTATACTCTCTTTCTCCCTAAACACTAATGTTTGGGACATATAATAGTGTTCACATTACTATCCTAACTTGATGCAAGTTTTGAGTTCCCTAAAGTCATCCAATTTGAAAATAAAATGTATTACAATGGTTTTTCTAAGTGTTTTACTTCTATTTATCTCTTGATAATATTGGTATAAATACAATATCAACCTTAATTCATTCCTCACCTATAAATCATACCAAAAGATCACTTAAGAAGTGCTCAAGTTAACAAAATCTTTCCTATTCTACCATATTCTAATATCATTCAAAGGAACAACCTAGATATAGATCTGAATTGCTAAAGGAATAGTCATAAGGTCATAATTTATAAGTTACAAGCTAGGTCACTATTGCAGTTGCTTAGTTCACACATTGCATGATTCAAATACAAGACAACACATAGGGGAGAATTACATGAGTTTGAGGCCTCTTCTAGAGTATTTTTTATGCAGGTAGTATCCCTTGATAATGGGGTCATTACAGGTCATCTTGACACCATGTGTCTACTACCCCATTTTTTCCCAAGGTCACATTCAAGATAAAAAACTAAGTTTTTTCCATTTCACTAGGAATGACTATCCATGACCGAGATTTAAATGCACTAGTGTGAAGGAAAAACCAAACATAAAAACATAAAAGTGGTCACATCCTATTTATTTATATATTATGTACATAAGACACTAACATTGATTCAACTATCCTAGGCTTACCCAAGTGTCTAGAGATCCAAAGGCATTAGATTCAAAATCTGATAATTGATATAGAACTGTCTTCCTGCCTAATTTTTTATTATACTAGATCTATACTTGTATTAACATAATAACCATATAATTACTATATTTTTTGTCATTTATATATCTAACATAGTTATAATTTCCATTAATATCCTATCTTAGTTTTATAAATTAAATATATGGTACATCTAAGTTTAACACATTAATTAGCCTACTGTAGATCTGATGTTCACCATTGTGTCCTATCATTTATGTATCCTTAAACCTATATACCCATGTAAGGTTCCAAATTGAAAAATAAAGTCACTTTTAAGGACTCCTTAATAAACATAACAATACTGATTACTTGTGGTCTTAAATTAATTCAAACATGGGTTTGGGTTATGCCTAACACATCTACATATGCATTTACAATTGGAAATCTTTGGATATACCAAATAGAATCAAATATTGACCAAAATAAATAAGTAATTTATTTTCCTCATGAATTAAAATTAATATATATATTTCAAATGATATAAATACATATTTTATTACACATGAAAAACATGAGGAGGAACATGCTATATCCTTTTTCAACTTAGCCAATCATGATGCAAATAATGTAAAAGATCCAACTTGAGGTTGTAAGGTTCACAATGGGGGGATATGTATATATATATATATATATATATATATATATATATATATATATATATATATATGTATATGTATATATATGTATATGTATATATATGTATATGTATATATGTATATATATATATATATATGTATATGTATATATATATATGTACATATATATATATATATATACATATATATATATATATACATATATACATATATATATAGACATATATATATGTATATGTATATATATATGTATATATATATATGTCTATGTATATATATATGTATATGTATATATATGTATATATATATACATATATATATACATATATATATATATATACATACATATATATATATATATATACATACATACACACACACACACACACACACACACATATATATATATGTATATATATATGTGTGTGTGTGTGTACATATATATATATATATATATATATATATATATATATATATATATATATATATATATATATATATATATATGAGTATCCATTGGATGAAATCATATTAAGTTCTTATCTCTTCCAAAAATACAAAAAAATCAAAACATTCAAAAATCTAAAAACATTTTTTGTCACCTACATGTTGTATTGTCTCCTTAGCATCTATGCGTTAGTTCCATGTTGAGGACTAGCATATCATTTAATCCTACATATATATACATGGGAATACATATATACATCATAAACTTATGGGGTTTGTAATATCCCTCTACTCATGTCACCAAGATGTTGGGGGCATCCATCTTCTACGATCTTGATACACACAAGTTATATGATTCAATGATCACTCTACATTATCATGTTTGAGCTTACATATGTAGTTACACATGCCTATTATCCATGGTTATACATTACAAAGGGTACTTGATATATTATGTACATGAAATTTTTTAGTAACACATTCAATCCATGGGCCACTATGACATGTTTATGTTGGTTTCTTATTTTTTTCAATTATACACTTCCTTAAGTGTTTTGCCTTACTATTATCTTGTTTTGAGTATTTTAATATGCTTCATTGTATGTGGCCCCTATGCCTATTTTTAAATTATTGGACATTTTAATATGTAATTACTTATTATATGAACATTTGAATATGTCATCTCTTATTTTTTAGAAAATTTTACTAAGTCATGTCTATTCAATTTTACAGCATTTGAACATGCCCCTTATTTATGGTTTCCTTGGACCATTGCTTTTTGACTTACTTTTATGTGCTCATGTGTATGTGCTTGTTTATTTGTTTATCTTGTACTATTGATATATAGATTTTTCCATGATTTTTATAATGCATCTTAGGCCTACATGTGATTACATTAGTTCTATGTGCTTTAATGATACATTTACCTAGACTTATTTTTTTCTATATGCTACATGGTTACATTCAAAAATTTTACAGTTGTCTTACACTTTTAAGGTGAGTTAACTTCTAGGTAATATTTTTAACTCACCTCAAATGGTGGGGAATATTAGTGTGGTAATGCTTGGGAAGAGTGTTTTATAAACTTTTCTTAGTTATCATATTCATTTGGGGCATATCATATGGACATGGCTTCCACACATTCACAATTTCTAGATTATAGTGGGGCATGCTATGGAAGATGTTCTACATATTTATTTAGTATTTTATACTTATAAAAGTCTGTAAATTTAGTGGGGAAATATCATATGTATATATCTTCCACATATTCATAGTTTTAGATTCAATGGGGGTATCCTTGAAAATCATATTCTCCACATTCATTAAGTATGATACTTATAATTCACATATTTAGTGGGGGCATGATATGGAAGCTTGTTTTCCACACCTACTTAGCATTAAACATCTCTAGTTTATATTAGGGGAATTATTTAAAAAA
This sequence comes from Torreya grandis, assembly GCA_037957365.1. NCBI lineage: Eukaryota > Viridiplantae > Streptophyta > Pinopsida > Cupressales > Taxaceae > Torreya > Torreya grandis. The sequence goes on along the minus strand of JARHVA010006624.1, from coordinate 725,511 downwards.
ATGTCCTCCACATTGGTACTTATATTAGTTGTAGATTTATCCATATATAATGGGGGCATGCTTTGGAAGAATGTCCTCCACACTTTCATAATTTTATGAATTGGCCAAAGAACATAGTTATATGATTATGATAAAAATTTATGGTAGAATTATATACAAGGTACCATTATTGCACATAATTTTTACATGAGACATATCTAAGGTTCATACATTATGAAACATGTGCCTAATATTTTAGAATTCAAATCAATCATAGATTTTAAGACTATTGCATGTATTATATACCCCTCAAAATTTTATAGAATTTATAAATAAAATATAATTGAATAGTTAGTTCACCTTTTTGGTATTTTTGGGGTGATTAAATCACACAATATAAAAAAAAAATTAGTTTGTACTTGATCATCCAAACTCACTAGGTTATAAGCATCATTGGGTTTCATGGTTGAGCTAATTTCAACTGCCAAGTGGAAACTCATGTCTGCTCTAAGTTGGGGGCACGTGCCTTCCAACCTATCTCTTTATATATATCATTGGATATATGCACTCAAAATATTTATATATATTTATCCTAATATTAATTTTAGATCTGTATAATGATACATATTTTGTAAAAATAACTTGATGAAAGGTAAGGAGATTACATTGACACATAGGTGTAATACTAAACCTTGCATTTTTAATTTAAATCTATTTCAAATAAATTTATCCCATACTATATGTAATGATTATACACTATAACATGATATTGGTTGTAAGTCATTAACTAGCAAATAAGTAAAATTTAATTCCAGCAAAGCACTCAAATTCAACTAAAGCAAAGACAAGGTGTGTTTACACACCTAGGGACTTATTATTTTCCTTTAAACTAGAAATTTCATTACTATATTGGGTGGGAGGAAATTTAGATTATATTTTGTGATCATGTATCACATTATCCTTGTACACTTAGAAAACTTAGACCTTGGCTATTCCTATTATTTATATGCATGCCTTGATTCTACAAGCCTCACAACTTCTTTATCATGTGCCCCTTAGCCTATTTCATAGTATGACAAAAATTATATTGAGAACACAAGAATCCTATCTTTCCAAAAACTCTTAAAATTCACTTATCTAATACCTTTACAAGTTATAAGCGTGGGCTTGGTCTCTTTCTCTTTGGACACTAACGGTCGAGATAGATAACAACATTGATGTTACTATCTTGACCCAACACAAGTGTCAATTAACCTAAAGTCATCCAATTTAAAATTTATTAAAATGGTCATCCTAAGTTATTTAATGTGATTTATCTCCCTATATAATTGATATAAATACAATATAGACCCTGATTCATTCCTCACCTAGAATCTGACCAAAAGAGCACACAAGAAGGACTCAAGTTACAAATTTTTTTCCTATTTTAGCCTATTTTAATATTAGTCAAAGGAATATACTATATATAGGTATAAATTAATAAATGAGTAGTCATAAGGTCATATTTGGTAAGTTATAAGCTAGGTCACTATTCTACTTGATTTCCACACATGACATGATTCACACACAAGCCAAAATGTAGGGTAGAAATACATGAGTTTGAGGCCCTATTATGGATTTTTGTATATGTAGGTATATCAATTTTGTAATGGGTTCATTATAAATCAGATTGACAATGTGTTCCCACTAACCCATTTTCCCCCAAGGTCATATTGAAGATGTAAATCTAGGGTTTTTCGATTTCACTAGGAGTGACTATCCATGACCTAGATCTGAGTATGCTAGAGAAAAGGAGAATCTAAACCTAGAATCATGTAAGTCATCACATATTATTTAAGTACATATTTTTTATATAATAATAACAACAAATTTAGACACTAGCATCGATTCAACTGTCCCAAAGTGATGTAAGTTTCTAAAGATCTAGAGGCACTAGATCCATAATCTAGTGATTGATTCAGAACTATCTTCCTAAATAATTTTTGTTTGTACCAAATATAAAATTCCATTATCATCAGAACCAACTAAGTACCTTTTTATTGTCATTTCTATATATAACATAGTTTATAATTTCCATTAATATCCTATCTTATTTTTATAAATTTAGCATATGGAACATCTAAGTTTAACACACTAATTGGCATGTTGTAGATATAATATTATCCTTTATGCCCTATCATTTATATATCCTTAACCCCATCTACACAAGTATGATTTCAAAATCTAAATTAGGGTTAATTTACTTATGGTCCTAAATTAATTCAAACATGGGTTTGGGTTATGTCTACCACATCTCCATATGCATTTACAAGTTTGAAACTCTTTGGATATACCAAATGGAAGAAAGAATTGACCAAAATCAATGATTCATTTATTTTCCTCATAAATACAAATTAATACATAGTTAAAATGATAGCAATGTATCTTATACCACACATGAAAAATGTGAGGAGTAACATATTATGTCCCTTTTCAACTTAGACAATCATGATGCAGATAATTTAAAAAGCCAAATCAAGGTTGTAAGGTTCAGAATGGGGGGAGATATCTATTTCAATACATTATATGACATAATAAGATGATTTATTATCATCTTTAAAAATACCAAAAAAATCAAAACATTTAAAAATCCAAAAACATTTTTTGGCACCTATTGTTCTATTAGCTCCTTAGAATTTCTATGTTAGTTCCATGTTGAGGACTAGAATATAATTTAGTCCTACATACACATACACATACATACATTGATACATGATACACTTATGGGTTTTGAGACTTCCCTCTACTCACATCACTAGGATGTTGGTAGCATCCATCTTTTATGATGTTGATACACACAGGGTAAATGATTTGATGACTAGTCTACATTATCATGTTTGAGCTTACATAGGTACTAACACATGCCTATTATTCATAGATATATATTACATAGGGTATTTTATATTCTACATCCTTCACATTTTTTACTAAATCAGTTGATAAATGGGCCACTATGACATGTTTATGCCAGTTACTTATGCCTTTCCTTTACACATTTTGTTGGGTGTTTTGCCTTATTATTGTCATGATTTTTTGAGAATTTGAATATACTCTATTATATGTGGCCCCTATGCCTATTTTTTCATTATATTACATTTGAATATGTTATTTATCTTTGTATGGACATTTGAATATGCCATTCATTGATTTTGTGGACATTTGACTAAGTCATATCCATTCAATTTTATGACATTTGAACATTCCCATTGTTTGTTATATCCTTGTATCATTATTTTTTACTTAATTTTGAGTGCTCTTCTATGTGTGATTATTTTCTTGTTGAGATTATAATATTAATATGTAGACATTGGTTGTACTTCAATGATATATTTACCTAGACATGTTCATTCTATATGTTACATGGTTACATTCATAGATTTTATAGTTGTGTTACCCTTTTAAGGTGAGGTAACTTCTAAGTAATATTTTTACCTCACCTCAAAGGGAAGGGGCATATTAGTGGGGGTATGATTTGTAAGCATGATCTTCATAATTTGTGTAGTTCTCAGATTTAGTGGGAGAATTTCATATGGACATGGCTTCCACACATTCACAATATATATATTATAGTAAGAGCATTCTTTAGAAGCATGTACTGTACATTTATTCAGTATTCTGTACTTATACAAGTTTGTATATTTATTAAGGGATTTTCATATGGACATGGATTCCACACATTCATAGTTTTAGATTTAATGGGGATATGCTTGGGATCAATTTTCTCTACATTCATATAGTAGGTTACTTATAATTCATAGATTTAGTGGGGGTATGATTTGGAAGCATGTTCTCCACACCTACTCAACATTCACCATATATAGTTTGTAGTTAGGTCATGTTTTGGAAACATTTCCTACATATTGGTACTTATATTAGTTTCATATTTCTCTAGGTGGGTCATGCTTTGGAAGCATGTCATGCACACTTACACAGTTTTCAAAATTGGCCAAATCACACATTTTTATGATTTTGATACATATTTATGGTAATATTTTATACATGGTACCATTATTACACATTGTTTCAACATAATACATATCTAAGGTGCATATGTTATACAACATTGTCCTAATATTTTAAAACTTAAATCAATCTCAAATTCTAAAATTATTTCATGTACTAATACCCTGTAGACATTTACACAATTTAAGAAGCCAATTTAATATAGTTTTGGTTCACCTTTTGGTATGGTTAAAATGATTAAATCACTCAATATTTCCAAATTTTAGGTTTAGAATTGATCATCCAAAGTCACCAGGTTATAATTATCTTTTCGTTACATATTTGAGCTAATCTCAGCTAGTAGGTGGTAACTCACTTTTGCTCTAAAGTTGGGGGCATGGGCTTGAAAACCTATCTATATATATTTAGATATATTCACTTTAAATATTTATCTAGATTTATCCTAATATTAATTCTATATCCTTATAATGATATTTATTTTGTAAAAAAATTACCAATAAGCAAGGTGGTTACATCGACACACATATGTACTCCTAAACCTTACTCTTTCAATTTCAATCTATTTTAAATATTTTTAACCCAAATTATATTTACTAATTATACACTATAACATTATCTTTTTTATAGGTTAGTCACTAGAAAAATATTTAAGTTTAACTCTATCAAAATAATCAAATTCAACTCAAGTAAAGGTAAGGTGTGAAGACACACTCAGTCACTTATTCATTTCATTTAAATTAACAATTTTATTAATAGATTAAAGGGGGTAATTTAGATGATATTTGGTAATTATGTATCACCTCAGTCTTGTACACTTTGAAAATTTTGACTTGTGTTTTTCTTCTTAGTTCTACACATGCCTTTCTTATGTAAGCCTTGCATCTACTCTATCTTATGTCCCTTAGCCTATATCTTAGTAAGGCCAACCTTATATTGATGACAAAAAAATACCATCTTGCATGGAATAATTAAAATTTGATTATCTTATACCTTTACAAGTTCTAATCATGTACTTTCTCTCCTTATCCCTATACTCTAACATATGGGATAGATAATAGTGACAATGTTATTGTCTTAACCTGATGTAAGTGTCAATTTCCCTAAAGTTCATCTAGTTTTCAAATGAAATGTATTAAAATGGTTGGCCTAAGGTATTTAATGTGAGTTATCTCTTGATAGGATGGGTATAAATATAATATAAACCCTAATTCATTCCTCACCTATAAATCATACTAAAAGAGCACTCAAGAAGAACTCAAGTTATAAAAAGTTTTCCTATTATACTCTATTATGATATATGTCAAAAGAATATCCTAACTATATGTCTAAAATACTAAAGGATCAATCATAAGGTCATATTTTCCAAGTTAAAAGATAGGTCACTATTATACTTACTTTACACACATTGCATGACTCACATACAAGCCAACACGTAGGGATAACTACATGATTCTAAGGCCCTCTTCTAGAGTATTGACTATGTAGGTAGTGCCCTTTGAAATAAGGGTCATTATGGATCTGCTTAACACTATGTGCCCATTAACCCATTTTCCCCAAGGTCACATTAAATATAGAAAGCTAAGATTTTACCATTTCATTAAAAGTGACAGTCCATGACCCATATCTGAATGCACCAATGTAAATATGAATCCAATCCTAGAAGTATCTATGTGGTCTCATCCTATTTAAGTAGATATTTTGTAGTAACACTAGCATTTAACTCAAACACTATCATTGACATAACTATCCTAGGATGATTTAAGTGTATAGAGAGATAGAGGCACTAGATCTAAAATATGATGATTGATAAAAAGCTGTCTTCCTACCTACTTTCTACCTATACTAGATCTAAACTTTCATTAGAATCAAAACTAGTTAAGTACTCTCTTTTATGTCATTTATATATCTAACATAGTAGTACTTTCCATTAATAACCTATCTTAGTTTTATAAATTTAGCATATGGTACATCTGAGTTTAGCACATTAATTTGCCTATTTTAGATATGATATTCACCCTTGTGCCCTATCATTTATATATCCTTTACCCTATCTATCCAAGTAATATTTCCTAACATTTCATCAAGATAGTGAAATGATCACTATTTCAAATGAGAATATAATTATAATGCCAAAGCCCAAATCAAGACATATTCCAATAAGGACATCTAATACACTTATGACTAATATGCTTTATTAAACACATAAAGTATATTATAATGGATAAAATAGTGATACATAAATTACATCCTATTAGAATTAATGTCTCACCACAAAATGAAGTAGGTGGATATACCCTATATGTAGGAACTCCATGTGAAATTTTTTATAATCAAGTAATTGGTTAGATAATTATATTTTCCTTTGTACATAGATCCTTTTATTTTACTTAATTTTATACTAATTCTACCCCTTATACAAGAATTCTTATATGACTTGGATTTATCTTCACTTTAGGAACTTTCCCTCTCAATTTTTGAAACCAATTTTAATAATACAAAAAAAATCCTATAGTGTTTTCAAAGAAAATATTTTATGAGAAATTCACTTGATTACTATTGTATATCTATCATGCTTTGGATTCCTTTACACTTACATGATTGCATCTATCTACTCGTACACTTTCCATGAGCACACATACTCCCTTGCTAATTGGGGGTGTGTACACACACACACACACACACACACACACACACACACACACACACACACACACACACACACACACACACACACACACACACACACACACACACACATATATATCATTTGTGCTACATTTTATTCCTCCTTTAGACATACATTGGGGGTACATTACTTGCCTTCCTTCTTCCCATATAATAATTTAACACATTTTTTTATATTTTTCAAATCCCTCCCATTTATTCTATGTTTTAAGCCTTGCTTAGTAGTACTTTTCAATCATTTTCAATTGCGATTTTACCAAAATTTTGAAAAAAGAAAAAAAAATTGTTTACATTTTTTTGAATATATGCAAAAAATTAAAAAAATATTCATATATCTAAAAAATAAAAAAATAATAAAAATGCTTTCAAAATTTCAAAATCAAGACCTAAAAGTATTTTCAAATGTTTTTAGTTTGATTTTTCCATATGTTAGCATATTTCAATTTTCAATAAACAAAAATTTTCATGAAGTATGTGAGTGCAATACAAGACATAATTTCACATAGTTTTTTGATGTTATGATCACCTTTTTATCCAAAAAATTTAGTAAGCTAGTGGCATCTCTTCAAACACTTCAACAAATTGTATCTATCCACAACCTTTCTAATATGTTGAGTTGTATATCATACAAATGTTCTACTAATCACTCATGCTTAAAATTGGGATCATATATATGTTATATACTAAAATTAACATTGATACATATTTCCAATGTAGACTAGTATCATTTGTTCTATGATCATGTTTAAAATTCTTACTTTATTATATGATAAGTTATAAATTTCTTGATTCTTGTGTGTGGCCCTTGGCCTTGTGTTTGCAACATATACATGTTATTTATTGTATGTAATCCTTATGTCATTTTCATGTGGTGATTAGCCTTGTATGTTTATGTGAAATTAAAATGTCCCTTGGACCTTATGTGTGACATTATATATAAATTGTGTGATATTACTTGTATGTTCATTACTTGTTCTACTCAATCTTTCAGCCCAATTACACTCAATGTATATGGTTTCACAATAGCAAGAAAAATTTGGTGGTTTTATCCTTAGATTATAATACAATAGTATTCTATGATAATTAGAGTATTAAATATTTATAAATCAAGGTATTTCACTAGTTTTAAAATTGAGACTTGATCACTTTCAATTGACCACAAGTTCAACTTTTCTCTAAATGCCTCGACAATAAGACACATGCTTGTCCATTTTTCAAGTTATAGGGATATTAGATTACATACTCTTTTAGGTGTATTATTTAATTTATTTTTTTTAAAGGTCAAAATTTAATTTTAAGATTCTCATATTTAAAATATGGAAAATAACTACTTTCAATGACATTATTGCAAGTTTTACATTGAGGCATCTTCCATGATCAAGCTTCACATCAAAAGACAAAGTGTATATTCACACTTAGGGTTTCTTCTCCTTTAATATAGTAATTTCACCAAATTTCATAACTAAAATAAGGGGGGAGGATAGGGGAAATATAGACACTCAAATTAAATCATTAAGTACTTGATAATGTTTAATTTTGACATCCTTGTCTTGTTTGGCTTATACACCATTCCATTAAATCATAATATTTATGGGATCCTTAAATATTCCATTTAATTTATTTTAATTATTGTCAAAATAATTTAAGAATCCCTATACTAGTTATAGACTCATGTTATTTAGACTCTAGAAGTATTTGTCCTTATACGACAAGACCGTACTAGGCAGATAGGGTCATAATGCATAAATTTCCACTAATGTGGCCTTGTCCCCTACATTCCAATGACACATTTTAAATTTTTAGATGCTTCATATTACCTATCCCATAATTTTATAAATTTTAGTTAAACTTAATATTCTAAATATTCCTCTTTATAATCACATCAAGGTTACTAAAAGTACAACTAACAATCACTTTATAATTCTACCACACATTGAGCAAAAGGGCACTAATATTTATAATTCAAGTTATAATTTAATATAACACTCATAATCTAAGTATGAAGTTATTTTATTTTAGGTCAAGGGTACTCATTGTAAATAATTCAATTCAATCAAACTATTTGCACTCATATATCAAATATAATAATTCAAACGCTCACTCTAGGAGGGAAAACTACATTGTCTGGAGACCCATCTAGGGTATGTAGGTTTCAATCAAATTATGCGGGGTTTTATAAGTATAGATAAATTATTGTTACTACCTAATTCTTCAAATTTTATTTCATATTCTAGTTGGTTTATTATGTAGGAACTAGGGTTTTAATTTTTTAGGTATTCTAAACATCAAAATAATTTCTAAAGTTAATCAACCAACCCTCTCATATAGTCATAGGTGCACAAATATAAAAAATAAGTCACATAATAAACATAAAAATCAAAACATTAATGAACATCATCATAGTCAACAACACAGTGTCATGTGAACAATAAAATACATCCAATATGTAGTCATGCTTCAAATAATTATACATTATATTTTAATTAACAATGTAATGCACAACAATGATGATCAAGTAATAAAAAATTAATTATTAATAGAAATAAAATGTACTCAAACATGCGTGGTCCCTACCAAGTTTAAGTTATTACAACCCAAAATATCAATTGGCAAACATTATAGTAATATCTAATTTAGGATGTAATATTTTTCCATGCATTAGTCACTCTCACACTTTTCTCACTCCCACACTTTTGTATGGGTTTGAATTTTTAGGCTCATTATTAATATAAAATGATTTAAAAATATGTAAATCTTTTTCATTACTATGTTATTAAAGAACATTTGGGCCAAAAAGTGGTTTGTCATTTAATTATTCTAGCAGAGTTTAGTATATGTATGACCTTACATATTTAGTTTTTTACATTATAAATATCTTGTCTATGATCTAATGCATTCCATATTATTACTCTAGTTATAAAATAAATTTTTATTTAACGCTTCAGTCTTCTACTCAACTTTAAAAATAAGGATGTAAATCTTGTAGGCATGCTAGAGTCATGGCTCTCCTCTTTAAAATAGCTATTAATATAGAAATACTACATCCACATGGTTTTATATTAATGTTATTTATTTCAATAAATAATAAATAATCATAGGTATTCATCAAAATATTAATAAATATTTTTTAAAAGTCACATGGATCAATCTAAAAGAGCCTTTGACACCAAATATTCTTCATTATTTTTTGGTGTTTAATGAAGATCACATTAAATTTTATGGTTACATGAAGAATTTAATACCATCCTAATTAAGAATACATTTAGATTATTTTTGTGGTTTTTATCATAAATTTTGAAAGGAATCAAACAATGACCTCCTATAGGATGAGTGGATATGGATTTTTTTAAAACCTAAAATTCAAGAACATTTTGTATTCAAGTAAATTCAAATAAGAGAGTTTTTGAAGATAAAATATTATTTTTTAATATTAGCATGGATCCATTAGGACCCTCATTAAATATGAGGATAAAATATATTTATCTTTTTAAATCTATGAGGCACTTTAAATTTTATAGAGAACACTCAAATTGAAGTCATAACATATTGATAATTACATGAATATCAATTCTTACATTCAAAAAATGAGATACGAGAACTATAATAAAGTGCATATCAAGAAAACATGGTCAATAACTATAATTAAATATATATTTTATTAGTTATAATAACTTTTAACATCAAATGCAAGAATATATATTTTAATTAATATATTATCATAATTTATTTATTCTTTATATTTTGGAGATACATTTGAGACTCCATTTATGTACTTGACTCATGTATTGTATTATTCAACCCCATTATTTACTTCTAATAAAATTAATAAATACTTTAGGGTCATTTTCAAGTGTCTGCACTAGTGAATAAAAAGATTCGGGTTGAATATGACATGCATTCACACTACTATAGAGATATGGTTTTGAGAAACTATTTTACTAAATTTTCTCGAAATGAAATGAAAAGGTTGTATTGTCTTGAATATTTTATTTAAGTGAGTGTATCTATTTATTGTCTCAAAAACATCTCTCTAGAGATAGTATAAAATACAAGTATTTTGTCTCTTGATAGAAAATATCATTTTTTTCTCTCTAGAGATGACCATGTATTTAATTGCAGTTATTGTCTCTCTAGTGATGATAAGAAAAAAATTATTAAAAAATATCTATTTTTAATATTTTAAAAATGAACTTATAATATTTTAATTTATTCCAATAGATAAAGTATTAGAATAGATTTTAAATGTGCAATATATTTAAAAAGTAATCACATTGTTGAGAAATAATAATAAATTAGCTTAACAAACTCATTATTAGGATAACAATACAAATATTTATTATAATTATTATGTTTATTAAATAATGTTTGGATAATTATTTTTAGTCTAGGTATTTATTTTCCATAATTTATTTATTTAGGAATATTATATTTGCTCACATGGAGTTTTATTACATTTGGGGGATATGCTTGCTTAGGTGGAGGTAGTGTGTCATATGCTTGCTTCCTCATTTTATGTGATTTCTTATTGCTTCAACAATATAGTGGTGTACACAAGATTCATCTCATGTGATATTTCAAACTTGTATTCATGTTATCCAAACTTGATGACATCTACGATTTGATATCAGATCCTACCCATGGTAAACATTAGTGTAGTTTTATTTCTTGTTAATATTTCATTTAAAATCATAAGTTATTTGGTAGATTGTTTAGACTATGTGTGTTGTTTTTTCTTCTTGTTTCTTAGATTATCTCTAGTAAATATGTTTGAAGGTCAAACATAAAGGTTGCATGCTTTTGAATTAGTCATATAGATCTATCTTGTTGTATGGTTATATTTTTGGCTCCATGTTATTCAATATTTATAGGAAAGACATGGATTTTTGATTGTTTATGACTAGTTTACCATTTGACATCCTATTAAAATTAGTGGCTTACCACAAAATGAAGTAGGTGGATATACCCTATATATAGGAAATTCATGGGTATTTTTTTATAATCAAGTAGTTGGTTAGATAATTAAATTTTCGTTTGTACATATCTCCTTTAAATTTACTTATTTTTATACTAAATCTAACCCTTATCCAAGCATTCTTATATCCCTTGGATTTACCTTCACTTTGGGAACTTTCCCTCTTGATTTTTGAAACCAATTCTAATAATACAAAATAAATATTCTATAATGATTTCAAATAAAGACCTTTATGAGAAATTCATTTGATTAATATTATATATCTATCATGCTATGGATTCCTTTACACTTACATGATCACATCTATTTACTCATACACTTTCCACATGCACACATAGTCCCTTGTTGATTGGGTTAGGTATATCATTTGTTTTACATTTTTATGACTCCTTTAGACATACATTGGGGGTAATTTACTTGACTTCTTTAATTCCACATAATAATTTAATACATTTTTTATATTTTTCAAATCCCTTCCATTTATTCTATGTTTTAAGCCTTGCTTATTGGTACTTTTCAATTACCAAAATTTTGAAAAATAAAAAAGAATCTTTAATTTCTTTTCAAATATGGAAAAAATTAAAAAATATTCATATATTTAAAAAATAAAAAATAATAAAAATGTTTTCAAAATTTAAAAATTAAGACCTAAAAGCATTTTCAAATGTTTCTAATTTTATTTTTTCCATATGTTAGAATATTTCAATTTTCAATAAGCAATAATTTTCAAGAAGTATGTTAGTGCAATACAAGACATAATTTCACATAGTTTTTTGACGTTATGATACCCCTTTTATCCAAAAAATTTAATAATATAGAGGCATATCTTCAAACACTTGAACAAATTGTATCTATCCACAACCTTTCTAATATGTTGAGCTATATATCATATAAATGTTCTACTAATCACTCATGCTTAAAATTGGGATATATATATATATATATATATATATATATATATATATATATATATATATATATATATATATATATATATATATATATATATATATATATATATATATATATATATACTAACATTAACATTTACACATTTTTTTATGTAGACTAATATCATTTATTCTATGCTCATGTTTAGAATTCTTACTTTATTATATGATAAGTTAGAAATTTTTTGATTCTTGTGTGTGGCCCTTGGCCTTGTGTTTGAAATATATACATGTTATTTATTGTATGGCATCCTCATGTCATTTTCATGTGGTGATTGGCCTTGTATGTTTATGTGACATTCAAAAGTCCCTTTTATGTGGCCTTTGGACCTTATGTGTGACATTATATATAAATTTTGTGATATTACTTGTATGTTCATTACTTGTAACTATGGTTCCATGATTCATATCATGAATTTCATCTGCTTTTCACTTTTACTCTTGTGTCATGACACATATCATGTGCATTATACTTATGTTCTAAAATTATATATCTATCTAACACATGTTTCATATTTTATATTTCTCTTTTGAGATTAACAAATTGCAAGCTACATCTCTCATCTCAAAAGGAGGCATCATAATGAGCTTGTATTGAGAATTTAATTTTTCAAGAGATTTTTTTTTTTTTTTTAATTTATGAAAATATATATATTATGAATTAAATTGTTTATAAAATAATATTATTGGGGCATATGTCAAGCATATGCACTCATTCCTAAATTTACTTGAGTAAATATTCACATATAATTGATCCATATGCATGGGCACGTGAAAAATAGTTACAAGTTATAGGTTTCAAATAATTACAAGTTCAATTGAAATTTAATATAAATGTAGTAAAAATATAGGGGGAATGATAATCATTCATGTTCATGTTAAATATACAATTTACAACTTTTCAAAGTTAAAAAGTTTCAAAAGTAAAAAGTTTCAAACATAATATAGATATGTGTATAGCATTGTGATTCATCTTATTTTTTAAGTGGGTCATATTAGAGTTTAAGGATAATCAACATCAATAGTTTCACTTTAGCGAGCCACATTTGGTGGTTATATCCCTTATTATACCATGTTTGAGCCTAGTTACACTCAATGTATATGGTTACACAATAGTAAGCCAAATTTGGTGGTTCTACCCTTAGATTATTATACAATAGTATTTTATGATAATTGGAGCATACAATATTTATAGATCAATGTATTTCAATATTTTTAAAATTGAGACTTGATCACTTTCAATTCACCACAAGTTAAACATTTCTCTAAATGCCTCAATAATAAGACACACGCTTCTCCATTTTTTAAGTTATAGGGATATTAGATTAAATACTCTTTCAAGTGTATTATTTCCTTTTTTTTAAAATATAAAATTTTAATTTTAAAATTATCATATTTAAAATATGGATAATAACTACTTTTAATGGCACTATTACAAGTTTTACATTGAAGCATCTTGCATGATCAATCTTCACATCAAAAGATAAAGTGTATATTCATAGTTAGGATTGATTCTCCTTTAATATAAAAATTTCACCAAATTTCATAACTAAAATAAGGGGGGAGGATAGGGGGAATATAGACACTCAAATTAATCATTAATTACTTGATAATGTTTAATTTTGACATCCTTGTCTTGTTTGGCCTATACACCATTCCATTAAATCATAATATCTATGGGATCCTTAAATATTCCATTTAATTTACTGTAATTATTGGAAAAATAATTTAGGAAGACATATAATACCTATATAATAATGTTAGATAGACTCTATTAGTATTTTTCCTTATAGGACAAGACCGTACTAGGCAGATAGGGTCATAATGCATAATTGTCCACTAATGTGGCCTTGTCTCCTACATTCTAATGACATATTTTAAATTTTTAGATGTTTCATATTACCTATCCCTCAATTTTATGAATATTAGTTAAACAAAATATTCCAAATATTCCTCTATATAATCGCATTAAGGTTATTAAAAGTAGAATTGTCAATCACTCTATAATTCTACTACACAGTGAGCAAAAGGGTACTAATGTTTCTAATTCGAGTTATATTTTAATAAAACACTCATAATCAAAGTATAAAGTTATTTTATTATAGGTCAAGGGTACTCATTGTAAATAATTTAATTCAACTCAATAAATCTATTTTCATTAATATATCAAATATAATAATTCAAACACTCACTCTAGGAGGGAAAACTACATTATCCAAAGTCCCATTTGGGCTATGTAGGTTAGAATCAGATTTTGTGGGGTTTTCTAAGCATAGATACATTATTTTCACTTTTTGATTCTCTAATTTTTATTTCATATTCTAGTTGTTTTATTATGTAGGAACTAGGGTTTTAATTTTCTAGGTCTTCTACACAACAAAACAACTTCTGAAGTTAATCAACCAACCCTCTCATATAGTCATAGGTGTACAAATATAAAAAATTAGTCACATAGTAAACTAGGATGTTTTCATAGTCACTAGACAAGGACACAATGTATCACTATTTAGTTATAGTGGTCATATTTTAGAGCCTCATAAACTTTTATTTTCGAACATGACATAGTTTACATGCCTTTCTAGACAGTCATGCATAAGATATCTACTCTGCATAATCAACATAAATTAGATCCAGGTTAGGTTTAATATATTTTTTCAATTTTATATTTATATCTCATTTTGAATTATGTTATTTATTATATTTCACATTTATATTATGTATATTATATAATATAAATTAGTATTGAATAGTTTAATGTTTTTATTGCATTTGAGTTTTTTATAAAAAATAAAATTAATCAACAAGGTGTGTTTTATTTGTAGGAGCTTAGATCTATCTTTATCTTATGAATAAGTAGTGAAAAAATCCCAAAGGTAAATAACTATAGAGGATTCCACCATCCCATAGCTACACTATCCCATGTCTAAGGTATATTGGGAGTAAATTCTTGGGGATAGCCTCTTATCAGTGCACTACAAAACAAATAGTTGAAAGGATTCATATGTTTGAAAATAAAAAACCTAGGTGTTTCAAATATAACTTGAGGCATGCATAAACTAGAATATTTTTGTATTGATATATAATGGATTAAGTATTGGATTAGTACCCCTCACATGATGACTAAGGTAAAACCAAATACTGTTTTGCCTAGAATGACAACTCATATGAGTTTTACAACTGTCAAAACATGGCTTTAGAAAAAAATTAAAAATAAATAAAAGTAAATTAGAATCCAAAAAATATTTTTATGCATGGTATTTTTTAATTAAATCTGAAATCCTAAGATTAAAGATAAATCATAGAGAAGTGTTCAATCAAATCCAATAAAGTATGATCATATTTCTCTTTTGTGTTTAGAAATCATGAATTCCATTGAAATCCTATAATAAAATAAAATAAAAAACAATGGTTTAAAAATTGTGTAGGATCACTAATATGTTTTACTTTATTGTTTGTTTAACAATTATATGTTTTTAATAGGTGTAAAACTAGATAAATGTATTTAGATTGTAACATATGACATTTAAGGATAAATATGAATGTAAATCAACATTGAATGAAATTGAAATTGAAAAGTGGCATATGCTAAAAATAGTAAGTACAACTAAATATAAGGTACTTAACTTTTTAAAGCTCTGGTTGACTATGGATGATGTTTGAAACTGAGAAAAAAATAAGACAAGAGTGTGACTATTCAATATTAGGCATAGGGTATGAAGATATTTTTGGATAGGACCATACTTATTTCATAGGATCAAAACTTGTGTCCATTTATTACATTCTTTTACACATTAATTATGATTTGAAACAATGATTTTTATGCCTTCTAAATATGTGTATGTTGATCAGGCTTAGATGCTTCAATTCTATTTGTGTCATGTGGAATTCACTATTTTTCTCTTTTCTTTTAAAATCATAGGTGTCTTTGTGAGAGCTAGAAACCTATGAAAAATAAGGTAAAGTTTAAAGGGTGAGATGATCCCAATAAACAAATTGATGATTGATTATTTCCTATATATCTAGATACTCTAGGGATGAAATCAATCCACATATATTTCTCTCACCTAGAGTGATTCTGTAATCATGCTCCTTGATAATATGTATATAACTACAAATTTGGATTTAAATTTAAAAATAATAACTCTTTAATTTTTTCGAGATGATTTAGAATTGGATTATGACTATTCCTAGTGAATGATATTTAATCTAGGAAGAATAAGGTAGATTTAATCAATGTTTAATACTATACAAGTGCTTAATTATATAGTGCTAAGCTAGGAATATTTAATGGCCTTTAATATAAATTTATCTTGAAACCTTTTTACAATTTCCTTTATTCGACATTGAGAAATGTGTGGGAAGACCAAAAATATTATTGTGATTAGTAGTTAATTATTATGGGACAGGGTTAATATAGGTGGAAATGTATGTAGTAATGGGCATATTTTCCTAAGGCATAGCTATATGAGAGAAGTAAGGATAGCTATCTTGCGATTAGAAGTAGTGTGAGAGTGATATAGAATAGGTTTGAGTATTTACTTGGAAATTTTTGTATATTATTCATGTAAAACAAAGGGCTAATGCCGTATATATATAATTGACTATAAGAATGAAAAATAATATTCATGTATTTAGGCATTAGTCAAATGGTTTAAGATGTGTCAAGAATTTAACATTGTCAAGTACTTATAACTAGATTTAAGTATCTAAAATAGAATAGAAAATACAATTTATAGGGTTTACCTATTAAATAGTCATCATATTTCTTGAAATAAAACATGAAATTTCCTACAATAAAATATCAAATTATTGCAATAAAATAACATCAAGTTACCATCATTTTATAAAAAACCATTGATTTAATATATATCCATAATTTTTCAAATAAATTATGAGGGTTGAGATAAATAATTTAAAATCTAATTTCCTTCTTATTCTTATTCTGTTTCTTTCATAAAAATGTAAAGATACAAAAAGACAAGAACATGAAATAATGCTCGATTCTAATAGCACTTTCTTACTACTTATATATCTCCTTTTCTATTTTAAGGTTTTCCTTACAATTTCCTTAATGGGAGAATGTAATTTGTTTACATATCCATTATCTCTATTCTTATATTTTATCATTCATTTCTTCCATAGTCAAGTGTTCTTTTCAAGTGGGACACTTTTACCACTTTTCATTTTTATTTAATTTCTAATTTATATTCTCTATTTATATTTTATTTTAAAATTTATTATTTAAAATTTTATTTAATTCACATAAATATATATGTATATTATAAGTAACTATAAAATAATAATTATTTATATAATTATATGTAGTTTATCATTATTATTTATATAAATAAATAAACACACACACTTGTATGTAAATAAAACATGTATGTGTATCTATGCCAATTCAATTGAATGAATCATTAAGGTGGCCATGAAAGGATTTATATTAGCTATGAGCTTGATTAAAACAAAATAAACCTATAACATATAATTAGCATTTAGCCACAACACATAATCAATTAAAAAATGATATGAACCAAAAATTAAAGTTAAAATAATTAATTAATTCTAATGTGGCAATTAAATATAACTTAAGGTCATTTCACATGTTATTACACATAGTGTATGTTAGGATCCTTCACTATTGTCATTGTCTCCTCTCCCACTTACTCCAATGAGAAGAATTTATGACTTAGGGAAAAAAACCTAAAGGATTCATAACTATCATCATGGATAAATTATAATTAATTTAATGATAATAATAGCATTATCAAAGAAATCAAAACATTAATGAATATCATCATATTCAATAACATAGCATCATGTGAACAACAAATTACATCCAATATGTAGTCACGCTTCACATAATTATACATTAGATTTTAATTAACAATGTAATACACAATAATGATGATCAAATAATAAAAATAGAATTATTAATAGAAATAAAATGTACTCAAACATGCATGGTACCTACCAATTTTAAGTTATTAAACCCAAAATATCGATTGGTAAACATTACAGTAATGTCCAATATAGTATGTAACATTTTTACATGCATTAGTCACTCTCACACTTTTTCACTCCCACACTTTTGTATGGGTGTAAATTTTGAAGATCATTATTAATAAAAAATGATTTAAAAATATGTAAATCTTTTTCATTACAGTGTAATTAAAGAACACTTGGGCAAAACAAAGGTTCATCACTTAATTATTCTATAAGAGTTTAGTATATGTATGACATTTACATTGTTAGTTTTCTACATTATAACTATCTTGTATATGATCTAATGAAAGACATATTATTACTCTATTTATAAAAGAGATTTTTATTTAATGCTTTAGTCTTCTACTCAACTTTAAAAATAAGGATATAAATCTTGTAGGCATGCTAGAGTCATGACTCTCCTCCATAAAATGGATATCAATATAGAAATACTCCATCTAATTGGTTTTATATTAATGTTATTTATTTCAATGAACAAGAAATAATAATATGTATGCATCAAAATATTAATAATTTTTTTTTAAAAGCTACATGGATCAATCCAAAAGAGCCTTTGACACAAAGATTCTTCATTATTTTTTGGTGTTTAAATGAGGATCAAATTAAAATTTATGGTTATATGAAGAATTTAATACCATCCTAATTAACAATACATTTAGATTATTTTTGTGGTTTTTATAATAAATTTTGAAACAAACCAAATAATGACCTCCTATAGGATGAGTGAATATGGATTTTTCTTTGAAACCTAAAATTAAAGAACATTTTATATTCAAGTAAACTCAAATAAGAGATTTTTGGATGATAAAATTTTATTTTTAAATATTACCATCGATCCATTAGGACCCCCATTAACTATGAGGATAAAATATATTTATCTTTTTTAATCTATGAGGTACTTTAAATTTTATAGAGAACACTCAAATTGAAGTCATAACATATTGATAATTACATGAATATCAATTCTTACTTTCAAAAAATGAGATACGAGAACTATAATAAAGTGCATATCAAGAAAACATGGTCAATAAATATAAGTAACTATATATTTTATTGGTTATAATAACTTTTTACGTCAAATACAATAATATATATTTTAATTAATATTTTGTCATGATTTTTTTTATTCTTTATATTTTGGAGATATGTTTGAGACTCCATTTATGTACTTGGTTCATGTATTATGTTATTCAATCTCATTATTTACTTCTAATAAAATTAATAAATACTTTAGGGCCATTTTCAAGTGTCTACACAAGTGAATATAAATATTCAGGTTGAATATGACATGCATTCACACTACTATAGAGATATGGTTTTGAGATAATATTTTAATAAATTATCTCAAAATGAGATGAAAAAGCTGTATTATCTCAAATATTTTATTTAAGTGAGTGTATCTATTTATTTATCAAAAAAATCTCTCTAAAGATAGTATAAAATACAAGTATTTTGTCTCTCAATAGAAAATATCATTTTCTTTTCTCTAGAGACAACCATATTTTAAATCCTAGTTATTGTCTGTCTAGTGATGATAAGAAAAAAAGTATTAAAAAAATAATATCTATTTTGATTATTTTAAAAATTAATTTATAATATTTTAATTCATTCTAATATAAAAAGTATTTGAATATATTTTAAATATGCAATATATTTAAAAAGTAATCACATTGTTGAGAAATAATGATAATGTAGATTAACAAACTCATTATAAGGATAAAAATGAAAATATTTTTTATGTTTTTTTACAATATTATGTTTATTAAATAATGTTTGGATAGTTAATTTTATTGTAGGTATTTATTCTCCCTAATGTATTTATTTAGGAATATTATATTTAATCACACAAAGTTTTCCTACATTTGGGGGTTATGCTTGCTTAGGTGGAGATAGTGTGTCATATGCTTGCTTCCTCATTCTATGTGATTTATTATTGCCTCAAAAACATAGTGGTGTGCAAAATATTCATCTCATGTGATATTTCAAACTTTCATTCAGGTTATCCATACTTGATGACATCTCTGATATGGTATCAGAGCCTACCCATGATAAACATTAGTCTAATTTTATTTGTTGCTAAGATTTCATTTGAAATCATAAGTTCTTTGGTAGATTGTTTAGACTATGTGTGTTATTTTCTCTTCTAGTTTCTTAGATTGTCTCTACTAATTTTGTTTGAAGGTCAAACATAAAGGTTGCATGCTTTTGAATTAGTCATCTACATCTATCTTGTTGTATGTTTCTATTTTTGAGTCTGTGCTCTTGAATATTTATAAGAAAGACATGGATTTTCCATTGCTTATGACTGGTTTGCCATTTGATTATTCTTCTACAAAATTTTCTCCAACTATATAGCATCACATCAATTTTTTGTTGGGTTTGGTGCACCTTGGTTTTATGTTTTTGAATCATTTTGAATTTTTAAATTTTGTTGAGAAATTCAAACATTATCACATTTTTAATAACTTATGAAAAAAAAATTATAGTTTGGAGATTGTTGCTAAACATTTTTTATTATTTTTAAAATAAAAATAATATAGTGGGAGGATTAAATAAGACAAGAGGTCTAGTGTTTAATTCTAGTTTCATTGACTTGTTGGAAGGTTATGTTTACTCCATTTCCACTTGTGCATTTAAACTTTTAGTGTAAATTCATGAAATATGCCATTAATGATAGGAAATGTAATTTTCTATAACTTTTGATTGATAACTTATAATTGAGTTTCATCTTTTCAAACGTGCATGTTTTTTGTCTTCTTTCCATTGGTATAATTTATTTTGTAAATGCACTAAAGTTATAAAGTGTCATATTTTGGGGGTTCCCTACTTGGCCCATTTTTTGCACTTACCTTCTTTAGACACATTATTGATAGATCTCAATGACCTCACCTTTTTTGCAGAAAAAATCATCTTTTCATAATAATTACTATAGAGAAGCTATCAATTGAGTCTAACATATTTTGAGTGTGCATTTACAACATTTGGGGGGTTCATCATTTCATAGTTTTGGAGGGGTGTAATTTTTTTAATCTATTTTTATATTCTATTCTAAACTTTCATTAATGCGATAAATATAACTTACACTACTACTACAACTCAACTCAACATTAAAATGGATTCATGTTTAATCAACTCACTAACTCCCTTTAGCTATCAGGAATGAAAAATTAAGATGAAACAATTTTAACGAGTAAATGATTGTAGCATAACCATGGTTGATGAAACTAAACCTCACATAGATACAAATAAAGTTGAGTGGTATAACCCTAGTGATGAACGTTATGGGCTATTGCATCTTTTTGTAGCACCTGATCTAGTATTTCACTTAGAGCCTATTAAATTACCCAATAATGTTGGATCATTTTGGGAAAGCTATTTGGGAAGCAATATGTGATGATAGGTCACAAAATTTAGAATGAACTTATTATCCTAAGTCTTAGTAACTTTGACACACTTCATGATTTATTCATAAGTTCAAGTCCTTGAGATTGTAGTTGAAAGAATGTGGAATAAAGAAAGAAGATGTCCAACTTATTATTTCTATACTATCTAAACTAGGTCATAATGATTCCATCTTTCTCTATATCTTCCATTCCACTAAACATGTTTTGGGCACTACATGGAAAATTCCATGTTTAGATACTTTCACTAACAACCTAACCATAGAGAAGACAAATTGATACATATTGTCACATTGAAGTCTACAAATCCTCAATCCCTAATTTTTGGGAATGGGAAATCAAATACTTCAAAAAAAGAGAATGAGAAGAAGAAGGAATCAAACTTTACCAAAACCAATAATGAATCCTCCTCTTCAAATGAAAAACTTAAGAAAGAGAAGGTTAATTGTGCCTACTATAATAAAAATGGGCATGATGAAAATAAGTAAATCAAGAAGAAAATATATCACCTAACTCATATCCTAGAGAAGAATAACATAGGTGTTCCTGAGTTTGTCAAAAAAAATAATCAACCCAAGATTATACTAAGGTAAAGGGTAAGGGGAAATAGAAATAAAAAGGAAAGGATCTTGTAGTAGTTGTAGCTTCAACATGTTCATGGGTTATTGACTTGGGTGGTTCTCACCATATGGTCTCTTCACTAGTTGAGTTTTCTTTCTTAGAGCCTTGTAGCATGTCTTCCATTAGTTTAGGTGATGACACTTTTCTACCAGTTACAGGGAGAGTGTCTATTAAAATGTAGGGAGGAACATTTAATAATGTTTTACTTATCCATTCTCTTTCAAACAATCTCCTATCAGTGTATCAAATCACTCATATCTGAAAAGATATGAAGGTTGAGTTTTTACTAGATTTAATTATCATTAGGAAGTTAAATAGTGATTCTACAATGGAAGTGGGTAGGGAATATCACCAAGATAGGCTATACACCTTTTCAAATTTTCAATTGATTCTTCTTTGAATGTATTTATGACTTATTTATATAGAGTTATCAAATTATGGCATGAGTGGTTTAGCCACCTTAACTACCACTACCTTGAAAAACCTAGAAATATGACATGGCCATAGGCTTTCCTTGAGTTTAATTCTCTAAAGGGACTTTGTGAGGGTTAATATCATGGAAATCATCTCAAAGCAAATTGACAAAGGCAAAGCCTGGAGGGCTTCATGAGCATTAGAGTTAATACATAGTGATGTATATGGTCCCTTTCTTAGTCTATATTTTACAATGACTAAGTACATTCTCACTTTCATTGATGATTTATTGATATATACATGGGTCTACTTAAGCAAAATTATGAAGAGTTTAAATATTTTAAAGACTTCAAGGTACTTGATGAGAAACAATTTGAGAAATCCTTAAAGGTTCTTCAAACTAACAATAGAGGTGAATATGTCAACAATATATTTGAATAGTTTTACACCATAAATGGGATTGATTTATAGTGAATAATTACTTCCAAACCTTCATACAATAGATTTTTAGAATACAAGAATAGATACTTGAAAGAGATGGCTAGTTGTATGATTCACTCTAAGTCATTGACACCTTAGTATTGGGCCAAATCCATTAATTATGCTATTATATTCATAATAGGGTTCCTCAAAAAGACTTGAAATGAATAACACCCTTTGAGTCTTGGCATGGAAGGGATATTGAAGTTGAAAACTTTAGGGTTTTTGGTTCTTTGGCTATGGCACATATACCAAATAAGATATAAACAACTATGGAACCTCAATTTAAGCATTGCATCTTTGTATGTTATCCATATGGTGTTAAGGGGTACCACCTTTTACATCTAACCACACATGATCTATTCATAGAGATAAGTGTTCACTTGAAGAGAGTCTCAAAGACTCAACACTTGACACTTCTCTTTCATTGGATTCAATTAGACTTGATGATTCTTCTTCTGACTTGGATCATCTAGAGTAGGTTCCTGAATGAGGGTCTTCTATTTATTACTATGTAAATTATGAAAATAAGGGTAGTGATGGTGAGTCTTCTACATCCACCTATAGTCATGTTTTAGAGGATGAGGATTCAACACTTGACTCACCCACATCTAGGTCCTTTTGGGCTAGACAAATACTTTAGAGTATAGGTACTTGGGTAGGGGATCCAATAGATTATAGATGTACTCAATTAGATTATAAAATTGGTTCACAAGATTTGTTTTCTTTATTTTTATATCCATAGACATTTTGAGATGCTTCAAGCATACCTGAGTGGGATAGTGCTATGCAGGAAGAATATTCTTCCTTAATAAAAAATCACACTAGGAATTTTACTTCACTTCATAAGGAAAGGAATATCATTCAATGTAGGTGGATATATTAGGCCAAGTTTGTAAAATATGGGTAAATTGATAGGTATAAGGTTTGATTGGTCACCAAATGTTTTTTATAGCTAGTCAACATTGACTACTTAAAGACCTTTTCACCTAATATAAAGATGACTTCAATCCAACCCAAATGAGCTATAGACACAATACATAGCTGGGATATGCACCATATAGATCAACCACCTAGGTTTGTTCTAGATTCATCCAATGAGTATAAACATAATAAATCCATCTATGTCATCAAATAGGCTCCTTAGGCTTAGTACACCAAGATGGATTCCTTGCTCATTCAAGTTTTACCAAGTGTCATTTAAACCCTAATATATACTTATTGAGGTAGGATGATTCTTTACTAATATCAGTCCTTTATGATGATGATATTTTGATCACCAGAAGTTCCTCATTGTTTATTATAGGATGAAACTCTACAAGACTCATTTGACATGATAGACTTGGTTCTTCTACATTGCTTTCTCAACATTGAGATTTCATAGTTTGATTTAGGGATTTCACTTACATAACCCAAGTATAATCTTGATCATTTGGCTTGGTTTCACATGGATAATTATATTACATCTTTGACTCACTTTCTATCATGATTCAATCTTGAGGTTGAATTTTATACACCTTTGGTCGATTCCACTTGGTATCGATACTTTGTTGGTAACCTTATTTATTTGACTCATACTAGGCCTAATATTTCATATGAAGTGGGACTTATGTCTAGATTTATGAAGGAACTCAATGAGATACATTGGAATGAGACTAAGAGGATATTTCACTACATTTAGGGCTCTTATATATTTGGGATTCAATACAGATTTGGCATAGAGGTTGACTTGGTTGGATTTTTAGATTCAAATTGGGATAGTGATACTCATAATTTTATGTTTACTTCAGGTTACAATTTTTCTTTGGGTTCTAGTCCTATCAATTGGTCTAGTAATAATAAAAATGTTATTTATATATCACATATAGATGAAGAGTATATGTTTGTTATTAATTTATTTACTAAGGATATTTGGCTTTAGGGTATTCTATCAGAGTTTGGCATTCTTATTAGGCATCCAACCATCATATATTGTGACAACTAGAGTACTATATATATATATATATATATATATATATATATGTATGAATTTGGTTCAAAACTAATGAACCAAACACATTGAGATTCACATGCATTTTATCTAGGAGCTTATTCATGGTCAGGTCATCAACTTAAGATTTTTCCAGTCTTCAGATCATGATATACATACATACACACATACACACACACATATATACATATATATATATATATATATACACACATACATATATATATATATATACATATACATATACATATACATATACATATATACATATACATATATATATATATATACACACACACACATATACATATATATACATACATACATACATACATACATACATACATACATATATATATATATATATATATATATATATATATATATATATATATATATATATATATATATATACATGTTTATACACACACACACACACACACACACACACACACACACACACACACACACACACAGACAAAACCCTTGACTGAGAACAAGTTCATTAATCTATGAGATCTTCTTGGGGTGTGATCTACATCATCAACACATCATCTTCAGGGGGGCTTCTAGCCTCTTCTCTTCTTCTATGTCTCTCTTCTGGGGGGTAGTTTTTTCCTACATTTTTTTCTTTTTTCTCTACTTTATTAGATATTAATTTCTATTGGGTACCTGATCAGGCCTAGTTGCTAGGGCCCATTTTTATTTCACACTACTTGCCTAAGTTATGCTTATGGGGGGTGTTAGTGTAGGTATTTATTTTCCTATATTTATTTGTTTGGGAACATTATATTTAATCACATGGAATTTACCTCTATTTTTGGGATATGCTTTCTTAGGTGGAGATAGTGTGTCGTATATGTCATAGGTTGACCAAAAGTCTATGATGTAACTTCCTCGATTGGCTATTCTAGGTATGGGAGTTACTTTTCTATTTTAGGGGTGCTTTGACCACCATTTGAGGAGGAGTTACTTTCTCTCTTATATCTATGATCTAATTGAACTTTATTATCTTAATGAATTATCATTTTTACCCCCTTTGCTTTGTCTCCTATAATATTCTCATTTTATGTGATTTATTCTTACTTCAACAATAAAGTGGTGTGCATAAGCTTCATCTTGTATGATATTTAAAACTTGCATTTACGTTATCTATACTTGGAAACATCTTTGATAATTTCCTCCATGGAGAAAAATATAGGAAATGGGTATGGGGTAATCATTATTAAATGTTGGCATTACATTTCCCAAACACCCAAATTTCCACTATTAATGATTAAAACTATCCCAAAATATTAAAACTATCCCAAAAACCTATTGCATTAATATTTTTAATTATAATAAACTATAAACCATGGGTTTATAAATAATAAAGAGTCATAATGTGTAAAAATATAGATTAGCATCTCTATATTTATGTTTTTGACAATATATATATATATATATATATCAAATAAGCCTAATTTTTCTATTGTATACCATTTTAGTCAAGCTTCTAAATTTGTAGACATAATGGAATGCAATGTCCAAAAATATAATAGTATCTTTTGATTCAATATGTTTAAGAAGGTTAATAATTTTTTTATTTAAATGAATACACTTAAAAGTATTAAAAACTATTATAAGAAAAAAATGAAACTTCTCACTATGCCCCGGGTTCTAACACAACTTTATGCATTGTGTTATTACATTTAATTATTAATAAAATTTATGGGAGAATTTATATTCATCAACTAAATTTTTATTTTTTAATTTCATAGGCCCCCAAAAATATTGTACACTAGTAATGTTATCATCATGCCAAAAATAATTCTAAAACTGACCCAAATTAAACATCAGTAATTTTGTTTTATGAAAGATACCAAATTAATATAAATATGATACAAATTTCATCCAGTATATTAAAAAAATGATATAAATTTAAAATATTGGGTGAAGTCTTATTGGGTGTGTATATATATAAAATAAAATACAACCAGATCATTAAAATCCCAAAGATGTGGATACTATTTAAGAAATGTTTAGAAATAAATTTTACTCACCTAGTGTTCAAGATATTGAGATGTATATATTGTACTCTTTTACATGGTAAAGGGAAAAATAGATTGAGGAAGAGTTTATTAGTGTATAATAAGGAAAAAATGAATTAAATTTATATTGTATAAATAATAAGATATTATAATCAGTGAATTTAATGGAGGGAGGTGTAAGATCTATATAATGCCCATATTAAGTAAGAATCCTCTCAACCAAATACAAATAGAGGTTGATTCTATCACTCCTATTATTGTAATAAATATAAAAAACATTGAAAGCATTGTAACATAATTCACATAGGCTATGATCCTCTTAGGATATGACATAACAAACTTTGTTCACAAGTATTGAAAGAGTATCTATGTTATTTTGGTTAGATAATATTGTAATTTTCATAATATGCTGAAAATACTATATGGATGATTTACATTGTGATTGTCAGGTGTCACCACTAATGTGGGTGAACTAGTCAAATATTAGATATTCATTAAACTCATCAAACTCCACATACAAAAAGTGTATATATATACACATATACCATATTTACACACAAGAGAACCTTAGCTATCACCTAGATGGCTTTATAATTCCATTTATCTTTTAAAAAAAAATTAGCCTAGTCATATTTATTGGAGACACATGTATAAATTCCAAAAATATTTGAATTCATAACAATGAAAAAAAAGTTGGAATAATTCATAAATAATCACTAATAAGTTTTGATTTCTTAATCATATAGACATATAAACTATGTAATATGCAAATAGTTTAAGGTCAATGTAAAATTTGGATTATGGGTATAATGATACCATAATAAATTAATGTCATCAAACACTCATGTGAATTAAATTTATATAAACATTACAAAGTGTTGGAAGATATCTTCCAATAACATAGAAAAATAATTCCACCTTAAGGTCTTAAAACTAAACATCCATTGTTGAAAGTGTGAGTCATATACATAATTTAGAGAAAGAATTGTATATGAGCTCCACATTGAAGCATTTACATTATATAAAAAGTCTAGAAAAATATAAAATTAGGATTTAAGTAACATGAATTGAAATTTACATTACTTAATTAATCTTTAAATGGTTTATGTATAAAAAGAATTAATAACTAAATATGATAACAAACATATCTTAATAACCACTCTTTCTATTGATAATAAATATTATAGTACTACATTATTTGTTAATATAAATCCTACACAATCTTATAAGTTTTCCCTACAAGTAACATATCTAGTTTAAATATAAATAACATAGAAAATTAAATTTGAGTTTAGATAATTGATAAAAAAAAATTAATAGTCAATATATTAATTAGAATCCATCACCATCAATTATTTTTTATCCTCATTGAATTATATATAAGCAAATAGATAGGAAATACCATTAAAATAAATTTTTGGGTATTTAAAAGTTAAAACCATACTATATAGTTTATTTTGGATTTTAGTTATATATGCATAAATACTAGTATGTATAAAAAGATAAAACTATGGAACAAGGGAGATCTACATATTTAAAATAAACTATAGGTTTAAAGATGGCTCAAGTGTTAAAATATTGACAAATAGTAGAAAATACAACTATACAAGTAATAAGATAGGAAACAGAGATTGAAATGAACACTCTTAGGCACCATATCTAAATTATAAAACAAATAATGGAGTTTTAAACTAATATATAATATGTCTAAATAATATTACTATGATTAGGTGTTAATAACTTATTATTTCTAGTCAAAATAATTAGGTGGTTGATTGTTTCATTTATGGTTAATTGTGTCCTACACATTTTTATGGGTTATGTATGTTTATAGACATTTATGCAGGGATATGTTGATCTATGTTCTAGATTTAATTTAACAATGTTATTAATATGTATCATTTTATTCTCCTTTAATATTAATCTAATCTTAAAAAATTAATGATTAAAATAGTATGTATAAGCTAGGTGGTGTAAGAAAATTCTTGAGGAGCTATAGCTACATATCCCACACACTTGAAATCATGGCTCTATGTAGTTATAGTTTTTTGTGAATGATTCTAAACCAAATGACATAAATTAATTCACCTCCTCTACCTAAATAATCAGATTCAACTATTATATTCAATATGACCTTGTCTTGGTAAAAGATGTGATGGAAAAAGACTTGGATTGATATTGAAGTAATGTAGACTAGTTTTGTAATCTTCTTGACAAGTATATAATTGAATTTTATAAATGTGTGGCTCAATATATTTAAATTAAGATAACATAATAAAATTATATGATACAAATGGATTAGGATATATTTGTATATATAGGACTCTCTTAGACACTAAAAAAATAGTTCTACCATGGAAGGTAGTGATAAGTTAAAATTAAGGTGCAGGGAATTAGGCCAAAGTCAAAAGGACCAACAAAAGGGTAGAAGGGAAGAAAGGATAAAAAAAATTAGGATGAAAAGAGGATGTATTATCAAGATATTTATGTGTAAATCTAGGTTGAGGATAGTTTAAGGTGGGTTAAAGGTGTTTGAAAATATCCGAATGTAAATAAATGGACAAAGTGTTATAATCATGATAAATATGGTATGTAAAAGGGTATTTTAATAAAACCAAGTGTCTAAATATTGTATCACTTTTATGTTTTTGTGAATGAATGAATGTTTTCATAAAATTAAAATAAAATTAAAGCACTTACCTAATGGATAAAAGGATGAATAATTTATATTATTTAGTAGGCTCACTTGCATCTTGGTTTTGGTAAATATGGTTTACATGCAGATAGTTTTGGATTCATGTAAGTAGACATATTTATAAATTAATTTGAATAAACTAAATTGGAATATAAACTATAAAATTAGCATAGGAGTGAACACACCTAGTCATACACAAACCATGTTATCACTTGTGATAATCTCTTGGGTATTGGAAACTAAAAATAGAGATTTGGGAATTTGTGATTTTTAAATTAAACTA